>JAOPUD010000117.1:11636468-11648596 GCA_027122715.1 Trisopterus minutus
GAGGGGGTGGGAGGGAGGGGAGGGCGGGGAGGGGAGGCAGGGAGGTGGTGATGCGGTGCTGTGTGTGTGTGTGTGTGTGTGTGTGTGAGTGAGTGAGAGGGAGGGAGGGAGAGAGAGAGCGGCTCTCATTAGAGAGCCTTGTAATGTGTCTGGCTACGGTTCCCCTCTCCCTGACACTTTTAGCCCCGCCAGAGCCGCCACCGCTGGCTCGCCTAGCGTGTTTGCATTATAGACAAGCCTCTTTTTATTTATTTTTGTTTTATTTTTTGTTTTTTTCCTGCCTTTAAGCTGACACCTTAGGGCTTTGGTTTCTAGTGTACTGCCCCACCATGTCTTGCTGAGACAAATTCAGAGCCGTTATTGTTGTTATTATTGTGAATCCACGTAGATAATGGTGGATACTTGATAAACAGGTTCTCTGCATTGTTCTCGTGCTAAAAATACAAATGCTAATAAAGCACTTATTTTTTGACGTATAAGAACCGTTTTGATACCGGTTCAGTCCTGCACCCAGCAGAATGATTCTGATTTGAAATGGGACCATATATTCATATAGTTGTCATCTGTATTCTCTAAGGCCATTTCAGATGTAGAGTGAATCCTATTTTAAGATTATTTATGGTTGAGCATTGGGGATGTTTATCGCCATAATGCTGATGACTCTATGGGGCTTTTGTTCAGCCCCATATTTGTGCTCATTTTTATATTTGTCCCATCCATTCATATTGAAGTGTATAGCAAAACAAAACATACACAGAAATCCTAGAATCATCAATGAAAAAAACTACAGCTTTACTCTGATTGGTCATTGGCAATTGTTCCGTGCAAGTGGCTATAAATAGCATGTCTATGATACTACACAGAGAAGTTGTTTTCCTTTATAACCTTGATTTAGCTGTTTTAGGCTAGAAACAGATTCATATACAAATAAGGCATGTGGGATTCTTAGATATACAAGCTTTCACTTTTTTTTTTTGTCTGTTGTAGATCTAGTTTATTTGGACATCAACATTTAGAAATACAAAGATCTATCGTTATTCGTAGGCTCTTTATTCTCTGGTGTTTAATACTACTATTACTACTTATGCTAGTAGTGTAGTTGCAGTAGTAGCCGTTGCAGTAGTAGTAATAGTGGTAAAACTTTGTGTAGAACTTCACTTAGATTTATCCATCGTGGTTGACTTGCAAGCCTTTTTTAAAGCAGTGTCTTGGGCTTGTGCTATAAAGAAGAGGTCTAACATGCTGTCAGGAGGTTGTCACTATATCTTTTATATCACATAATATCTTATCTCTCGTTGGACTTCCTTTGAATGAAAAAAAGCCCAAATAGTATGGCCTATAGAAGGTTTATGTAATGTAATGTGTATACCTATAATTCCAACCTTGTGTTCAAGAGACATTTAACAACAACAATTGTATTAAGAAATCCGCTAAAAACGACGTCCTATAATGCCAGATATCGTATAAAAAGTAATTGTATCAAATATAAGCCATTTGGTTGGCGCTTTTATCCAATGCGCCTTACAATGCATTCTTAGTGCCACAGATACTAGCTAGCTAAACTGGTCTTCTCTGGTTACAATGGTGTGGCTGCACTGGTAGCACCCCGAACCCTAGACTGTGAGAAGGTTATGAGCAGACACACCGGGGTTGTTATGGCTGCTTAGAGGAGAGGCACATTCTGAACGCGACTTATTGATTCTGCTCGGTGTGGCGGAGATGGCTCTGGTTACAGAACGGCTGCTCACTCACCCACTCACGCGTGATCATGCTAACATGCCAGCACCAAATGTTGTCGTCAAAACACACGCCTTAAAAAACGCACACAGGCCGATTCTTAAACCTGCATGATTGTGTATAAGGGGGTTGTTATTGTTATTTGATAGTTATGTTGAACAAAATAGATCACATAGCTTTTTACTGAAATAGCTAAAAATATATTTTTTCAAAACAAACTCTTCAAAAATTTTACTTCTCAATTTTTGTAAACGTGGAGATTGCCAGCTCTTCCAGGACATTCTAGTCAAGCGAGCCTATTGGCTGACAGCATATGCGGTACAATCAAATACACGTAAACTGATAGGCAGTCAATTTAACACCTTCCGTCTCGAACACACACTCTGTGAAGTGTGCTGAGCTGAATTCCTCCTTCACCATACCAGCCTCCACCTGCTTTGGTTCTGCTCGGTATTCTATGTAAACTACACAATGGGTTGAGATATCTCATGTACCAATAGGGGATTGTAAAGTGCTCCCTGTTGTAAAATGTTGGTATGCAGTTGGCATTCTGTATCTGACATCTGTATGTCATGCTTTTAATCCTCCGGCAGGGAGCACCAGAAAAGACTGGAACTGTACCGTCAAATTAAAGTGTATTACTATTCCATGCAATAAATGGTTAAATCTATGAATCACATGAGGGATTTCTGACAGAATTGTATAAACGGAGAACTCTGGCAATTTTTAACCCCATTATTGTTTTCCTGAGGGTCACCCCATGATTCGACCGAGCCAGAGATCTGCACTGGCACATGCAGAAGACCATTCCAAGACCTATGTAACACGAGTTGGTTCCTTACGAGACACCAACATGCTCGTTTAACTCTAAATAAGTGTGACAAAACAGTATAAACGCTGTGTTTTTGCATGAAAACAGTCACTGCAGATTACCCCATTGACATATCCAGAAAGCCCTTACTAGCCGATAGCAGAACGGATGCGCACGGATGCAAAGCCACTGGCTAGTAGTGAATCCGTTCTGTTATCGGCTAGTAAAGTTATAGCGTTATAGCTATTCCATAGCGCCGGCAGCAAGTGCAGATCTCTAGCTCGGTCTAATAAATTTTCGTCAGGTTTTTTACTTCCCTCACCATTGGGTGACCCTCAGGAAAACAATAAAGGGGTTAAAATCTTTCTCGTTTAAGAGTTGTAAGGTTTTTTGAGTTTACAATTTCTAATAGCTTATAATAATTGTTTGTTTCATCCAATCACGAGAAGAGATATTTCCAGAAAATGTATTTAGGATGTTGTATAACAGTGTTATGTGTAGCATTCCACTTTTCTTGCAAAACAATTTAAAAAATAATAATAATTTTAAACATATTGTACATCTTATCTCAGCCTTGGTCTGGGACAGGAATAGATGCGTTGGATCCTGCCTGGTTGATGGTTGAATGCAATCGATGATGGAGGAGTAGGCTGACCAACTGTTACAAACAGGCGCTGTGGTTCCGGAAACGGTGACGGATGGGCCACTAGAATAAACCATAGCAGAATTAAGAAATGCAACATCAACATCATCAGTGGGGTCCAACTAAACTTGGCACGGTCCAAACACATCTCACAACTCCTTTTGGTGTTGGATCAATCCAACGCTTGAACGAGTTTAGAGCTTCAAGAAGCGATAACAGTTAATATTATTGATTTGATGGATCGTCAGGGCGCCCATGAGTCCAAATGAGATTGCTATATATTTCCACATTGTTTTGGGGTTGAATAGCATTTACATTTTCACGTGTCTTTCTGATTCCCAATGTTGTTGTTTTTTCAAACTAGGTTCCACACCATTTGAACCTTCGCCGTGGCCACGCTCTCTCAGCCTCATTTAGCGTGGTTTCAAGCCCCTATTCTGGAATAAAAAGATGTAAATTAATTCCAGTGATTGCCATATAACGAGACTAGTGCAGAGTGGGAGACTCATCAATGGGGATCCACACTTCACCGTCCCCTTCCATTTCACCCTCTGAACCAACTACGTCGTGTGACTGTTTCCCCTCACACCCACGGGACAGATCCCACACTGAGCGCACCTCCACTACCTCTCCCTGCTGAGAGCCTTTTGTGTTGTCAAGCCGTCCTCATCCCTACCAAACGCGTTCTGCCCCGGGAGCCTCTGTCGGCAGCGCGGGGGCCCTGTCAGGGGAAAGCGGCTAACTGGATAATTAACGCTGCTCCGCGCAACCGCAATTAACCGGCGGTGGCCAGGGAACGCTGCGCTCGGTAAATCAGCAACGGGGGATGAAGCCGGGGCGCGATATGAGCCATGTTGCAGCGGGGCGAATAATGTGCCCGAGGTGAGGGCGCCATACATTATGTCTCGGGGAAGGGAAGCGAGGCAGGTTTCTAAATAAACACCGCCAAGGTTGCTGCCGTAACCCAGGAGCTGCCAAGCCCGTAATCTCAGTTTATTTTCTGCAGTCTCTCTCTCTCTCTCTCTCTCTCTCTCTCTTTCTCTCTCACTCTCTCTCTCTGTCTCTCCACCCTTGCTCTCTTTCTCCCCCATCTCTCTCTTTCTCCCTTTCTCTGCCTCCCACCCTCTCTCTCTCTAACGCTCTCTCCCCCTCTTTCTCTTCCTCTCCCTTTCTGGCCCTGTCACCATTTCTCTCCATCTCTCTCCATCTCCCTCCAGCTCTCTCTCTCTCTCTCTCTCTCTCTCTCTCTCTCCCTCCACGCTTTGTCTGTGTGTTCCTCTCCCTGCTGTAGAGCCCTCAGAGGATTGCTGTTTACCATAACATGCAGCGTTAGTGCTCCTCAGTACCTCTTCCACCACCAGGGACGCCTCCTTCTCCACCTCCTCTCTCCCTCACCTCCACCTCCTCTCTTCTCCTCCTCCACCTCCACTTCCTCTCTTCTCCTCCTCCCTTCTCCACCTACGCCTCCTCCTTCCTCCACCTCCTCTCTTCTCCTTCTCCACCTACACTTCCTCTCTTATCCTCCTCCCTTATCCTCCTCCAACTTTTCTCTTCTTCTCGTCCTTCCTCCACCTCCACCTCCTATCTCCTCCTTTCTCCACCTACACCTCCTCTCTTCTCCTCCTTTCTCCACCTACACCTCCTTTCGCCACATACACCTCCTCTCTTGTCCTACTTTCTCCACCTACACCTCCTCTCTCCTCCTTTCTCTACCTACACCTCCTCCCTTCTCCTCCTTTCTCCACTCTTCTCCTCTTCCTCCTCCTCCATCGCTGGTCAGAGGACTCTTTTGCTTTACTTAGCTTATGAATCTGTTATGATTTAGGGTTTAGACTCATATATCGATCTTTTATTGAAGGGTATTTGGCTTTAGAACATCCATACAGAAACATTTAATGTGCGTCTGATTGTGTTTAGGGCCCTGTATAGAATAAATGTACTCAAATATTCAATGTTAGTCAAACAGATGGATTAAAATGTACAATCCTTTTATGATTTTGCTATGATTCTAGTCCATTATTTTTTGCCCTGCCAACAATATTCAGACTTAAAATACAATTTGTAGTCCGTTAACAGTAATTTATCCAAAGCAACATTTCTTTATATGATATATTTAGATATTGATGTCATTCATTTGTAGGTAGATATACCTTGATTAGGTATCTTGCACAGGGATGCCGACTGCTATGCTGGAATCATTGGACTCAAGCACCCTAACCTAAACTAAACTTCTACTCCCCCTTGAAATGCACTGAAGAAATCCCACCTGCCAAGCTCTGTTTAAACACCACTGTGAAGAACTGTAAACCAAATGCATCCTCATCAGCAAATGGATAGGAATATTTGCACCCAACCTTTCCCCCTGCTAGCTACACTCCACATACAGTCTCCAGGCAGAAGACTGCTCCTGGGGACCTGCAGACAGTCTGCAAGACAGACGGCCTCGCAAAGAGGCTTCCTTTACAAAGAAATGGATTACTCAATAGTTCATTCACAGTTTTCAGTAATTGTGGTTTACAGCAATGTCATTCTCACCAAGGCCGGTACACATTGGACGTCACATCGCAAGGACCTCCCTTTCGCAAGTAAAGCAGCATAAAAATGTTATTGGTAGTAATGGTGTTTTGGTCTTTGTGTAGTAATAAATCGTGCCATTATCCGTCATTATGGGGGGACGTGCCGAAGGAGCTGTCACAGCGTTTTTCATGCACCAAAGTTTTGTTTAGCCTAAGCTACGGTTTATTTTCTTTTATTTAGGATTCAACAGTACTACGACACTCTCGAGTCATCGCAACATGGCGTGGCGTATCGCTCACAAAAAAATCCCCCGATGCAGTTCTTTGTCTATTCCATAGGGCCGATCCAGCATCATGGTATGGAACAGTGTCGATGGGGGGGGGGGGGGTGGAGATGTGCCAGAATATTCTCCACTCATAAAGGCACGAAGGAGACTCATCATCTCTCTCTGGGTGAGCTGATTTGAGGGTGGGCGGATGTCTCTGTGTGCTAGAAAAAAATGAAGGAATTATCAACCTGACCTGATCAACTGTCAGTGGGCCGTCAGAGGATGACAGCTGTTATGATGACTACATGTCATCGTTTCATTGCATCAGAAATCTTCCTCTTGTAATATAGTATGAAATTACCAAGCTGAGGTTTTTCACAGGTTGTTTAACTATTTCCTTTTAGGTGAAAATAAATCAGAAGATATGTATCTATATATATCGTCAGCTCATATTTTCCCACGGCGTTCATACTTTATTGGTTTTATGGTGAAATTGCCATTAATAATATAACTAATATTGAGCTGAGCTCACTGATGGGTCATACTTAGTGGTATCTCCTATTTGTTTCTTATTAATTAAGTTGATTTGGGATTGATGAGATGGAGTTTCTTTTGCGAATGAACTCCACATGAGATCCTGAAATCTTTAAAGAACTGCGCCCATGCAGGGGTATTTAAGCTCTGAAGATGCAACCCATTTATGGAGAAGAGCAGCCAGGGCAGCTCCACTGGACCACAGAGCTCTGGCTATGAAGTCAATGTATGCAGTGTAGTCAGGGTCAAGGTCTGGGTCAGGGTCTCTGAACAGTGGACGTGAGGCTGGGAGGTAGACCAGCTGGTACGTTAAGGGTTCAAAGGTGATGGGGGGAACTCAGGGGTGTTAATCTCTGACCTCCAGATTAACAATACTTTAAATAAATAAAAAATAATCCCCAGCATTGCGAAATATCGAAATGATGCTTTTTTTCCATTGCTCTCGCGTTATTCCAGTGCTGCAGATTAAGGTTGGAAATGCATTCAATCTCATTTAATAAGCAAATGTGAATAGAGGAAGTTACTGACTTGTTCTGAGTGGAGTGTGGAAATGTAGTTCAATGTGCAAGGCTTTAGCCGTGAATACAATATTTGAGTGGATTTGATTTGGACTTGTTCATTTGGATTTTAACACATTTTTATTCCAATTATGCCCGTTTCTGACCAATGTGTCAAGAAGTTGTTTATACTGTACTCGTAAATTGTACTTAATTTGCAATGTTTTAACTAACTGGTCACTGTCTTCCTTCTATTGGACAACAACTTCAGTAGTAGACTATGGTTCAAATATTATATCAGCATTTTATGTTCTATTGTATAGCAAACAATCTGAACAGACCCATTTTAACTACATTAAAACTGTAAACACTTTTGAAAAGGGAACTAATATTTTTTCATGCCTTACACTTCATAAAAGCTGATAGAAATTAAGTGCTTCCAACTTTGCTCCAATGTTGCTAACCATAGAGATGCAAAGATGACCCGCAGAAACCTTTTAAGAACAACTTGTTGTGCAATAAGATTACAGCCTTAAGCAGGTAGGTTGTGACAATGCAGTGCATCACATTTATTTACACATGTATTCAGTTTTTCACAGTACATCAAAATAGCATGCATACGATTGACTGTGTTCATTATATATTAGCTATCCCACTGTGTTGAACTTGCTGTCATATCATGTTATCATAACCATAGTAATATAATATTGTAGGCTATGGTAGCCCTACTGAGGATGCAATACGTATATGTTTTTTAACTGTTATCAACGTACAGATTTAACACTGTATGAGGGTTATAATCATCTGTGTGCAGGCTACCTGTTTGCGTTGGTTGCTGGCCTAGTATTACCTAGAGACAATTTACTCTTAGTTATAGGTGTTAATAACAGTAAGCGTATCGGGCCACGTGAGAGGAGTATACGCCTATTAGCCTATGAATTAGCCTATACGCAGACGCATCTCCTAAGTCGCGCTAAATATGTTCAAATTGAAATCTTAGTTTACCATAATTACTCATTAATTAAGCCATTAATTTAATTCTCCATTTTAGTTTCGAGTTAAAAAAAAAGAAAAAGAAAAACATCACACCAGGTTAAGCGTTAGAGGACCATTTTCTAATAATATTATGAATGAACGTATTTACACACGGGGTACCCGGAGTACATGTGCCGTGCACGCCCGTGTCTTTCCCCTGTGGGAGTCTGAAGGCTGCCGTGGCCAGCAGGCAGGATTTATTATCCTGATGAATCCCCCTGGTCGTGAACGCAGGTCGCAGTAATTACGGCTGTCGCTCCGCGAGGAGGAGGAGGAGTGGGGGGAGGAGGAGGAGGAGGAGGCGAGAGAAAAACAACCCGACGGAGGTATTTTATCTTAATCACTGGGCGCCTCCATTTAAATTAATTTGACAAGTTTTCCCCTCTCACGCAAATCCGCAAATCCTTATTAAAGGACGCGCCACGACCAAATGACAAGCGTCTCTAAATGCTTCGTCATACCGTCCGAAGGAAGAGGAAAAAAAATAGAAAAAGAAAGATTGTGTGGAGAGGAGAGAGGGAGGAGAGAGAGAGAGAGAGAGAGAGAGAGAAAAAAAAAGTGACAAAAGGTTAAGTCGCATCTCCCCAACGATATTTCCCTGTAGGGCGCCCTGAGCCATCCCCCTCCCCTGCGCTCCTCGTGTTTCTATAGTAATTTCCAGCCAATGATCAGTAGGTGTCCGCATCTCAGCTTCCTCACCTCAGCACCAATCAGCCACACGCAGCGACAGGAGCCGCGGACCGAGCCAGCACTAAGCTACACAATACATTCCGGATCAGGAGGAAACACCTCAACCCCTCCGCGATTTCCACACACGCCTACTTGATATTTAACACGCGTTTTGCGCCTTTTTTCTACTTTTTTTGAACGTTATAAGAAAGTCAGGAGGAAAAAAAAATATGGTGTTGTTTTGAGCGCCCTATCTCCGTCGCCTCGTGCGTTTGGGTCTTCTTTGGATTTTTTTTTTTTTTGCAATCTTTTTGCCCCGTATAAAATTGGCAGTAATGTGTCGCTATATGGTTTCAGACTGGTAGCGTCTGTACCGTCTCTTCTCAACAGCAGGACCCTCGGTAAGTGTTTCTTCTTTTCATCCCTTTCCTCATATTACGCACGGCTTTGCTCACTATCTCGATTTTTTCATTTATGTTCAAATAACGATCAAGTATTCCGGGCAATGTCAGCTTTTTTTATTTTATTTGATCGTTTTTTAATTAGAGCCTCCGTTCAAGCGTCTCTTCGCGTTTTTTTCTTTTTCTTTGCACGACCTTTGATCTGAACGTCTTCGACAGACCAGCCTGGCTAAAATTAACTGCGCCGCGCTGCAGCGGCACAATGGTTCGTCATCGGACGTCGCTATACTTTCTTTCTTCTCTTCCCTTGTCTTACTCTCCACTCGCCTTTCTCGCCCTCTCTCTAGCTCCCTCTCCCTCTCCCCATCGCTTTCTCTCTGACTCACCACACTCTGTGTGTTCTTCTTCTCTCTCTCTCTCAATCTCTCTTTCTCTCTCCTTTTCCTCACCCTCTCCCAAAGTATTGAGCATTCCTGTCTCTCTAAACTTTGTTTACAGGCTGAAAATCAATGTCCGTGACTTGATTGCCTTCGGGCTGCTTATTTCGCTCCGGGGGTGAATTGATTAAGTAATAATGACCGTGCAGAGAGGCGGTCATTAAGGCTGGCTTCTGTGTTTACTGGTGGCTAGCTCTGGTGGTTGGGATTCAGCATTAAAATTAAAGCTACACATTCAGAATGTGGATTATGGTTTATATTAAGTTTCATCAGTAAAAATAAAACCAAAATACTCTACACAATTCCAGTCAAACAGTCAACAGCTTGCCACTAAAGCCTATACTGACATCAACCACTCCACTATAGGCACACATTTAGATTGCCATTTCAGAATTATTTCACTGTCGTGCAAGAAAGAAATCAAATATGCATCTTCTACTGCAAAATTCAGACGGCTGCCATAGGGCCACACAATAGGATCTCTCATTTGCCAGTGTTTCTGTGTACAACCTTGGAAAGGTTTAAGGAAGTCTCTTGGAAGTGAGCTTACACTTTACATTAACACGTTAATGTTTCCAGCAACGCATCAGCCTTGGGAATAACATAATAGGAAAACCCAGGAAAAAGTGGTAATGGACGTATCCGTGAGAGATATGCGCCATTCTTTATTGTTTCCTGCAACGCATCAGCTTCAAGAGTAAAAAATAGGAAAACCCAGGAAAAAAGTGGTAATGGACGTATACGGGAGAGATACGTGTGTCTAATGGGCTTTTATCTCTGCAAACCAAATCTAGATAGACTGGTGGAAAGAGTAAGTGGCTCCTACACCAGACACACACACACACACAGGCCTCCTAACCCTTACCCCAGACCTTTGGGCTGACACCATCGTTGGAGTGGTCCCTGGTCTGGATTTAAATTCAGCAAGCGTCTGTCATTGGGTGGATAAAACATTTCCGGCCCTGAACGGATACTCCATGCACCTAGGGGGCGGCCGGGGTCCATGCTAACGTCCAGGGGCCACTCCAACCGTTTAGATCAGATCGATGATTTGAAATCATGTAACCCGGTGGTCTCCCACCTCCCAGCGCTCTGCCCTGATTATGACCGCCTTGTTATGGATGGGTAATTATCATCGACTATTTCATAGCGTGGGTGGTCATCTGGGATTTTATTATTCTGTCAATTCTAGCAAATTCTGCACTTCCTGATTATGGGAATATTGTTGTTTATGAATTAAAGGTCTATTCATTTGAATGTTTTAATTTATAATAGAGTCTTGTTTGTTTATTTCAGTTTGGGAAATAAGTGGTTGGAATTCCCTCTAAAATAACAATAAATCCCAAGAGGCCAGAAAAACAACATCTTTAAAGTCAACCATTTTTTGCATTCCTCTGTTTTTGTCTCTTTAACTGACATGTTGGTCGGTCATTACTCGTATTATTCTCAGGGGATATGAATCTGTTATAAAATGTCACATGATACGATCCACCTCCCCAAATATTCAATTTCAAATCCCAAGTTATTCCCCATTTGGAGAAGTGGAAGTACTTGGAGACCAAAAGTGCTTTTGGGTGAGGATTCTAACCTTGTTTATATGTAACTGTTGTTGTTTTCTCTGTTTATTTCATTTCTTAATTCAGCAGTGGAGACCAATTACCAGGATGGTCACCCATCGCATGTAAGCGCCCTCAGTTTGACCAAGGCCATCGAGACCACCGATTCCTCCCAGTGAACCTTGTCCACGCCCGCCTCAGCCATGTCGAGTATAAACAATGCGCTTTGCATTGAAAACGGACAGAACATTGACCTCTCTCTCTTAAAGGATAATCTTCAGGACGGTGGATTAAGCCAGCTTTTGGATTATAATGCCGAGATGGAAAGGTACCGGTCTTTTGCAAACTTTTACAAAACCAACGGTGCGTTTCCACAGACTGCCAAGATTGCCCGCATCACGACGCCCATTTTCCCCAGCGCCAGAATTGGCATGTCCCCTTGGAACTGCGATAACGCCATGCTCTGGGGGAGGAAATCAGCGGCAATAAACCCTAATAGGACCAGCATGCATAGAAACGACTCCCACAGGCCAGGGAAGCCTGGCATGGTGCCAGAGACGCTGCAAATGGCAAATAATAATTTCCTCTCTACCTTATCCCCCGAACACTGCAGACCTTTAGCAGGAGAATGCATGAACAAGCTGAAATGCGGCGCTGCTGAAGCAGAGATAATGAATCTCCCAGAACGCGTTGGAACTTTTTCCGCTATTCCGGCTTTAGGGGGCATCTCATTACCTCCCGGGGTCATCGTCATGACAGCCCTTCACTCCCCCGCAGCCTCAGCAGCCGTTACAGACAGTGCGTTTCAAATTGCCAATCTGGCAGACTGCCCACAGAATAATTCCTCGGCATCCAGTGGAAACCCGGCGAAGAAGAAGAGGAAAAGGTGTGGGGTCTGCGCGCCCTGCAGGCGGCTCATCAACTGTGGCGTCTGCAGCAGTTGTCGGAACCGCAAAACCGGCCACCAAATCTGCAAATTTAGGAAATGCGATGAGCTGAAGAAGAAGCCGGGCTCGTCGCTGG
>JAOPUD010000117.1:11689684-11700395 GCA_027122715.1 Trisopterus minutus
ACACACACACACACACACACACACACACACACACACACACACACACACACACACACACACACACACACACACCGCCCTCTACTGGGTAAAATGGAGCCTGGCATTTGCCTGGCTCAATGGCAGCAAGAGTAGCCTGACATCTGTGTAGTAAGATATTGGAACTAAAAAGGTTGAGGTACCCCCACTTGGTGAGTATGGTCAAGTTGAAGAGCAGAGGACTGTACTTGTACGAAACAAATCAGACCTGAGAGGAAGATAGCTGTTCAGTTGCAGACTGGCAGTGTCTTTATGTTAAAAAATAGTTTTGCATGTTTTCCCATGTATTTAGTGGTAGTGGTGAAATCGCCAACAAGTCTGTGTAGTCAATCCATTGTAATCCAAAATAAACTCACCTTGCAAGAAGCACACATTCAACATTCTTTATCTTCCCCACTATCAGCGCATCTGAAGGCTGTTGGAGAGTATACAAGATGCAATAAGTAAAACATCTATCCAATAACATCAGCTGACTAATCCATTCATACAATACAGTATGTTAGTTTATATTAAGGTTTTTGTTTTTTCCCCTTGCCTACTTCTGTGACTTGCCTCACGGCTAGTTTGGCACGCCCTCAAACAAAGCTAGTTTGAATGGTGGTTGTTTTGTTCTGTATTACCATGTCGAGCGGACACTGTTATCAATGCCAAACAAAATCCACTCTTTACGGACTTCTAAAATAAACTGTTGTTCAAATTGACAATTCCCTTAATTTTACTGCGGACTGCTTCTTGAACTGTGCACCGATCAATAATGGATCTTTGCTACATGTAGATTCAGGACAACCTGTATGCATAGCTTTATGATATTTGTTTAAATTAAAACAAACAAGATAGATCCTAACAAGTGCAGGGTTGTTGGTTGTAGCCTTGCTGTACACCCAGTGAGAAAGCTTCCTGAGGTAATACTGTTAAAATGTTTTGTTTGTATGCCGCATCTAACCTGCTTGCTCACATTGTTTTATTCAAATAGTTTGGTTAGTCAGTTGTAGACCCCGGCTAACTTGCTAGCTCACATTTTATTCAAACTGTATTCAAAGCCAGCTGTAGCCTGGTAGACACTTGTTGGCTCACATTATTGTGCTCAAAGGTTTGGCAATGGAGTTTTATGACAATGTGATTGTCCGGCCTGAAGTAACGATTCTGTGTGAGACTCAGGCTCAGAAAGGTATGGCTGAACCAAAGCCATAGATACTGGCAATGTTTACAGTTGCTCGGGAGTCGGGACTCAGGGGCATAAGATGAACTACACAAGCACAGATGGAGTGGTTATGATGACCAATCAGGGCTGAAACAGAGTTTTTTACAGGGGTCAAAGGTTCAAAGCGATTCTCTATCAATGAAGAGTGTGAAAGTGATTGAGTATTTATAACATTAAAGCATGTAAACCTATTCTAGCAGTACATCCAAACGAAATTATTCACAACCAAAAATATGCATAATGACACCTTTAATGTGTCTATTTTAGCACAGATATGGTAAACTAACCTTTCCATATGGCGTGTCGACATATCGCTCAGTCCTCCCTTCCAGGATATCTGGGTCATCAAGACCCGATCCACCGATTATTCCGATCTAGAAGAAGGAAACGTCGTTGTTTAAAACGTCAATTTGAACTATTTATAATCACTCCAACTCTCTTAAATACACAAGACTGGGAGCAATGTAGTATTTCCTAGTTCAATACCACGGAATGATCATTTTTATTTTGAGGAAAACTGAAAGTTAAGGACAACGTGGTGCAGAAGTGCTTAAGTCAGCTACTAATCTAGGCGTATAGCTAAAACATATGGATATATGATACTGCATTCAACATTGCGATGGCTAATTGCTAGCTTATTTGACATGCAGATTTTAAGTAAACACCGTTTCATAGCACATTGAATTGAAGAAGTGCACGTATCCATTACAACCAGAATGAAGCCTAAAAACACCAGCGAATAGAAATAACTTGAACAGACAACAATGCATAACGTACTGCTGGGCAGTGCGGTTACATACACCTCTCCCGCCCCTCGGAGGCCCTGGGAGAGATTCATTGGACGTATCCGTCAGGATATTACCTTAATGTGCATTTGTGAGGCCATGGTGGTATGTTTGCCACGTTTCTTCCTGAGCCACAAACACTTCCGTTACACTTGAGTCGCTAGCACCTCGGGTAGCCACCCCCGAAATGCATTTACGACATAGCAACAGCTGCTCACCGAGTAGTTTTTTTTTTTTGTATGAATGCTTTATTTACACACTGCACTTAATTCAAACACACACACAAAAAGAAAGTATAACTGCATCTTAACACAGTTTTGCATATCTCTGACCCCTGTCTAGCTCCACTGATATGTTCATGGCATTGACCCTGTCGGGGTTAAGGGTTCGAATCCCACTTCGGAGCTACGCTGCCAGTGGCACAGCGCTCTGTCGCCTCCCTCAGGCGGCCTGGTTCTGTTAGCCAATGGGCGTTGAGCATCACCTCCCTTCTCAGGGCCCGGATGTAGGAGCCAAGGAACGTCACTAACTTTACTTCAAAGTCAAGAAAATGCCTCATTTTTTGATAAAGAGCATATCTTTTTTAAAGCTATATAATAAAGCTATTGTTTATGAGCGTTATAATGAGAGATGTTTTTGATGAAATACCCCACACACTTCGGCGTCATACTTTTAAGTGTCTTTGAAGACACTACGATTAAGGTTGTTTGTAACCATTAACGTTAGCCACCCTATTTGTTGGAATGTTTTATAAACATCTTTATGAAAGTGTGCTTTACCTATACAATCACCACCTGCATCAGCACTGGAATGTGTAAGTTGGTACATAACTGGAGTGACTAACAATTGTAATGGAAGTTTGAGGGGCCTCATAGCTCATACTGTAGTTTGGAATGATTGGAAAATCACTCATTCATGTATCAATGAAAATAAATGTTTTTGTGCCTCAATATTAATATATATATATGTATATTTATGTGTACAGTATATAGTATTCATATATTTGTAATTCAATTTCTAATATAGTTTTCAGATAATTAGATTTTGTCAAATTACCTGGCAGTTGCTTTCTGAAAGAATTGGAAATACATCCTCTGACCAGCGGGGGGGGTATTACACCGTCATCGGTAGGGCCCGAGGAGAAGTCGGAGGTTTACAGTTAGATCCTCTTGGATCCTCTTTAAATAAATTAAATTTAAAAAATGTGGCATTATTTAGCAAGTCTCCTGAAATAAATAACTGGCACTAGTCCCAAGAAATAAATGTCCTTTTGAAAAACATATTTTTAAAATATCGACATGAAACAGTTTATGGAGCGTTCCATTTACTTATATGATTAACAGATCCAGAGGCTGTTAACCTTTTTTAACTCTTTTTTAAAATTAAAATATGACATAAAAGTTACCAATATCAACCTCTGAATGACCAAATTATAAAAGGGCACATGAGCAGGTTGTTCATTGTCAAGCACTCAAGTGATTTATATAGAAGAAAATATGTGAAAACAATGTTATACCTGAGAGAGCAACCTGGAAAAAGTTAAAAAGAAAATACTTTCCTGATTTGATGTGTTCACTTAAAACAGTACTAACAGTTTGAAAGTCACACATTTGATGTAGGTGTAGCAACTAGCTAGACCTTGATGCTAAATAAAACCACCACATATGTAAACCATTTATGCTTTGAAAATGATTAGTTGGCAATTAAAGGCATATGCTATGAAGGCATTCCTAACGAAAGTGATTCTCCAACCATCCACAGTTATGTTTATCGTTGGTGTAAAATATCATCAGCTGGCAGTGAATCACTTTTTGACACATCGCCATCGCGGTCTGTGACATCAGTATCTGGTGGCATGCCTGTGGCAATTGGAAGATTTTCCTTGCCTGAGGGGTCAACATTGCTATAGGTAGAATGACCACTGTCGCTTTCAATCGTTATCACAGTGGGGGAGCGTTTCCCTGGGCGCTCCTTACTCTTGTGCTTTTTGCTTTTCTTCTTGTGTTTCTTCTTCTTCTTGTGGTGCTTCCTGCCTCGGTCGGACCCGTGTCCTGCATCGTCTGTTTCCCCTCCGAGGCTGCCGTCCCTCTTCGCAGGCTTCTCCTTCGACCTCTTCTGTTTCCTGGTGCTGGTCCTACTGCTGGTTGTTTCCACCGCCTCGGACCCCGACCTCAGATCCGTGCTTCTGTCAGGTTCGTCTAAGTGCCTGGTCTTGTACTTCCTCTTGCCACCGGGCTTGTCTTGACTGGACCTTTTCCTAAAAGACGGCGATCGGCTACCTGTGGAGTAGGTCCCGGGGGGAAAGTCGTCCCTGTGACCGCTGTCATGTGGTTCCCTACTGCGAGATTCAGAGCGTGAATCACCGTTCCTGCGACCCCTGGAGTAGTAGGTGGTTTTCTCTGAATAATGAATCCAACTGTTGTCTCTGTCGCGGCCATACTTGCTGTAGGACTGCCACTGGTAGCGGCTAGGCAGACCGTCTCGCCTTTTCTCCTTACCGTCCCTCTTCGACCGGGAACACTCCCTGCTGCTACTGGATCGAGAATGTCTCCTCGACCGGGACAGGGGGACGGCACCGTTCGTGGGGCTCCTGGAAGAATCGCTCGCACTTCTCGACCTTCGGTCCCGCCTATTTCTCCTTGATTGAGTTTCACTCCTAGATTCCTGCCGTGCCCCGCATCTTTCTGCACTGCGACGCCTCTTGCTGTCCTTGTCGTAGTCACTTTTCCTCTCTGTTCTAGACCTGGAGAGGCCACTTTGGTCTTTAGACGGTGAATGCGGTTTCATGCTAGAGGCAGGAGACGGGCTTCGCTCTACAGCGGGAAGAGGAGAGGCGCTTGGGGTGGTGAAGCGAATGTGTTGAGGCAGCTGAGGCTTTCTGTCCATCTCCTCATGGACAGATTCCTCCGAGTCCGATGAGAGCTGAACCAGCTCTGGTGTCCGCTGTGACACTGGCTTCACGAAACCAACGATAACACAGTCATCTTCATCCCCACCAACACCGTAATCATAGGAGGACGAAAGAGATCCATATTTTTTGACACGGCGAGACACGTCCATTGGGTTTGAAGGGCCTTTTGGATGGGACAAAGAACTGCATTCCTGTAGCTCTTCCTCTTGGCTGCTGTCAGAGTCTGGTATAGAGAGCGGCTGCACTTTGTTTCTTTCTTCCGTCGTGGAATACGAGGGCCCAGGCGTCTCATCATCCCACGCAGACTGACTGAGAGCACCACTGGACATAGACTCTCCAATGGTGTCCAGATCCACTGACATTAGATCGTCCTCTGAGACTGCTATGACAGATGAATGAGAGCTACCACCGTCGTCCAATAGGGAATCGGGGCAGTCATAGACGGCATGCTGGTCATAGGCCTCCATGTTGAAGGGAGCCTTTGCGAAGCTGATGAACTCATGGAGGAAGTGCTCTGTGCGAGCCTGGAGGAAAGGCCTGAGCTCCTCCAGTATATCACTGGCCTCCAAATTGAAGCGGGTGATGCGCGACATCACCACGTGCTGCACTATGTTGACCAGAGAGCCGTGGGCTCCGTAGAGCACCATGAGCTCCCTCTTCAGCCAGGGCACCAGTCTGTGAAGGCACGCAGGGTTTCTCTGATAGAACTCTGCCGTGGTGTCCCGGCAGCGGCCGCCGTCCTCCACCGACTGCACTCGGATTCCCTCGCGGTACAGCCCCCTCCTGAACGTGATCATCTCCTGCTCCCGGATGGCACGGACCGCTCTGCCTTCGCTAGCGGCCCGCCTCCCTGCCGCCAACCTCGACATTGTGCGCCTAAGGTTGCGCTCGTGCAGCTGGTAGGCATCTCCAAAGTTCTCAAACATCACGCCGTTGTCTGGCGGGGTAGCAGTCCTCCTCTCGGCCCGCTGACGCACGCCTGTCATGGTGGTGTGGTACCGGAAGCGTACGCCGCCGAAACTCCCGAATGAGCCATTGTCGCTGGGCCTCAGGTCATACTTCTTGAAGTCTTGGTCCGACTTGATGGTGTGGTAGATGGAGTTGAACGGCTGCTTGCACAGTGGACACTCCGCTTTGTTCTTGGACCACTCATGAATGCAGCGGAAGCAGAACTTGTGCAAGCACAGGTCCAGGTAGGACATGTTGTGGAAGGCATCCAAACAGATGGGGCACTTGGAGTCTGGAGACACCTCTTTGGACGTGTCCCCAGAGGTTTTGCTTGTGCCATGCTTCTGACGTGGACGCAGTTCAATCTTTGAGGCTGACATGATCTTAGGTGAAGAAGAAATAATGATAAAAACATCAGGTCAGTTTCAGATCATTCCATTACTCGTGATGATTGCTGGTTACTGGTAATGTTTTCATACAGCAGTAAGACCCCACTACAATCCGGGAAAAAAACTGTTGAAATGTACAAATCGAAATGTTTTCATGAAGGATGTGTAGACATCAGGATCATTTGATTGTAGTAGCAGGTGACATGTTGTCACATTGACTTGATCTTTGATTGTCCTGCACTGACTCTTGGACATAAACAGGAGTCTGCAGTCACTGTACTACATAGCTTTTAAAATCCGCCAGGTTATAAATTATTACATCTATTAAGGTTCTAAGGTTGCGACAATCCGGTTATTTTTCTGCAAATGCGAATAAATCAAATGGGCCAGAGATGAGCTATATATAATAAACGCTAGCGACTAGTCTACACAATCAGTTTCATAACTATGTTTTAATGATTTTGTGTTATATTATGGTTTAGTCAACAACTGCATGATATAATTGATTATGATGACAGACGGCAAAACCAGCTGGGACTCTGATCGTAGTAGTAAGTCATTTCATTGCATTGTTTTGTTGACGTTAGCGCAGCTAGCACTGGTATAGTCCTACTAAAGTCCGTACAACTATAACAGACAGGAAGATTTTTTTTTTTTTCTAGTAACACGCCATTACTAGACCATTTAGAAAAACAAGACAGCAATGCAGTTGTATAACTCTGTGATGTATAGAAACATATGCTAGGATGGTCGGTGTCTGACTTGAGCTAGCAGCTAACAACATGGATTATGGTGAATGGGAATTGAGGAGAATACATTCGTATTTACCTCAAATTCATCGAACAGCTCATCGGTTGGAGATCGACATGTTACCCATAGGACGTAGTTACATTCCCAGGGAAGAGAACCTTAAAAAAATGCCTCGCTGGCGTATAATATATGAATAGATAGCCCTTTGGAGTTGCACAACCAAAAGTTAAGTCAGCTAGCGTGTAGGCACAATTTGATAACGCAATTTCCGGTTTTCTTCGGGGTAAAAAATAAAAGCCCTGGAACAATTTTCTCTCCTCCACCGTAAACTGCAACTGTTCGACTAAAATGTGATTGATAGTCAAACAAAACAGAACCATTCACCGAGGATACATTTTAATGTTATGCAATGATTTCCAGATTCACAAATCTTTGCTACTTCTAAACAAATCTTTCAGATTATTTTATTTAACAATAATTAACTTTTTATTCAAAGCAGGAGGGTAGCATAAGGGCATTGGAGTAGATTGTGGCCCTATGATAATGACATTAAGGATATTGTATTTAAATACAGACAGGCTTGAACTTGATGTGGCTGAGCACTTCTTAGACTTTGAGTCTATATCTGTAATGTATTACATAAGAAAGGAGAAACCAGTCATTATGATTGGAAATGTTTTAATAACATATATAGGTTATTTTTTACAATGAATTTATAGAAACATTTGAACTGTGTGCGTTAGTGGTGACTGTGGGTCATGGGGAGATCGGGAACAACTTCGCCCGTCTCCAAAATGACGTCCCCCTTTAACAAGCAGAAAAGGAAAGGATAGATTAATGTCTAAATCAGTGAGGATGCTAATTTAAAACAGAAATGGGCATTTTATTGTGCCAATAATTTAACAGTTGGGAAAAAAAAAAGATTGTCAAGAGGCAACATCTTAACGATCAATAATCATATTTCACTTTTTCAAGCAAATATTGGTTGCGCAACTAGAAAGTTAAGTCACTTAGGTTTAAGATAAATTCTAGAACTAAATATATACAATTATGACAAAATTCAATGAATAAAGATATGCACTTACGGGAAACAACTTGGGTTTCACCTCCACAATACCATATGGCTGGTTCTGTGGAATAAACAATCACTACGTTAGTCCATCTCGCTTGTAAATCTTTAGATCATATGAATATATATTGGTGCGTAATCTACAGATGTATACATTTAATTCAGAAATCAAGAGTAGTTGCAAGGGTAAAAAAATGGCGCTACAATTGAAGGTTGAAGAGATATTTTGCATAATTTGTCCACGGCCCCATTTATAAAACTGGCACGTGAATATTGTGTTGCCATCTATTATGATAAATTCACTTTGTAGTCATTGTAGCAGTAACAAAACAACAACCCGCAATTTGGGTCTTTATGCAGGGAAACATTTATTATGCATGATATCTAAACCAGAACAAATAGGTTCCAGGTGGACTTACAGCCATGTGGTACTTGACACAATAGTGAACGATCCACGCTGGTATCAACACCCGTGTCAATCCAAATACTCCACCTCGGTATGCTTTGTATGTCTGCAAGAACAGAAACAAAAAGCAGAAAATTAGTCGACTTTAAAGTGTTCATAAATGTTCTATGTTTCTTATGTTTTCTGTGAATTAGTAAATATAATTGATACCAAATACCCTTTACTGTGTTGATGTAGGATATTCCTTAAGGGAGCAGGTGTATGCTAGGATGCTAGTGACTACAACTATACTTGTCTTTGGCAGTAGACTATCAGATAGATAGCAGTGTCTTAACTTGGAAGTACACCTACGGTTTAGGTACATTCCTTTGCGTTAGCTTGAAATATTTCACTTGCAAACACAAAATGGTCTGTTTCTGCAATGAATGCGGCGTTATCAATCTATAGGCAAAGCAGCACCCTTCTGACCATGTCAACACCTGACTGCACTGCCCACAGCTTAACATAACATCTAGTTCGGCGATGGGAGCGAAAAGACATCGTGAGGTATGTTGACATATGTAACAGTTGTTGTTGTTTTTTATAACCAGCAGTTTTTTTTATTACCAACTCAGGATCTGACCACTTACGTATTGCCTCCACAGACTCTTGGGTTCCAGAAAGCCAGCCCAGAATTTAGCTATGGCGCCCGGAGCCTGTGGCTTGATAACGGGTTCTCTGGGACTGAGTTCCTGGTCCTTCAGCCATTGCCTTCGGAGCTTTGTGAGCTGCTCGATGCGGAGCCGCTCGTCCGGCGTGTAACCAGACATCTTATTAGAAGATATTTACTCTCTGTGTATTCACCCTGAACCCTACAATGACACCATGGAGGACACCTCCTTGTCGCAAAAACAAGCCAAAGAGGATGTTGTAGAAGAAAATCGGAGCAAGAAAAAGCACGTTACAGTAATAGAGCGCCATCTATTGAGAAGGAGTGGCTTTCAACTTTTAATGCACATTTAGAATTCATGCTATTTGTTTTAACCTCCTTTGTTATAATGAATGAAAATGTCTTCTTCTTCTTCTTCTCAGTCATGAAGCGGTATTTATGGAAATATTACAGACCAATTATAGAAACAGCTGTGGACTTTCACTTGGAGAACACAAAAAAGGAATGATCATATGGTAAATTAACGTAAATAGAAAATGGCTTTTCTAGAAAATATTTAAAAAGTAAGTCAAATTGATTCATAAAGCACATTTTTTATTTATAAGTTCGCACTGACCAAAGTGCTGTACATAGTGCATTCAAGTAGGTAAAATGAAGGTAAAAAAATATATATATATTATAATAATATTAATTTTTTTTATTTTTAAAGACATAAAACCCAGGCATCCACATATAAAGATAGATAGTAGTGCAGAGTTAAGATAGTTAATGGGGAGAAAAGCCAGGGTGTACAGGTGGGTTTTAAGCCTTGATTTAAAGGCAGGAATGGAGGGGGCATCACGTATAAGAGGTGGCAGTTGGTTCCGCAAGCTCAGAGCAGCTACTGCGAAGGCCCGGTCACCTTTTAGTTTGAGTCTGGAGCGGGGGATGTGGAGAAGATCCCTGTCCCTGTCTTGTGATATGCTCCCACTTTTTTGTCCCAGTCAACAGCCTTGCTGCTGCATTTTGAACCATTTGGAGGCATGATATGAGGGACTGAGGGAGACCCAGTTAGAGGGAGTTGCAGTAATCCAGCTGTGATGTTTTGAACGCATGGATAACTATTTCCAGATCATGGTACGATAGGGAGTGTTTTATTTTAGAGATAGTTCTGAACTGGTAGAAGCTGTTCTTTACCATGGAGGAGATTTGCTTATTAAAGCATAGCTCAGAATCAAAAACCACACCCAGATTTCTTGCAGAAGGTTTTATGAATGGCGTTCATAAAATTGAATTTGGAGGGGCTAAAGATGATCACTTCCGTTTGGTTGTTGTTAAGCTGGAGGAAATGATCCCCCATCCAGTAATTTATCTTCTTGATACATTCTAGGAGGGTCTCAGTGGGAGATATAATTGTGAGTCATTGGCGTTAAAATGGAACGATATTGTATTTTCTGATTATATACCCCAATAGGGGGATAACAATAATGATAAGTCAAATGAATAAGATATATAAAAAAAATTAAGTAAATCAATCAATGAAAAATTTAAATAAATTAGATAAAGGAGGGTTAGGGTAAGTTAGGGT
>JAOPUD010000117.1:11756351-11768115 GCA_027122715.1 Trisopterus minutus
CACCCACCCCCACCCCCCCCCCCCCACAGTGTTTTTTCCCTTCAGTACCCACTGGTAATGAATCGTTTTGGGCTTCTTTTTTTCGCCAGAATTATTACTCACTGTATTTATTTCCATTATGCCGGAGCGTTTATCGGGCAGTATTAGTGTTTGTAGGTCATGTGAGCATCACTCACATGCTATCGCTAGCAAGTTATTGTTAGCTATTAAGCATGTCTGAAGATATTTTAGAACACCTATCTTATCTCTTAACTTTGGGAGGTTAGATTGGCTTCTGTCTAAAGAAAAGTCTGTTTTTCGTCATCATCATGCATGTGATGCAGCCAACAACCAAAAATAATTAGATTTGCTGGATGGGAGTGGCAGTGATATGTGATATGGTCTATATGGTTTATGATATGTCCATGTATGTTTGCATAGGATACAATGTCCAAGCACTTTGCATCGAAGGGCTCAACTGCTCATGGTCCTGTGAGTGTTTTTGTTGGTTAACCGTAGCCACATGGTAACTAAGAGTGACATTGATGCTTGGGGCGTGTATATGTGTGTCCAGCTGTGTGTGCGTTTGTACATGTGTGTATGCATGTGTGAGGGACTTTGTGTTTGCGAGTGTGTGTGTGTGTGTTCTGTGTGTGCGTGTGTGCGCATGTGTGTGTGTGCATGTGTGTGTGTGTGTGTGTGTGTGCTTGCGTGCATGTGTATGTCTGTGCGTGTGTGTTTGGTTGTGTATGTGATAGCACTTCTTTTCATTCATGTAAATATTTGTGAGTGCGTTTATGTATACGTGTATATATGAGCAGGTTCTTTGCATGTGTGTGTGTGTGTGTGCGTATGTTTGTGTGTGTATGCTGGGCCTGTGATTCCGTCTGTGAGTCTAGGGGCCTTTACAACCCTCATTACAGTGACTAGGGCCGACGAGCTAGGGCCTGTCACGGCTCCTCGCTAGGCTGCAGGGCCAGACGGTTTGTGGTGGTTGGCTTTGGTTGGGAGGGTAGCTTGTAGGGGTTTCATGCAGAGAGAGGAAGTCTTTGGTATTGTAATTCAGTGTCAAAGACAAAGACGGAGACCATAACAAAGTCCCATGAGCTCTTTCATTTCCCAGAACTCCTGTCTGGCTCGGTTCTTTTTTTTTCCTTCTTTTTGGGACTAAGTACAGAGGAGCGACCAAACACGTCATCTAGAGCTACATGACGTAAGAACGCTTCCTGCTTCCTTCGATTTTGTCCGCTGGTTTCCGACTTGGAAGCAAGGGAGAGTTAGCAATGTGCTTGTGTATAAAATAAAACCTCCTGAGATTTTTTCAAATAATCATAATAGTTTTTATTTAAAGTGTTATTTTCAGTATTCTCACTGTGTCTGTGTTTGGAGGATTTCCATGTTTGTTCTCCCTCCCATCCCCAGATGAGTCACATTTAAAATATGGGTGAGAGAGAGAGAGAGAGAGAGAGAGATAAAATGACCACTGGACAGAAAAAACATCTCACCACACACATCACCTGACTTGCTCACGTGACCTAGCCATGCCTCGTCATCATGTGGTTAGCGTGTTACAAACAGCGTGGGATAGTCAGCGCTGTACTGATTTTAGTTTCTAGTGGTGTGTTGTCTGTGCTACATTGTTCTCTGTGTGGTTTCCACAGAATAGAGCTGGTGCTTTCTGGACCCCTGCAGACACTAACCAATAGTAGACAGGCTACCTCCGCTTTACAGTAATACCACAAACATCAAGCACACAAAAAATTACCTTTGCTGCACCTTCTGATGGAGTAAGAGGGTTAACACTGATATAAAACCTCATTTGAAACAACAACGCAACAACACAATTACCATGACAACAGCACAACAACGCCACAGCACAACGTCTAGACGGCTAGAACCTCAAGATACAACAAAATGCAACAACAACAAAACAAAAAGGAACAACAAAAAAAGGAACCAACTTAACAAAAATAAGACACATCCGCAATCCACAACAACAACAACAACAACAACAACAGCAATAACAAGGGCAACGTAACGACAATAACATCAAAACAACAACAAAAGCGCAAAAGCCACAACAGCGCTACAGCACCAGCACAACTAAAACAACCGGCCTCTAGCCGACGTGTTGCGGTCCAGTCTGACGGCAGCGGCGGCATGCCGAGGATGAGGGTGGGGTCAGGGAGAACCAGCGTCCCGGACAGCCTGGTTCATGGGAGTAGCAGGGTAGACAGAGAGCGTTTGATGGACCAACCGTGACCAACTCAGAGGTCACCGAGTTTGATGGAGGTGGTGCGTGAATGCTTGCATCGTGAATGCTTGCTTAAGGGGAAGATTAAAAACCGTCATTGTTGGGCGACGACAAAGAAAAAGACTAAAAAGTCTACCAACTAAAAAAGCTCCCCTGTGGCCAAGCCAAACCCGGCTGAAAGGAGGAGACAAAAGACTGGTGAAGAGGGTTTTATTGGCGCAGGCCTTCCCACACCTCCACTCTATGAAGGCCGACATGATTGTCAATATACAGATGTATTATATAAAAAGACACTTCAAAAAGAGTAGCCCAGGGGCCCAGGACCACTTTAATCCACCACTGAGTGTGTGTTTGTGGAACATTGGCTAATTTAGAAACACAGTATTGATTGATGTTTACCATGTAGTTGTTTAGAAGACGCTTAATACCATTTGAATCTTTTTAAATCGTGCTTGTAGTTTTGTTGAGTGATCAACCATTAAATCATTTTAATGGTTTTAAAAATTGGGATCCACAATATTTGGGTTAAGATCTTGATGTGTGGTTCCCCATAGTGAAGAACCAGAATAACTGTAGCCATACTGGTGCAGAATACGGCCACTGGAACCCTGGTGTATCGTTGAGTCTTAAGATATTTGTCTGATTGTTTTCTTATTCTTTTGCTGTCTCAGAGTCCCTGTCACCTATCTTGAAAGAAACCCAAACATTTACGTTTTCATCAGGAAGGTTGGAAAATCACGTCACTAATATGTTTTTTTTTTTGATGGGCAGCAATAAAATTATTTAATAAAAAGAGAGACAGGGAGACAGAGACAGAGAGACAGAGAAACAGAGAGACAGGGAGACAGAGAGACAGAGAGACAGAGAATCGAGAGACCAAGAGACCGAGAGACAGAGAGACAGAGAGACTGATAGACAGAGAGACAGAGAGACAGAGAGGCAGAGAGACTGATAGACAGAGAGACAGAGAGGCAGAGAGAGAAAAAAAAGAGGAAGAGGAAGGTTGATGTGTTTGCTTTGTTTTGTGAGCCCATTTTTCAGTGAGACGTTGCATTATTGCACTGAGAGAGACTGAGAGAGAGACAGAGAGTCAGGTGGAGAGAAAGAAAGAGAGGGAAGGGGAGGGACAGAAATAGAGAGAGAAAGAGAGAGAGAGCAAGGGCACGGATCCCCTTTCTAATTTGCCTTACATGTATGATGTGTCTGTATATACACAAATACCATTTCAATAGGACAAGTCAAATATGTCAAAAAAATGTATGCAGTCAATTAGTATTGACACAATCTCAAAAAGTCATCACAGTGCAGTCTCCTTAGCCCCTAGAGTGCAGGCCTATAGGGACCAATTCTTCCCCTGCAAGACTGAAATATTGTGTTCCACTCGTGTGGGCTACTCTCTGGTCTCCACAAAATGTAAAACTCAGCAGTCATCCAACTTTAATTTCCACGTTGACATCATATATCAAACTTTGAACGTTATGTCCCATGCAAGTTTATCTTTTCTCTATCTGATTGTTAAATGATCGCTCTTAAAAGTTACTTGGATTCACTTTCAGTATGGCTTTTACGACAGTTCAACATTCATCTCATTTGAGTTGTCAATAAAAGAAAGATTGCTTTCTCTTTAAAAAAGGTGCAATCACTGTGTTCTGAAGCTAATACTTTGCAATGAAGTCTTGGTTTGAAGGAAACCCACCAGTAGTGATCCTATAGATGTAAAACAGGGAGGGGTAGGCAAATGTATATCTGCCTATATTTACATGAGCCGAACAGTATGTTAGGGGTACTAGCTACTGGCTAGTCTCTGTGTGCACAACCTATTGCTACAATACCTCCATGTAGGAGACCTGCTTCAGAAACACACCCTGCTCACTATTGTTCCTGATTAGTCTTAACCAGATCAACCAGGTAATGATTAATGAACAAAAAACCCAAGGTCCCCAATCAGGAATTTCAGGTAGGCCTATACAAGATTGGAGATGGGAGGGAAAAGGTCTATCACACACACACACACACACACACACACACACGCGCACACACACACACACACACGCACACACACGCACACACACACACACACGCACACACACACACACACACACACACACGCACACACACACACACACACACACACACATTTACACCTGCCGCACAGACACACATGTGTAGGTATACACACACAACATTTAAAAATAATAATGAGTTCAGTTTGTTTCAAAATAAATGTTGAAATATATTTTTCTTTTTTCAACCTGACGTCACGGCAAGCGGTAAACATCCATATGAGGTTGACTACTGCCCTCTAGTGACAAACTAACCCAATAGACGGTTTGTGTGCATAAAACTGGTTGCGTTAACTTCGACGCGGTATCCTACACATCATGATATGTAGGCATTTCGCCAATAACCAAAAACAGTAGACGATTAAATCATCCTTTAAAAAAGGAATTACTAATTTTGAAAAAACTATTTGAAAAAAAAAACATTGTGGAGATTATTACGTTGTAATTGCGTGAGAATAAACCGGCCAAGGGAACATAGAAGCATATCAACTATATTACTTTCTTTCTTCGCATAGAATAATCTTAATCATTGGACTCATTTTCTAAAATGTCGTTTCTGGTGAAAAATATCCTTTGAACGTTGACGGCGTGCGAGAATAAAGTAATAAAACAATCTGCTGCTGTTGCTATGCGCTGTGTCCAATCATGAGCGCTGCTCTCCTTCCCAAGTAGTGTGTGGGCTGGAAACACATGACATCACACATCCCCGTCCTTATCTCCAAAATAGTAGAGCGTACGATTTCGCAAATATAACAAACATCAGGCGAGCGACCGTAGTGACGTTTTCATCGGAATAGTTTCCGGTCTGAGCCAAATAACGTTTTGGGATTGGCGCCTTTTTCCACAGCAGCAGCTAGGAGGCTGGCGGGGTTTTTCACGCTCAGTAGGAGGAATGGCGAGTGGGGAGGCCGCGGCTGAGGAGTGGGAGAGAGATGGGGGCTTAGCAGAATAATAACATCCCGGGTCACGTATCGTACCTTGTTTTGTATTTTGCGCCGGTATCCGTCTCCCGCCATGGATCCAGAGAAAACGCTGACATTCTGCCTTGGGTTGAAGGCCGAGGAGGTAACGCGGTCCATGCATGTCTTATCTTTGGAAACGCATGATGTCAACAGCTGGGCTATGTTTCCACTAGCAGGGTAACATGCTGCCCCAACTGGCCTGTTGTGTTGACAAACACCATTCGGACTCTCTCGCCTATATTTATATGTCGCCTGTCATTTCTTTGATTGTGAGCAAAGCAACAATTTGGTAGCATAATTTGATCATTAATTGTAGGCCTATAGCTCAACATTTTCGAGACCGCAACATTTCAATGCACTGCAGCAATCGTCTCTCAGCCTGCGTGAAAGTGAGCCAATTAGTGGCCCGCCTTCCAAGTATTTTGGTTTTATACTGTCTATGTCGAGGCGATGTGTGCGTTGTGTGAGGACTGCACTTTAATGAAAGTTACCCCCCTCCCCCCAACCTCCACTCGGTGAGGACAAATGTCCGTAATGCGCCAGGAAATCTGCACACACATTTACGCAGACCAAAACACATTTAATAGACTCTGAAGTCACTGATGAAGATGGTATAACCATAACAGAAGTGGACTACCGCTCCATATAAGGATTGAGTTATATCTTGAGAAGGAAAAATATATTACCTATCACAAGTGGAAACTGTCCTGAGGAACCATTGCAATTATGGAACCAATTATGGAATGTTATTTTTACTTCTAATGTAAACTTTGGTTTACCCATGAAAAGGCATGTGATCCTGATGTCCTGATGAATTGAAAACGCGAAAGGCCTGCAAGGTTGCGGCGGGTAGCTGACCCCTAGGTTTGAACTCGCCTGGGTTGCCAATATCAACATGTATCGGTTTGAAACAGTACCTTAGAAGGAATTGCGTTATTATGAAATATACAACAATATTAAACACACTGTGTTAAGTCAGTGGGTCTTTTCCACTATGTGTGGGAATAAGTGTTAAAGATTTAGCTTTTTAACATCACGTGAATTACACATTTGACAAGGGGAAATTCTGAGATGTATAAAATATGATGACTTCATTATTATACCAGATACCCTATACCAGAATAAGGAACCTGCTCTTTGAATTTCTAGCACTTGTTCCTTGGTTCCTTCACTTTTAATGTAAATTATCCTTCTCTTTCAGAAAAATACTCCAAAAAGGGTTATTGTTGTTTTTTCTAACTATCATTTTGACATTCCAATCAGTGCCCCTGACTTCCCACTCGTCTCTTGAAGAGTGCAGCAGACGGTAGCGCCCCAATCAGTCACAGGGAGCCTAGAACAGGCCCGTAATGCACCCATTAAGGCGTCTACTTGTTGCAATCAGTGGTACCGTAGCCGCTGATGAAGAGCACTCCTCTCCCATGCTAATGTTTTTCTTAGCTCCTGCTTTGGAACAAAAACAACCATTTTGTGTGATGTCTGCTTTACTCTGAGGCAACCATCTCAGCTGGATAAAACCCCACACTACAAAAACAGCTGGGATAAAGAAACAAACTGACTTTTATCCGACCTCTGGGTAACTATTGGACAGAACATGTCCAATAGAAACTTGGTTGGTTTGACCAAAGTTTGTTAAGTTAGTTTTTTAGTTAGTTAAATAAAGTTATTTACCGTCTCATTGCCTTGCTACTTTTAGATTTATAATAATATAAAAAGATAGGTATAACATATATCATTATTATTATGTTATTGTTGTGTAATTGATAATAATTTATAAAAAACGAAAACTATGAAACCTTTTTTTTTACCGCTTAAAATCATACTTTGCATTTTTTTCAAATCATACCACCCCACACAAATGTATCACCCCACACATATGCCTGACAAAAAAAAAATTGTCAAGCTCCTTTTCACGAACACATACTGGACTAACATCCCTTGTGCTGAAGAGAGGGGCTGTTGATAACAACAGCCATTTGATATTTATTAATTAACTAGCCAACTATTATAAATTATGAATAGTCCATTTTACTTTCTGTCCTTTAATAGTATCAGCTCAACATTATGTCTCAAAAAAATAACTTGCCTTTAAAGGGGTCTGCCAAACTGTCCAGCTGCAATCAAAAATAACTATCAATCAGGGTCGGCCTTAAACTCAGTTGCATACCTAGAATGAAAATTATAATGTTGTGTACTGTGAAGATCAACATTGTGCGCTCGAAAACCCAAGCAAATCCGATCACTCAAAATCCCAAGCAAACACGCTTGCTTAAAAAAGAAATATCCAGTCCGATCCCTCGAAATTCCCAGCCAGTTGGATTGCTTGAAAACTGGAGCCAGTCCGATCACTCGAAAACCGAAGCCAGTCCAATCATTCGAAAACCGGAGCCAGTTTGATGGCTCTACAACTGGAGCCAATCGGTTCGCTTGAAAACCCTTGCCAATCAGATCGCTCCAAATCCCCAGCCTTTATGATTGCTCGAAAACCCCAGCCTATAATGATTGAGCGAAAACCCTAGCTAATCAGATCTACGAAAACCCCAGCCAATCAGATCACTCAGAAAACCCCAGCCAATCAGATAACTTAGATAACCCAAGCCAAAGGCCTCTATGTACGCAACACTTCCACATTGGTCCAGGGGCGTAGAAATTATAAGATGCGCCTGTGAGATTTTGGGTGGCCTCAACCCAGTGAAAATTAAGGGCGCAAACAGGATACGTTTGGTGTAAATGACGTGGAGGCTCAACCGGAAATGTAAACACCACCTTACTGTGTAGCCTATAGCCTTTTTCAGTGCTCTCAAAACTAACGTGATCGCGTATTGACAATCAAAAAACACTTTTTTTTAATTTTAGGTGTGCCAGGATCGCGTTTGGGTGGCCCAGGCACACCCTGGCACACCCGTGGCTACGCCACTGCATTGGTCTCAGAATGCTACAAATCCGGGGCAAAGCGTGGACAGGCATGAAGTCGTTCAAGTGTGGAAACATGCATGATCTTAAAACGTGACATTTGTATCGTCATCGACACCCTGATTTGATTTGATTAGCATTTTACAGACCCATACTGTCGATCAACGTGCTTTTGCCCTTTTTTCACAAAACTGGGCAAAAAAAATAGATGACGATACAAATGTTCGTGCATGTTCAAAAACTGCGCCGCCTTGGGTCACACTTTGCGGTAGGTTGCAGATATCGGCGTAACATGGGAACCGGATTTGTAGAAGCATTCTCAGACCAATGAGATAATGCTGCGTTCATGTATCAGATCTCACGAAAAACCCTAGCCTATCAGATCTCTCGAAATCCCCCACCAGTGAGAGTGCTTGAAAAATATGTGCTGTTACATAAATGCAAGATGTTATCGTTTCATGTTCTAAATAAAAAATATTAATAATGTCTAAATATCCATTCTTTGGAGGATGGTTCTACGTGACAAATTTTGCTTTGTTACCAAAATAGCTATTTTTGGGGTCAGGCTTTTTGCTCAACATAGGTGGGTTGTAGGTATTGGGACTGCAGACCGTGTGTGTGTGTGTAGTAGGTCTGCATGCGAGTATTCTATCTGATAACATATTCTGATTTTTGATTATTCATTGCATTTAACAGATTATCGATAAAATAACTTATCTTGCGGTGCTGACTTTGTCTATAAACAATAATCATAAAGCAATTTCTGGGGTCAAAAGGTTTGTTATTTAATTTGAATATAATGGTGTATAAAATCAGACTTTATATATATATTTTAATTTTGGTCAGTTCGTTTTTTGATTGCAAGCTGAATTGTGCAGGTCTGCACAATTCATTAATTTCATGTATTCAAATCACCAAAGCATTTAACTAATTGGGAAAGCTTGGAATCAAAAAATAAACAAATAATAATAATAATAGATGTAAATTCAAATAATATATCATACATTTGATTTCATACACGTTATATTAAAATGAAGTAACAAACCTTAGTGTGTTTGCGTGCTTATTTGTGTGTGTGTGTGTGTGTTTGTGTGTGTGTGTCTGTCTGTGTCTGTCTGTCTGTCTGTCTCTCTGTCTCTCTGTCTGTCTGTCTGTCTGTCTGTCTCTCTGTCTGTGTATAAATGTTCTCCCTTGTCCATGCCTGGGTACATGTACGCGTGTTATCTTGGGTTCAACACCGGTCAACATCACCAGCGGTTACAGATAACACAGCGTAGAGGATTCCCTCGATGCAGACTCAGTGTAACACACAGAGCAAGCACCCGTGGCTCCTACCCTCACGTTGTGTGGGGCAGGGGCCCCTGCTCCAATAGCACAGAGAGGAGGATTTTCCCTTTCTTTCTTTCTCTCTTTCTTTTTTTCTCTCTCTCTCTCTCTCAGTCTCTCTCTCTGTCATTCGCGTGCAGAGAAACACGCGGGCGTGACGGCTGGTTGAAGTCAGAGGTGAGGCGGACGACAATGAGGCACTTGTGCTCCGCACTACTGAAGCCAAGTGAAAGTCCCTCCATGGGAAACACGTGGGCTCCATAACTCAGCCTTTATCAGCCACATCTTCGTCTCCCTCTTCCTCTCTTTATTCTTGTTCTTGTTCTCCTCCTCCTTCTTCTCCTCTACTAGGGGTGTAAATATGAATCGATTTCGGTTTTTGTTTACAGTGAATAGGCTAATTGCCGTACTAGACCTGCACAGTAAGCACTAAAGTGTGTACAGAATACTATTTCTGTATTCTCAATAAAAGGTAAATTATTCATTTTTTTGTTGATTTATTTGATAGATATTATATTAATAGATGTAATATAAAAAATATTAAGTATCGAATCATATCAAATCAAATCAAATTGGATCGTGGGGAATTCTGAAGTGTCGAAAATAATCTAATCGTTGGCTTAAGAAATCGATATTGTATCTTGTCATGAAGGCTCCCATTTACACCCCTGTCCTCTCCCTTCTCCTTCAAAGGACAGCTTCCGTCCAGCTCTGCCTCCTTGGGAGCTCAGAATATCGTCTTCTGGTTAAAACAATAGGCCATTGGATAGACAAGTACACGTCTTTATACGACTAACGTGTTGATCTTTCTGACACACAGTTGTCAATTAAGCATATCTCGGCTGCCATTCTTATTATTATTACCTTCCATTTCTGCAGGCCCTCCCATCTTGTTCCATTGAATCACTCTACCCTCGCTCTCTTTACCTCTCTCTTACCTGTCTTAACCTCTCTCTACCTCCCTTTACCTCTCTCTCTCTCTACCTCTCTCTCAATCACTCGCACACACTCGATCTTTGGTATTTACCGTGCCCTTAACCCCTTGACATTTCTCTCCATTTTGAAATGTCAGCCATATAAAATGCAGCGCTTCCCTGTGTGTGTGTGTGTGCTTTGTGCTCCCCAGATGACCATGTCCCTGCAGGGCTTGGATGGCACTGAGTCTTCCACGGTACGGCGCACCGCTCGCAGCCTGCACCGCCTGCACCGCCTGCACCGCTGCTACAGGCTTGATTAGGGACGTTTTACATGCAATGCAGTTTACAAAACAATACAGTTACAATAAAAGACATTATGTTATTTTAGGTGACCATTTCTGACCAATGTCAGGTACAACTTTTTTAAATTTAATTAAAGAATAGAGGCGCAAACAAAGAGGCGCAATCTCAGTTAATAAAAACTTCCCATTTATTTATAATTCACCTATCATAGATCCAGATGGAAGATGTATAATCATCAATGCAACAATTAACCAAACAAAATACACTTTTGCAAATATTTATGGCCCTTGCAACGACAAACCATATTTTTCCACAATTTCTTGTCACTACTCAACAAATATTATAATAGCCAGAGATTTTTATACCGTCATCAACTCTACAACTGACCGGTCCAGTACATCTGGTAACTTAAGAAACTGGCACTCCACCAAAGTAATAAAACAATACATGATTGATTGCGGACTTGGCGATAGTTGGAGAATGAAAAAATCATCATCCAGAGAATATTCATGTTTCTTCTCTCTCCATCAATCCTCCTCCAGAATTCACTTTTTTCGTATAAGCAACTGAACTTCCCAATACATCCAAGACAACAAAATTCAGCCAATCGCAATAAGTGACCATGCTCACGTTTCCCTCTCATTAAACATCCAACTGCATGTTAGATCTCCAACCAGATGGCTTCAATACATCTTTATTAAAAGATCCAGACTTCATTTCACTGATATAAAAGGAGTGGGCACTGTTCCAGGAAATGAATGACTCCACAAATCTCGCCATCACTTTTATGGGAAACAGGTAAAGCAGTAACGAGGAATAATAATATCGTATTCATCACACGCGGAAAAACCACAACAAAAGAAGAAATTACTTTAGAAGAGAAAATTAAACACTTAACACTTGAATAATGTATTTAATCTAAAGCTAAAAAGGTTCAATCTGATTCTCTGTCAAGCACGTCCGTGAGCATTGCCCTTAACCCCTTGACATTTCTCTCCATTTTGAAATGTCAGCCATATAAAATGCAGCGCTTCCCTGTGTGTGTGT
>JAOPUD010000117.1:11775721-11786910 GCA_027122715.1 Trisopterus minutus
TATATACAGATATAGATATATACAGCAGTTGATGATCATCAAGGTGTGGCTAGTAAACCTGCCAAGTGATACCACTGTCCAACCCGGCCCATGAGGGCCAGAGTCAATACCCCAGGACCCGGGGCCTAGGCCCTGGGGCCCCGGAAGGCAGACAGAGGTTCCTAATCTATATTGCGAAGCCAGAGTGCAGAGGAATTCAGTAATGAGCTGCTGTATGCTAACAGAACACTCCCTTTGTGGAACTAATTGAAAGAGTCGTGTGCAGCGCTGGAGAGCTCAGAGTGGGCTGCAGCGTGTTGGGGGGGGCAGGGAAGGGGAGACAAACGCCTTGCAGTGTGTTTGTGCGTGTTTGGATTTGTGTGTGTGTGTGTGTGTGTGTGTGTGTGTGTGTGTGTGTGTGTGTGCGCGTGTGTGTGTGTGTGTGTGTGTTTGTGTGTGAGTGTGTGTGTGCGCGTGTGCGTGTGTGTGTGTTTGTGTGTGATCTCCCCTTTCATTACTACCGACAGGCCAAGGCCCAATGTAAGACTGTTACCTCGCTAAGAAATGACTGCAAAGGACTGTTGACTCAACTTTTTTCCAGATCGTATCTATTCTATATTTGTACTATCTCATTTTAAAACGATAAAAGATAGACCAGTTTATTTAGGTGAAGAAGGGAAAAAAAATAAGATAAAACCCCTGTTATGACAGGATGTCATACTTTTTATTTATTTTTCCATGTAGAAATTAACATTTCTGTTAGCTTACATGAATTGCAAGTGAGCAGTAGACTCTTTAGCAGCATCTTACGTGGTTGTAGGTGGACTAGTTCAAAGTAATATTAGCGAACATGTGGTGTACATTGAGGGTATCCTATTGTGCAATTATGACTTCTGCTCTTATCCGTGTAGCATACATGTATAAGAGGAAAGAAATTGGTGGTGTTAAATTAAAAACCATTGCAGCTTATCTTGAGGCCAAAGGTGATTATTGTTGGTGTTAGTTAACATGATAATATTTATCAGCGTTGATATCTAAACCTAGGCCTTTTTCAATAGTATGTCAGAACAGAAGAAAAATATCCAATTGTACATTTGTTTACCTGTTGTGTATTGTACTGAAAATCCTGATGCATATTCTACTGTAAATGCTCACAGATAAATACATTCACTTTATTGGTGCCTAGTTGCTTGCACCCATCATGTCTTTTTTGATATAGCTGTCTTGTAACGGTTGATTTGGCATTTTTAATGTATATTTTCTTGATTTTGGGTTATCCACTGTATTACATAAACATTTGCATCTCTTTATTCAACCGAGACTTTGGATCCTGTGTCAAAAATAAAAGGTACCTCGTGCTATCCATCTAATGTATATTTATTTTGAACAATAATGGGAAACGGTGGATGTGAGAAAGCATATAGCGCTATGTTGATCCCATCCAGTCAGTGCACACGACGTCCTTTCTGTTCAGTTTGGCCGATCGGACAAGATTGATGTAGGGGGCGGGGCGGGAACAACACAGCTCAACAACACGTTTGTCAGTTTGTTGGTCTACCTCCTACGGTCAACTTATAATATGTACTGTAAATGATCCCCGTGACGTCGTCGCGGGGTACTATTAAAAAACCAGCGAGTACAATTATCAATGGGACTCAGGCTTCTAACCATCAGAAATATGTAACGTTATAGAATAAAAATGCATCTAATGGCTTGCATCGTTTAACTATGTTATTAGTGCCAGCATTATCATTCAAGCTACGCTTAAACACGTGTTTAACAATTGCTTTTAAGAGTGAGGCGTAAAAAACTACGGGTGTCAACATCGTATATCTGCCATTGCCATAGTTGTTTTTAATCTTCTGCATGCTATGGATTGGTGTTCTATGATTGGTTAGCGTGAACGGCACCTGCCCCCTGTATTAACCAATCCCATCCAGCGTTGTGTCCACGTGACTCCGCCTCGACTCAGGCTACTTCCAAAGTTAAAAACAGACTTTGTTTATCTTGCAGGCTGCTCGTTGAAATGTGCTTCGATTAGCCATTTTCTTTCAAGCTGGTTGTTTTGACCGAATATTTCGAACACTCCTACTGGAGTGTTTTTGTCTTCATTTGCGTGTTTAATTGCATGCTATTTTGCATCCTTTTTTCTAGTGTTATATTATATTCTCATTGTATCATCGCGTGAGCAAAAAAAACAAGAATTAGACGACGAGTAGGGCTTATATATAGCACGCTTTTTGTCCAATTATTAATTTAAGATACCATTTTAGGTATTGTTTGTTGAAATTTCATTCGCTAAACCCGTCGGGATCGCAGCTATTTGACAGAACGTATAATAAAAAATAAACAAACAGCCTTTACAGAGCGCCATGGCGACCGAAGTGGAGACTTGGTCCACCGCTCAGCAACACGAGGGTGAGTTATCTTTACTATTAACCCAGTGCTTATTAATCGTTTCGATAACGATCGCATGCAAACGCGTCGAAGGACACATTGAATTCGGGTTGTGTGAAGACGGTTGCGTTCTGCAGTCCATTGTCCAAGAAAGGGATGGGCTGCGATACCAGCCATGCTCCATGTGCTCCCAAGCCCCCCCGCAGCCCTCTGCGTCGTCAGCTGCAAATCTGGACCATGCCGTTTGCTTCCTCCACTGGGATACTATTTTACGCTAGTATATTTGATCGTGCAGTATTTTGATGGACTTTTAAAATGGTGCAAACCTATACGACAAGATTAGTACGCGGACTGTGTTTGATTGGTCGAAAACAGCAGTCACTTCCGCTCCGATGTGTGATTTGTTTGTGTGACCATTTTTAATGTGGTGCACGGAAATTCTTAGGGTTTTTGTTCCTTTTTTTTATAAATTGGGCGAGTGTTTAAACAAAGGCGTGACGTATATATACGTTCGCTTGGCTTGCATGTCGTGTTGGAGCATTCGTAGCATACTTAGACATATTCCTGCACACTGTTTATCCATTCAGTACAATGGTGACGTAAGCATGCACTACTCTTTACCTTTTCGACCAATAGGAATGCGACAAATTGTAATGTTGTTGTGTTTTTGCAAGTTACGTAACGTGTCTTTGCTTTGAATACAGTCTGCAACCAAATCAACCATAAGACATATTTCAAAATATGCAACTTTTTGTTTTATTTTATTCTAGTTTGCTCCACATGATACATCCACACCTTTGCATTCACTCTGTACAGCATGTACTCATATCCATATTGGCAATAGCCTGTTTGCAAAACAGCTCAATAAAGTCTAGATTAATATCTGATTATGGTTATTATTTCTAAAGCTATCACTGTTAAAAGCTTCCTGTCTGCGGTTTAAAAACCCCCAAAGTAAACATGTTTGCGTCGTTTCTGGAGGATCAGAATCTGCTGGGCCTAGGTCTTAAGAGCGCCTTTGAAACTCCTTAGATAAACATCCAGAGGAAAGCTTTATGGAGTGGCCTTAATGCCATAAATGTTGGGCCTGGTTTCCTCATGGCCTGCTGACTAAACAGAATGCTACAGCCTGCTTGTTGCTCTGCTGTCGACCCAGCGGGCCCACTGCTCACAAACACACAGCGTACTTTGTGTACGTCTTCATGTTTGGGATCAGAATGTGCGGACCAGTCGCCACGTGCGACTGTACTCTGTGTTTTAGTACATTGGGGAAGTGGCTCGTTGGTGGAGTGTTTTTGACTAAGGCCACACTGCTCCGCTGCATGTACTGCACGGCATGGCTCTTGATCATTTCTGGTTTTCAGTTATTCATCCTAGAAGTTTTCACAATTCACCAAAAAGCACATTTTGTTCCAAGATAAATCTCCAACTATATTTTAGCATTTTTAAAAGCTATGTGTATCTTGTTCATAATGACCGTTGAACAGTTGGCACCACACCCACCTCTGCCCTATAGCTGCCAGAGAGCAGTGATATGAACAGTATGTTTTCCCTGTTATGTGCTTCTATACTTCTCAATTGGCAGGGCATGACATTTACACGGCCAGGGTTAGATGTGTGTGTGTGTGTTTGTCCCCAATACTATGTACAGTGGTAAAAAGTATGTACATTTCCTAAGAATGCGAATGGAGCACTCTTCACACAAAATAAGTGTTGCTTTTCTCGGCTGAGAGACTACACTTCTACTAATAAATCAATTTGTATATATAGGTGGTCATGAGGGATAGAACATGCACATCTAAGGAAAGCTTTTAATCTAGGAAACCAGCTCCACAAGTCTAGCAGCCATGTGTCATAGAGCAACATATGTCTGCTCAACTTACTCTTGACTGGCACTATGCCTTTTTTAACTCGGCTATGCTCAGTCTTGTTTTCCTATAGTTTCGCAATCTCTTGCCTTCCCCTTCAGCCTTGACTTTCTTTTTAATATTTTTTTCTCCTCTCGCTGGCCTGCATCTCAGCTTGGAGCACGGCCATTGGCCGGTCCCTAATTTACTGCTCTGGAGGGGTCGTGGCATATAGCCTGCGTGAGGGAGCAGGAGCGGAACCCAAGAGGAGTCCACGGGACACGTGCGCACTTGTTTACAGCAGAGCGGCTAGTGACTGGCTATCCCAGTGCTACAGGTTAAATCTGGGCTGTAAGCCCACACCGCACTAACTCGCCTTCCCTTCGCCTGCATGTTTGTATTCCTTACAGAGAACTGTGGTCATGCAAACTGTGGCCGTAGTAGAATTTATCCTTTATAAACTCGACCACAATCATGCAACAGTCCACACGGTGTTGCATAATACTTGTTGTATGGAAGTAACCAAAGAGAATAACTGAATAGGCCGCGTCCATTGCTTGTGTACGAGGGCAGCAACTGTCGAGTTTGGCAGACACAGCCGAGTATGGATACACAGAGTATTCATTACACGACTCTCCAGTATTTTGTCCTCGTTGCCCCCCTCCCAACCACCTACAGTACAGTACGGTCATGTGACTGGAGTGAGTGCCCACGGCAGCCATATCAGGCAGAGCATCGGCCTCCTCCGCTGGAATGGACGGAGAGCACACGAAAACGGCTGAAGAGAATAAAAACAGATCCCTGCAGTCAGCAAGTTTTGTGCTGCTCTCCCACGCACGGGGCCATCTGTGGCATACCACCGGGCTCTGATGTGGTTGCTCCCCGCCCATCTGGGGGCTGCGTGTGTTTGGGTGCCTTCAGCAACCTTTCTTGAGCACCTGACTGTTGGTTAAAAGGGGAAAGAAGTATGGTTTGTCTTTAAAGAGTTCCTGTTTTGTACACATGGCAACCGTTTAAGGTTTTATGTTTCGGTTGTGCGATTATCAGATGAGACAGGCCGCCAAGTGTTGCCTTGTGATATGCGAGTCTGCCGATAGTGGATAATGCGATACTAGCGATGTGTACAGCCAACATCCAACAGTACCATCTCATCCAAGTACAGAGCTTTTCGATAATGTTGCTTGGTGCACATCACGTTTAGTCGTCTATAGGTCGGTTAAAACAATGAATGACCCACTCAACTTTTTCTTTAGCATCTGGTGGGGGTTAAAACAGTATCTCCTTTCAAAAGCAACATTGTCAACATAGCGTACCTGAATAGGAGAAGAGGTTTACTGGCTGCTGCTCAGTGTGTATTTCGTGTTGTGTCTTGTTGTTCTTGAGGTTTAGTTGAACCGAAGCTATGCTGTTTGCTTCATACTATAAATGCAACTGATTGCATAGAAAATTACTTGGGCTGAAATAAACTGCCAATCGCTGTTCTCTTCGAGAAGGTCATTTTAGTATTATTTTATCTACCGAGTTTCCAGTGGGGGATAAAATACATTGGTTGACATGTGCGCTAAAGGGGCCGTGTCCTTTGTGGTTTCCTCTCATCCAATCACCAGGCGTGTTTGCTCTGGACGGTGACATGGCGGCCTACGACGACGACCTGAACGACTGCGAGGTCAACGGTAACTGGACGCCCCAGGAGAAGGCCCTCCACGAGGCCCGCCTGAAGGCCAAAGCCAAGCGCCGGCTGCGCAAGTCCTCGTCCCGCAACTCCACCAGCGACTCGCTGTCGGAGTCGGGGGAGCTGGTGCCCGGTGGGGACAGTCCCAAGGGGAAGGTCAACGCCAACGACCGCAAGTCACGCACCGGCAAAGGACGCGGCCTGCCCAAAAAAGGTCTGTTTAAAGACCTGATGACTGCTAACATGTGTATACAAATATGTGTATGCAAATATATGTGTAATGGCCAATGGGATCTGCTGAGGATTGTTCTGATGTGCAGCCTTTATGTAGCGATAGCCATCCTTTCCCCTAGTAATCATATTTGTTCTAATATCAACTCACATATTTGTAGAACGTTTCACTAAACCCAAGGACGAAGAACGTTAATCTGAGGCGGGTCCATGTAAGAGACTGTTGTCTGATCGGCTGTTTGTCTCCCAGGTGGGGCCGGTGGGAAAGGAGTGTGGGGGGCCGCTGGGATGGTTTATGAGGTTGAGGAGCCTGACGCAAAGGACCCCAACTACGATGAAGTGGCGCAGGTCAGTACACGCCAACTCCAAACGTCTGTCCGTCTCACTCTCTGTGCGCCGGGTTCCCCATGAAGAAAGTTGAGTTGAGGGGGAAGTGCTTCTGAGAAAGAGGCACGCGATGGCCGAGGGCTGTACCCTATGATCTGAAGAAAGGGGTCGGCGTGTTGAGTCGTTTCAGATTCATCTGTCAAACAATCATGTGTGTTTACAAGAAATAATCATGGGTGATCACAAAGAGGTGTGTTTCATGTGGAATCTAACGAGCAGACTACAACTTAAAACGTTCATTTAGCAAACTCGGTAGAAACGGTAGAAATACACCCAAAACGAAATCTCTACTCCGCTCAAGCTCAGCAACGGGTGATATTCAACGCGGAGCGACTGGGTCACTCCACGGCCAAATTCTAGCGGGGTAAACCGAAAACTGAAACTCCTAAACAAAGGGGCACGAAGAGAGGCGACCGCCGGTCAGGTTCCGCCAGGTGACCCCGCCAGACCCACGGTGACTCGGACTGCAGAGTCTGCAGTGCCTTGCGCACTCGCACGCACACGGGCGTACACAACAACAACAAATCACAACGGAGTTATGAGGAGTATGCACCTCGCCTATAGACAGCTGTGGGAAGCCCTGCAGTGTGTGTGTGTGACATGCTTGTAGTGTGAGCCAATGTCGCACGCCCACAGGTCAAATCATGTTATTGTATCCATCTGTTTGCACCAATGAGGGACCTCTGCCCCAGTGGAGACGAGAGGACCCCACGTTGTAACTGACGTCAGTTCACACACGGAAAACAAACAAACACGCATACGCTCTCCGTTGTGATGAACTGCGCTCCGAGCTGCCCTCTCTGTTCTTGAATGGCGAGTCTCACACAAAACCCAATTGTTCGCTGTACTTACGGGACACAGAGTCCAGACAGTGGACAGAAAGCACCCCCCCCCCAGCCCATAGTCTAATGTGTCTATTCTGCTGGTGTGTAGTCGCCGGTATCCACACACTCCGATCACTGTGTCCCCATCACAATCACAGTGTTTTGACCTTCTGAGGCGCTAATCAAACCAGAGCGAAGGTGATGTTGAGGCTTTTCGGTCACGCGTCGGCCAGTGTGGACTCGTGGTTGCCCACGGGAATGGAGCGTCTGGTCTGGCCGCCCCACTTGATATCAAACAGTCTTGGGTCCTGCAGTTTCTTTCCAAACTCCCTTGGTTCCCGTGTGGCTTTAGGTAAACAGCCATGGGTGGCCCAGGGGAAACGCCCTGAGCAAAACCAAAACACCCACCACTTTTTTTTTTTTTTTTGTAGGGTGGGATAGGAGTTGAATTGTGTAAACGCAGTATAACTAAATTCATACATCAACTGCATCAATTTGGGGAGGCATAAACAACTGCTAGTGAGCAAAGCAGTGTGTTTTATTTATTAATGTCTTGTGTAGACCGACATCGCTCATTTCCTAGGCTCAGTGCTTTTCATAGAGGGAACTGGAAAAGGCGTGTGCCAGGGCTCCTTTGTTCTAGGAGTGACACCGGTGTTCATTATGAAGTGGTGCATATTTGTGCGGTGTCCACACGTGTTGCATCAGAGCACTGAATCATCTGTTCTATTCAGCGCTGAACAAATACTTCTGCTTTGAGCCCTCCCTGAGTTAAATTTCTCCCCTGTCGTAAATGAGTGAATCCTCTGCAAATGAAAAATTTAAAATAATGTTCTTGATTTATATAATTATGATTAGTGTGTCAATATACACATACAGGTATTTCGACCAGATGAGAGAAGTGCATATAACTGAATTGTAAATCCAACTGAAATTGTAAAGCATGTTTGTCTCTGTGTCTCTACACAGGGTGACACAGTGTACGCCACGGTGGTGCCGGAGCTGGACGAGAAGATGCTGGAGAAGACGGTGAACCCCATCGTCAAGGAGTACTTTGAACACGGAGACACTAAAGAAGTCCAGGTAATGTGAAGCGACACGAACACGCATCACGAGAAGGGCTTTGTCCATCCAGAAGCTATATGCATAACGGACTAGATCAGTGGTTTTCATCCTTTTTTGGTCCGTGACACTATTTTGGGTTCAGAATATTTTGTGACCCCCCACCCCCCCCTCTCCAGACCTCTCAAGATTTCTGTGCATCTCTGCTTCCACACATCATTTGAACCCAATCAACCACCCACATTGGTATCAGGAACGGTTGGGGTACACTGCTCTAGATGTAGATACCCCAGCATGAATCAACCTACAGACCATGTGCCTGATATTGCAGTTCTTTTTACATTTATATTGATATTAAGTTTAACAGAACAATGCAGCCATCAAAGCTACTAATTTGAATGTCTTTCCCAATGTAAAATTCACATTTCCCCGAATAATCCATTGAGCCAATGTAATAGTCTCTCTCTCTCTCTTCTCTCGGTCTCCTTGCCCCAGGCTTTGTTGAAGGGCCTAAACCTGGGCGCTCACAAGTTCGAGTTCTCCTCCCTGGCTCTGTGCCTCTCCCTGGAGGGCAAGGCCAGCCACCGGGAGCTCACGTCCCGCCTGCTGTCCGACCTGCTGGGCAAGGAGCTGTCCCAGGCCGACATGGCCCGCGCCTTCGACAAGATGCTGAAGGAGCTGCCCGAGCTCATCTTGGACACCCCGGAGGCCCCCAAGGTAGGCAGCAGGGCCGGGGAAAGGAGATGCAGAGAGGAAACGCCGCCAACTGTGGTGACTGTGGTGGCAATGGATAGCGGCAGCTGTCGATGGGCTAGAAATTGGTGTCGGGTGATTTTTTTTTACTGCTATGTGGACATGATACTAGTCGGACCAATCAGAAGAAATTGTAATGGCAATGTTGTGTGTGAATTTGAGTATCTTTGCTAGTAGAATAAATTATATCTACTCAAAACTACTTTTAATTGAGGGGGAGACCAGGAAAACACACCCAGTGTGTACATGCATGCACATGCACCTTTTTGGAAGACATGACGAGATTGACTGGTGTGTTTTGTGCCCCAGATGTTGGGACAGTTCCTGGCCAGAGCCATAGCGGACCACGTGCTGCCCATGGTGTTCCTGGACTGCTACAAGGGCAAGGTGGACTGTGTCCACGCCAGGTAAGGGAAACCATAACATCATCGCTCATTTATTTCCTCTCTTTCATAGTGTGTAATACAGTCGGTCAAAGGTATGTCGGCTCTATCATACTTCTGGACGGACACTCCTACAAGGGATGTCACCAGATGATTTCAAACAAAATGGCTTGGCATTACCAACCGGCCCCACACCTGGTGGTCACACCCTTTTGAGTCAAAGCATTACATTTTCAAGGTGTGTGAGAATCGATTGTTTTTTTCTCCACTCACGCTTCTGCGGATGCCGTCTTTCCAGGGCGGCGTTGGACCGCGCTGCCGTGCTGCTGTCCATGAAGCGGGAGATAGTACGGCTAGACAACGTGTGGGGTGTGGGCGGTGGGCTGCGGCCTGTCAAGCATCTCGTCAAGGAGGTGAGCCCCCCTCGCCTGGCACAGTGCCCCGATGATAGGTGGCTTCAATCAGACATTGTTGAGGAAGATTTGGCTTGGAGGATTGATTTGCTAATGAGGGGTTTAGTAAAGGGTGGCAAGTTGTGTTTTAAAATCGCCTCGGTTTTGGGTCACAAAGTATCGTGAACATCGGATGAAGACTCATGGTGAAAGTATTGAATGTGAATCTTTTTGCTCTATAGCAAATGCATTCTGGGTAAATTGTGTGACCTGCAGTCATGCTTGTTCAGCAGAAATTGACGTTGACGGGATGTTGGATCTCCTAAACAAAAGGGAGGAGCACGCCATTTATATGCACCCACAACATCAAACTTGCACACACAACACACCTAATTATCTTCAGTAATACACACACACCACTTATTAGCGATGATAATACACCAGCAAGGTAGGGTTATATTGACGTATTTGGAGCATGCTCCTGGGCTTTTTAAAATGACTCAATATTTTGTACAACCTCAGGAGTTTAAAGTGTGGTTTGTTTGAAGAAGAGGCAGGAGACCTCTTGTAAATCCCTGTCGTCGTCGTCTCTGGCTTCTTCCTATTTTAGCTTGTCTAGTCTCTCGCTAGCTTAAATGCATACAGCCAACGTGAGTTCAGAGGCCATGCAAAAATAAAAGGCTCTCATTAAACGTTCACTTAAAAGTTCAACCCTGTAGTTATCTGAGCTGTGCTGTATGTCTGTGAAAAACATGTTGGGAAGAGTTTGCTCTTCAGCCCTCTGTGCTCGGTACAGCCAGTATCTGTAAGATAAACGAGTGATTCTGATAGAACAAAGTCATGATTGTTTTACCTTTTATGGCATCTTAAATATCTACCCTTTTTATGACATACAAGTTCTGTTTGTCAATGATGAATGGGCACTTAGTGGTCTGCAAATTTGTTATTTGCACCAAAGCATGATTTATCCAGCTCCTAATAAAGTTAATTTAAATGGTATGCCATTCTACAGCAAATGCAAGATCTTTTTACATGCATGCCTGGCATTCACCAAAAAAATTGAAGTCAGCTGAAGAGTGCCTCAATTTGCTGCCTTCTCTTACCCAGTACGTGTCAGAGATTGCACACATTATACATTTGAACTTTCCTCAAAACAGTGTATCCAAACTCTCTCTCTCTCTCTCTCTCTGTCTGTGTGTGTGTGTGTGTGTGTGTGTGTGTGTGTGTGTGTGTGTGTGTGTGTGTGTGTGTGTGTGTGTGTG
>JAOPUD010000117.1:11787010-11805150 GCA_027122715.1 Trisopterus minutus
GTGTGTGTGTGTGTGTGTGTGTGTGTGTGTGTGTGTGTGTGTGTGTGTGTGTGTGTGTGTGTGTGTGTGTGCTCTCCAGATGATCCTGCTATTGAAGGAGTACCTGGTGTCTGGGGAGATGTCGGAGGCAGAGCGATGCCTCAAGGACCTGGAAGTACCCCACTTCCACCACGAGCTAGTCTACGAGGTATGTACAAGCTAGACCCTAACATTTGTAAACCACAAACGGATGACCTTGCCAACACCGCCACCTTGTGGTCAAACGGCAGATCGTCATTCAATGGATTAAAAGTGTATCTTGTATATGTTTTTTATATTTGTTTGCATTGCCTTTCAGGCTATAGTGATGGTGCTGGAGTCCAAAGGGGACACCGCCATCCATATGATGATGAAGCTCCTGCAGTCGTTCTGGAAGTCAGGCCTCATCACAGTGGACCAGATGAACCGGGTCAGTTCAGGTTTTTAAAAAAACTGGTGGAAAAGGATTGTGTAGCGGCTAGGATGTTGGGACACCCAGCAGAATGGTAGGCTTCAATCCTGCAAATCTGCTGCCTACCTGTAGGCATCCTTGAGCCAGGTGCCCTAACCCCTGCCTGCTCCCTGAAGACATTCTACCTGTATTCACCTTTAAGCCGCTATGGAGAAACCACTTAATTGACCATTAGCCATTAGCTCCGGTTGACGAAACCTGTTGTAGTGACGCTGGTTTTTTGTGGACGAATGGGTTTCAGGGTTTCCAGCGTGTGTACGACGAGCTGCCAGAGATCTGCCTGGACGTGCCGCACGCCCACTCCATCATGGAGACCTTCGTGGACCTGTGTTACCAGGAGTCTGTCATCACCAAACATCTCAGAGACACCTGTCCATCCAGGTGAGCGGCACTCACCAACCGCTAGGGGAGGCAAACCCCCCCTGACACCAGTTACTGTGACAGTACCAGTTATCTGCTTGCCTATCTAATCGGACATCAACATGTCCGATTAGGACATCATCATGTCCGATCAGCGTCAATGAACTTGTTTAATTTGTTTGGACTCAAATGCCACGTCAACTTCTTCCACATAATGGTAATGGTAGGCATTATTTTAAGGTGACATGCAGTGTGATTTAAGGGTTATCGTTTTTGATTGAGTGATTGGTTTAATTTATCATATACAACTTGTTTATACATTTGCACCAAAATAACACATACATTAAAGACATATGACATATTACAGCACCAGGTGTGAGTGTGATTAGCCGTTACAAGCCTTTTCAAAATTCAACCTCTTCTGACATCACAAGTGGGCGTGTCCACCTAGATCTGTGCTGCATAGATCAGGTAGGTCTACCAGCCTACCCAGTGGACTGTAGCAAAGTTGCTCATCTATCCGTCATACATCTAGGTGGACACGCCCACTTGTGAGGTTGGCTTGTAATGGCTAATCACACTCACACCTGGTGGTATAATAAGTTACATTTAATAAAGATTATCAAGAATACGGCAAAATAGTAGCATACATCGAATTTCCTTTGTGGGCCTTTTTTGCGTCTGATATTTATAAGATACACCCAGTTGACTGCTCAGACCGTTGCCAACAGCCAACGGTCCTCATTGCATTAGTTGATTATGCTTCCTCTTTTTTTGCCCACCAGAGGTCGAAAGCGCTTCGTCAGCGAGGGAGACGGCGGATTGGTCAAGAACTGATGAAGAGCAGAGCGGGAGGAGCAAGGAAAAAGGCGCACAGCGCCTCACTCCCTCACTCCTCGTTGCACTCCATTCATCTTGTTATCTGAATCTGCCCGTTCAGCGGCCTGCTAGTTTACCTTGCTGTACCTTTTGTTGTCACAACACACATCCAAACCAGCATCGGAACGTAGGAGAGAGTATGGCATGAGGCCGAGGAAGCCCAGTTCCCGTCATCTGTTTATTTCGATAGAATTTGTAAAAAGTGTTCATGACTGCCTGGGGTTAACTTAAACTCTTGCGGTTAGGTTTTTCTGCACCTAAGGCTTTGTACAAAACCCCGAAGGATTTGATTTCAGGCAGTGAAAGGTGGCACGTGGGTTCCTTCAGGGTGCATTTTTTTTTATTTTACATTTATTTGGTGCTTTAAGTCTTTTGCCGTGCTCTACCTTGGAATTTGTACGTCCCTGTTAATAATTTGGATTCTGATTGTATTGCAGAATGAAAAGCACTTAGAAAAGCAAATAGTACTTCGTAGCAGAGCTCAACAACCGCAGCACAGTCTTTAATTATTCGGCTGCACATGATTTCATTCTAAAGTACATGCTTTCATTTGTCTCTTCGTTGTTGTACTGGGATTCTTCTTTTGCAGGGTTTTCTCTGATCCTTCTCCCTGTTGCTGCGTATTAAGGCCCTTGTTCATAATGAAAAAAAAAAGCATTTTGTGTACCGTTTCAATATACATATGATACTCTGTTCAGGGCATGTTTGTCGAACTGGCCCATTGCTTCGCCAGGTGAGTCAATTGGGGTTGGTTCTTTTTGTAAATTAGAAATCTGTAACCTGTGATTGACTATTGTAATAGGCACTTGACTAGGCAGGCGTAAGGAGTTGTCACACAGTGTAAGGAAATTCTGAAACCCCAATGAATGGCTAATCTTAGGTTTGGTAACTGGTTACCCTGGTCTAAAAATGAATGTTAAAATTCTGCTAAAAGTGTCCATAAAAACTAAGCCCTGGTTTATATCTTGCTACGGAGACTTTGTTGATGTATGTTCCAGACTATGTTTATACAGTGTTTGTGGGTATAATTTCACATGTTGACCAAAGTAAGGGATATGGAACACAATATATTACATTCATTAAAAAAAAAGTTCAAAAATGTAATTTGATTGTATGTCTTATTTTTAATTAATCGGTTTCTTTGCTGGGAAAATATCATGCACATTTGACAAATCGTTATGTTAGGACTTATATATTTCCCCAGATTTTAACCTTAAGATGTGGAAGTGAAATTAATAACGTATTCCTAAAAGTAAATTATGTAACGATTATAATAACTTACGTGAGGAAAATGTGCTTGCTAAAGGTGAAGTTAGCGGCGTTCAAACCATAGACGGTATGTTTGTAGCGATAGATCCACGCGGGGACACGTCAGTGGTGGAGTGGCGATGGGGGCGGGACCAGGAAGTGAATAGCCAAGCTAGCAGCGGATAATGAGTAGCTGAGCCATTCATTTGACAGGTGAGAATTAGTAACTCAAAAACAAAGTTAGCGCAATGAAATATATACCTCTCGTTGAACCCCGCGAAGCACTTCTACATCACTAAATGTATATACAGTGTGCTTTAACCAAAGTCGTTTGTTTAGCGTAGTGGTAACGCTTCAGTGTGACACCCGTCTGCACGTCAAATGCTTAGCTTGGTGACATGCTTTGCGTAAAGGAGCAATAGCAGTGTTTGTTAAGCTTCTTTCCATTTGTCCTAAGAATAAAAGCGTTTAATTTGCAGCTTCCTCAAGCGAAAGGAGTCAGCTCAGACGTGCTAACTCAATACAATACACAAGACACAATACAATCTCGCAAGCAGCTTCATTTGTCTACTTCCTGTGTAATAATTGCATGAACAAAACAAAAGCCTGAGTGCATAATGCGAGTTGATTCCATAAACAAAATCATAAAAATATATACTGAGTAGCCTACCGTGTACACGTTTTATAACCATTCAAATACATTATAATAACATAATATATTTATTTATGGTGCGAACTAGGCAACTCCATTCTACTTTTTTGGAAGACGGAAGCTCACCTCTTATCACCTTTATATTGTTCTATCAATGTTAATTTGTATACTTGTCCTTTGTTTTGGCAGGGCATGATGGGCAGGCAGAGGAAGAGGGTGGGGGCAGGGGAAGCTGCACCCCTTCTGCGGAAAGACGAGAAGCCCATTGGTTTGCACTTTAAGGAGAAGAAGAAGAAAGTGGACATCGGCAAAGTGTTTATCAATATCTCAATCGGCCTTTGCATATTCAGCCTGGTTTGGTTTTTCTATGCCCTGTACATGCGGTCCAGCCTGGCTAAACGCGTGGCCACACTGCACCCTTCGCCACGAGTCCTCGATGACAACAGCACCAGCGCAGAGGTTTCCCCAGAGAGGTTCTGGGGATCCTACAGGCCTCAGGTCTACTTTGGGATGAAAACCAGAAGTCCTAAATCCATCGTTACAGGTAACCCCTCACTACTACTATTTCTACTACTATTACTTCTACTACTATTACTTCTATTTACTTGAGCAGTTCCTAAGTAGACGATGGTATCCAAGGCGGGCTTACACAATTAATCAAGATCTATCAATAAGGAGCATAAAGGGGTAAGGCAGCTTGATGCCCACTGGGCAGGCTGTATACATTTGGGATCAAACCCAGAATCCAAACTTAACCCTGAACATGGCGTTCCATTCGTGTCGTCCAAGTGACTTTCCGGGGTGCTTCAGACGTCACTACTTAGGGACACCGGCGGCGAGGTGTGGGTGGATACGGGGCCATCCGTCTTTGCAGCCATGTCCCCCTCCGGCCAGATAAGGCGTCCAATCATTTTACATAGCAACCGGGATTGGACATTTCGGTGCTAAGGCCTCGATACATATCTTCCTATATATTTTCCCATCCCCAAGCACCACAAACTGATATCATACCTCTCTCTGCAGGCCTGATGTGGATGCGGCAGTTCTCCAGCATGGACGTCAACCTGAGGCACACTTGTGAGCAGGGGGACAACCTGCAGAGCTACGGCTGGCTGATGCACGACGGCCTCAGCTTCGGCGTCCAGGAGGTCCGCGATAAGGACTTCACCCTGACCACCGAGTTTGTCAAGCGGAGGGGCGGGGACCACGGTGGAGACTGGACCTGGAGGATCACGGCCAAACAGCATGTGAGGACCTGGGATTATTGCGCTTCTTATTCAAGTTCCTTCGGCAATCTGTGTAGGCTCATTGTTAAGATTCTTTGGAAAATTTAGATTAGATTAGATTTTTGCTTTCCTAAATTGAAATTCACATATATTATTATGGAAATAGATATATCCTACCTGGGGGCACAGTAGTCTCGTTGTTACGCAGTTTGACTGCCGGATGAAAGCTTCTAGGTTTGAACCCAAATGTCTGGAGTCCTTATTCAAGATGCCACCACCAACAACTCAATGACGTATATAGAATTCACCGTTAGTCCCATCGGATTGCAACATCTGCTCAAAGCCTAAACGGTAATGTTATTTGCCTTCCAAAATGTTGATTTCCCTTGTTTCTCCTTCTTCTGTTCTTTAATCTGCACCACCAGAGTTCCTCCCGCCAAGCGCCAGTCATCTCGCTGATGTTTTACGCAGCGGCAGATACGCAGGGCTCCCTGGAAGCTCACGTGGAAGAAAAGAAAGGTCTGGGATCCATCACCGGCTTCTCAGAGGAGCTCGGACACTTCAAGATCACCTTCCGCAAGCCTGTCACTGGGGAGCTGTCCAACGTCAAATATGCTTGGTATGTCAAGGGGTTCTGAAGGGTGGAAGATGATTGTAGTTATTGAAAATAAGGTGACAGACTCTAGAGTTACAATTTAATAATCAAACAGACGCTTTTTTTCTCAGTGAAAAATACCAAGGAAACATAAATTGTGTCAGTATTGGGTGCATAGTAGCGATAGGAATCAGAAAAAACAATCTTGTATGATGGTGGAAAATAGTGCTGTATTCATAGATCCATGATTCAATGCGTGTTGTTTAGGTATTTAAACAGTAGTTGCATAGTGGCTGCACTCACTGAATCGGCACCCACGATTCTTTTGTAAATGCATTGGCTGCAAGGACAGCTTTAGGGAAAACCAATAAAAAATGTGCCCCGATGTCCTCTGGTCTTTTCAGCTACAACAACCTTCAGACTGTTACTCCAGGCTTGGAGCGGCTGACCGACATTGTGAAGAACAGCCTCTCTCGGAGGTTTGTCTACAGCCCTCCCTCTGGTGAAAAGAGGCATTACATCGCGGTTGACACCTACAAGCCTCCACACCAGCAGCACCAGCAGCAGCCCGACGACCCCAGGAAGGAGAGCGACTTCCTGGTCCACCAGGTAACCGTAGAGACCCCGTTCCAGATTGAGGTGCTGTTTGAGTCGGCCAGCTTCCACAGTAGACCCAACCAACTGGTCGGGGTCACCATGACGGCGGAGCTGGAGAGGAGGAAAGCCGAGTTTGACGCCAGGTTTGAGAGGACCTTCGGGCTGGAACGAAAGGGCTTCACTCAGGCTCAGGTCAGGTTCAGCAAGGCAGCCCTCAGCAACATGCTGGGCGGAATGGGCTACTTCTATGGCCAGTCGGTGGTGCAGTCCGCCTACAACGAATACCCGCTGTTGTATCCTGAGGGGGCGCTGTTCACCGCCGTTCCCTCGCGCTCTTTCTTCCCCCGAGGGTTCCTTTGGGACGAGGGCTTCCACCAGCTGCTGCTCAGCAAATGGGACCCTCAGGTGACGCGGGAGGCGACTGCCCATTGGCTAGACCTCATCAACGTGGAGGGTTGGATCCCTCGCGAGCAGATCCTGGGCGACGAGGCACGCAGCAAGGTCCCGGGTGAGTTTGTGGTGCAGCGGAACGAGAACGCCAACCCGCCCACACTCTTCCTGGCGCTGCAGGAGCTCATCGAGCAGCATTCTTCCAACCCTGACGCTCGGACATCGCTGCCCACACTGGCGTTCCTACGGCGGCTCTTCCCAAGACTGAAGACCTGGTTTGAATGGTACAACACCACACAGACCGGACCCGTGCCCAATTCCTACCGCTGGCGGGGCCGAGACAAGGACACCAACCTCTTCTTGAACCCGAAGACCCTGACCTCCGGTCTGGATGACTACCCAAGGGCCTCCCACCCGTCCGGGGAAGAGCGGCACGTGGACTTGCACTGCTGGATGGCCCTGGCCTCGGGCATCATGGCTAGCATCTCGCGCCTCCTCGGAGAGCCCCACGCCGACTATGAACAGACGCACCAGGTGCTCAGTGACAACGGCCTGCTGAACGAGCTCCACTGGTCAGACCAGCTGGGGGCGTACAGCGACTACGGGAACCACACACAGGCCGTGTCCTTGCAGCAGGAGAAGGTGTATGTGCCGCCCGGACAGCCACGGCACCACTACGCCGTCGCCCGCCTCGTGCGGTCAGTCCGGCGCGCGCCCAAGCTGCAGCACGTGAACGCCTTGGGCTACGTCAGCCTCTTCCCGTTCCTGCTGCACATCCTGCACGCCGACTCTCCCAAGCTGGAGCACATACTCCGAGACATGAGGGACCCGGACAAGCTGTGGACTCCATACGGCCTCCGCTCGCTCTCCAAGACGGACCCCATGTACATGAAGCGAAACACGGAGCACGACGCCCCCTACTGGAGGGGACCGATCTGGATCAACATAAATTATTTGGCTGTCAGAGCCCTGAACCACTACAGCAGTGTGGATGGCCCGTATCAGGAGAAGGCAGCAGCCCTTTATAATGAACTCAGGACTAACATCGTCAACAACGTTTACAGGCAGTACGTTGAGACGGGGTATATATGGGAGCAGTACAATGACAACACTGGCCGAGGGCAAGGAAGCCATCCATTCACTGGCTGGTCAGCCTTGACCGTCTTGATGATGGCAGAACAGTACTAATGCTATAGACCCTTTCTCAAGATCTCAAGAAGTAATTGGCCCCCATCCGTCGGTCATGTGATGCTCAAGCAGGCATTATGTATTGGTTCAAATGTTTTCTACCAACATATCTATTTCCAGAATAGGTGTTAATAAGGGGGTTTGAAAAAAACAACCCTGTTGCTTTATCACATTTTGTTGTTGTAGTCATGCCGTGTGTTTGCTATGTGTGGAGCCATTGCACAGATAAATGCCATGCTTCATGTTCCTCATCAGCTTCAGGAATATGTACCACTGGCTTTCCATAAAAATACATTGATTGAATTTGAGGGTCAATTGACATCAATTGACATTTGGAAATTGCACATATTTTTTGTATGTGAATCCTAATCAACTGGAAACTACTTAAAACGATGAGTGCCTGAGCAACTAGGATAACAGGTGTTTTTGATAAAGCTGGTGAACAAGGGCCATTGTCTTAGTGCCAATAATTATTTTTGTCACGATTCTCCAGTTGTATTAATGTTTTAATGATATTATAATTCAAAGGGTGGAACTTGTCTGTGATTATCTGATCAGCATTACTTCTGGAAGGGTTGGGGTTAAAATAAAAAAAATCCTGACTTGAAATATGTTTTATTGAGAAACAATAAATCATATCTTCAAATGTTGCTGTTGGGTGTTTGTGTTGGCTGTAGAGGACATGGAATTGTTTGTTTGTATTGGTCATTCAGTAATGAGTGCTTCATTAATTAGTTATCTACAGAATATTCTGTAGATACTGACTGATTATTATTTCTTCATTGCACTTGAAATCGTTCTGTAATAAGCCATTTCTAAGAAGCCTACCAGACATGTCAACCTATCGGTATACCTTGTTTATGTTTTTAAAAGTGAAAGATTCCATAATTTACTTGAAAATACCGGTAGTATACGTTGCAGAATACGCTGCAAAAAATAGCACTCTGTTCCATGAAATGCTATTAACGAAACCTTGATTTCACTTTCTGAAAGCACGTCATTTATAGGTAATTGGATAATGTCCGTATACGGTAGCATGACTCGTAATAATATCTTAAGATATACCGGAACCCCGTTTATGACGTGTTTTAACTTAACCTCTGTTTCATGGTCTATAGGAGGGCGAAAATCTGACGTTGATATTTTCTATGGTTTGACTTAAACCATTTTGAGGCGCGATCTTGGTTTGGAACTGCATTACTTCCACAGAGCGAAGGCGAGTTAGTGACTGCAAGTTCTTTTCACTCGTTGACAACCCCGTTCGGTACACAGGGGCGTACAGTGGACTTGGTCTTATTAATACTTTGACACAAAATAAACAACCCTGGCCATAAAAAGCGCTGATGCTTTTTCCTTGAGCTGTGTTCATGACCCCCGGGTTCCAACCTCTTCTATGAATCCTTTTGAACGCTTGGCAGTGGCTGAAAGCCTCGAAACGGGTGCAGTGTTGGCTTGCAGAACTCAACATAGCGTTATTTCCTCAACCCTCCATAGTACTGAATTTAATACAGGAGCTTCAACCCCCCAGGCTGCCTGTTTCACTTTATATAACACCAGCAGCTTTGGTCAACGCGGCCATTGTGTTAGCAATAGCATCTATAGGCCATACCATGGCAGAGTGACTGGGGCACATTTGAAGAAAACCAGTAGGCTAGATCTGCAGTTTTCTACTGTACATTTACTGAAACGCTGTTTAGCAGTCGATGATGTGTCAATCCATGCGCGCAATCACTGCCTTGGGGCTCACATTCGTGGGAGATGTGCTAGCTCAGCCTTTGACCCATTGACCTGCAAACGCAAAACGAATCCTGGAGGGATTTGAACGACGATGAGCCATATTCTCTCCGCCTTTCTACTATCTCTCTCTGAGGTGATGGCTTTTATTTGTACATCTCCTAAACGCACACACTGTGCGCAATCTACCCTTGTTCCCACTCCCCCCCCCTCCCCCTCAAACGCAGCACAATACCGCGGGAAGATGATAGCATCACGGCTAACTGAAGTCCTACCTGCATAATAAACAGATGAATCACCGACCGAAATTTGCCTAGTAGCCGACTCACAAACTTAGAACGGGGTTCCAATCCATTAAGTAATTGCGTTTTGTACCACACCATTAGTTCATACAAATCAGTCACAAAATGACCAGTGGTATGAAGAGTATTTATTTTTTCCCTTTTTTTCTTTTATAAAAAAAAAAAAAAAAACTTCTAACAGCTGACAATTTTGGCTCTCTTGTGTGGCGCGCGCCCTGCCATGTAATTACGGGGAATGTGTGCTAGAGGGAGCTAATTAATAAGCCTTCAGAGGGCCGAGAAGAGTCCCTTTGAACACTGCTCCGCCATCCCTCCACTAATAGAGAACTGCTTAGAATTAAAGTAGTATGAGTAGATAATTATGCTAATGGCTCCATTTAGTTGAAAGGTTTGATGACACATTTATAGAAAATCAGTTTGTTAATTGATCCTACCTTTTTACTCGGGTTTTTTCCACCACAGGCTCTCCATGCAGACTGCATGTCGGATTGCATATTATGCTTAATCCATATCTCGTGATGAGAGAAGTGTCCCTCGCTTGTGGTCTCTTTAACACGTATCTCACTTACATTCTTGGACTCATTATTCTCATCATGGCACAGAACTCTCATTTGGGTTTTATTATGTATACATAATCCGCTCTCTGTAGGCCTGCTTACAACTTACAACAACAGTCCTCCTATAGTTCCTCCTGCAAAAGACCTTCACCCTCCCTCCCAATGCTTGCTATTAAACACCCAACTCGCCTGAACCAACATAAGCTATGATATGTTATGTAAGCGCCACTATAAATAGGTTCACCCGGGATCTTTTGTCTTTACCTGATTCGCTCTTAGCCCAACAGTTTTTATTTCTGGAGAGAGAGTCGTGGTGGAAGCCAGCGCGATGTGGAGCCGTTTCCATAGTTACTTTTGTTAGCTGCGAGCTCTCACCATTCTTCATCTGTTTCCCTCTACATGTCTGTTGCGCTTTGCCGTTTGTTGCAATCTGTTTGTATTTGGTCTGCCCGTGATGAGTGTGCATCGGAGCAGTAATGATCACTAATTACACTAATTTCTTTGTACGTCGTTATAAATACGAATTGTTGGGGATGGTGTTTTTTTGCAGGAATAAGAGGGGGGATTCGTTTTAAAGTTCATCTCCAAATACAATTCACTCGAGTTAAGTTGCATAGACGATTGCTCAGACTAAATAGCTATTGCTAGGGAGAAGTGCGAGCAATTAGTCGACAAAAAGGGTTTTTTCTTCTGGAGGAGACTGTTATGCCTCTGTATCTAGTAATTGCTCTTATATCATGGCAAAGTTGATTAGTAGAAATTAATGCAAGCATCCTCTTTTTTTCTTTTTTACCCATAAATGATAATTCCCTAACCAAGCATAATCATCCATGACACATTCTAATCATCCAAACAAGCATGAGTAATTATTTATATCATATGGGGCTAAAACGTAGTAGCAAACTGATTCCCTCTATGATCAATTCTAAATGTTTGGTAACGGCCATTTAACGTTTAATTAGCTTGTAACGCGCACCACCTGCACCACCTAACAGTCATCAATAGACAGGGGCAGGCAGACCAATAGCATCAGGCCCCATGCGCTGTTTTTCTAAAGAGTGTGCACAGATACAGCCGAAGAGAAGGGTTAGGTTTAGAGCAACGTTAGCATAGTGTGTGGGTGAGTCTGGGGGCATGCTTGAAGAATCACTAGAGCCTATAGCGGAAAATAAATAAATAAATAAATAATAAAAGTAGAGGACGAGGAGAGCTGAGCATGATGCTAACCTATCCCTAGCCAGCTGGGGACTGAAGTGGGCGAATGGGGAAGTATTTTTGGAACGCATGGGAAACCTGCCACTGCACAGGGGCCTAATGTTGGGCTTCCCTAGCCCACTCCCACACTCGGATGGAGGGAGAGCGAGAGGGAGAGCTGTTTCTTCAAAAGAAACACCACGCTTCCGCTCCTCTATTTCTCCCCTGCCCTTGTCTTTTTCTTAGAAACACTCAATTTTCAAATGATGGTATGTCGCTATGCACAGGCCAACATGAGAGTGATAGAGAGTGGGATAGAGAGAGAGGGAGTGCGAGAGAGAAAGAGAGAGAGAGAGAAGAGAGGGGGAGATACAGAGAGCGAGAGGAACAGCGAGAGAGAAAGAAATCGAGATATTTAGATGGAAAAAAATAATTTGGCAGCGAAGGGGAGTGTTTTATTTTATTTTATTTATAGCGAGTCGTGTTTCCGGGAGAGGTTTCTGTGCTTTTCGCAGTACCCAATCCATTTTTTGCGGTATCTTAGCAGCTCCTTTGTGTCTAGGTTTGGGATTGGATACCTTCTTTTCTATCTTGCGCCCCGGGGGAAGGATTTCAGTGTGGGACACATGTCAGAATGTGATTTGGAGGAGGAAGAGAAGCCTTTTTTTTAAGCTCATACCTTGGCTTTAGTGACATGCCTGTGCATCGTGGTGTATTAAAATCAGAAAGTTTAGTTGTCTGTCACAGCCAGAGTGTCTTTTTATGAATCTAAGATTCAGTTGCAAACGACTGCTATGGTATACGACCAGTATACGACCCCAGTGTTTTTTCACATCCTGTATTTTCTCAATACCATGATAGGCCTACTCAAGATTCAAACAGAGCTGGCAATATCCCCAAATAACCTAAAAAATATATAGGCCTATAAGAGATTTCGAGCAAACTAGGCCTACTACAACAACAACAACAACACTATTCTGCAATAATGGATATCAGAACCACTGTTCATATACTGCAGTGTTTAAGTGGCTTGAATTCTTAATATATGAATACATCTAATAGGCAACAAAGCATTGTACAAATTTGAGGTCAAATTGGATTTCAGGAATAATGAGTTCATCAAAGGATCCAAAGTGGGGTATGACATTGTGCACCAGCGCTGAATTCCTCTAAAGCCTGCTCAACTATTATCCTAGCCAATGCTACTCTGGCGCTCTGAGACCAAGTCATTTCAAATTCAAATCGCAGACAGAATTGGTCTGAAAACGAACATAACCTTCAGTGCTACTTTGCTTGTACACGCAGGGTGCTACAATGCTACTACAGCCCCCACAATGCATACACACAAAGCAAAAAATGTATGAGTCAAACCTTGATAATTAACATTAATGATCAAACATTTACATAAATCACAACCAATATTATGCCAACCGACCACACACTACATTTAAAGAATTGCTTCATGTGTTGCGATGCAGCCATATAAAAAAAATGACACCAGCGCTAACAGAATCCTTGGTAGCTGCATTGTCACGGCAACGATTGAAGGTAACCATCTCAAAGGCAGTTTCTCTATTGTACTTGCGAGAAAGGAAGAGTCACATTTATTATCATGTCTAGATGTACAGAATTACACATACACTCATCTGGGATGCAGGACAGTCTGGTGAAGTGGTTTGTAGGTATTTCTCTACCTCAATGTCGAGACAGGCTACCTGTAGGCATCCTTGAGCAAGAGGCTCCCTACCTGCTCCTCAGTGATATGACCTCAAATATTCACAGCTTTGGATACAAGCATTAAATTATCTGAGGGCTTCTTATAAGCCTTAGACAGCCACGGATAATTCAATAAATGGTCTACCATGCCTTTAAAGAAGGAATCAAAATAGGCTGTTTTCTTTGGTTTAGTTTGATTTGGTCATTACCTGTACGTTTTTAAATGTAAGATTTCCTGAAAATTCAAAGGCAAAGATTCACCCTGGGCATTGGCATAATACCAATAAGTGTGGTACATTAAAACCTACAGATCACAGAATACGCCTGACCATCAATTACCAAAATGGAGAAGACATCTTGACAATGACAGAGAGGGCTGACAATTATGTAGAAACCCTACTCTTCCAAATACCAGAATATCTGAATGTTTGGCATTTTGAACGTCTTAATATATGCAGTCGCCAGCGTAGACACAGAATAAGGTTTATTTTATCGACCACTATTTTATAGAAGAATCCTCTTTAGCTCATCCAATGAAGATTTCTGTCACTTCATTTTCAGCATGGAATCATGAATTGTATTTAGTTTGGTCCTAACAGTAGTTCATTGGAGAATGCGTATGAAAGCCACTGGAGGCTTGAGGATTTGGTACAAAGTGTTAAGGTCCTGAGCTGCATTGCGCCCTGGGTTCTTCTTTTGCTTTTTCTGAAAGGATCTGTCGAGTGAAAGCTCATCTTACTCCAGTACCACCTGCTGTCCGTGTGGTTATAGAGTCCATTCTGTCTGAGTTCTGTAGTGGATAACCTTTGCAGAGCATTGAGACAAGTTGCTGTTGCATGACACTCTTTCTCACGCTATTCACTTCATACCAGCCCGGACGAAAAAGAAAGACAAAAAAATAACAACGTTTTTTTTTACTCGCAGCACTTAAATACGTCTAAGGTTGTCATTTAAGTTTTACAGGTAAAGCCTTACCCCTGCACTATAATGTCAGTAAGTGCTAACATTACGTAAATCCGTTACTTAGCGCACTGCCGTGGCATTTTGCGGAGGAGAGAGGTCGTCCGGCAGGCGGCAGTTAACATAACTTAGTCTCGTGAGCTGACCTCCCTCTCCGAGTGATCGGATTGGTTTTAATAGTGTCTGTGTTCTCTGGGGCTCGTCGCCACCACCAAACATCTAACAGCCGTGGAATTAAGCGGCACGTCGGAGGTGAAAACAATTTGTGCTGCAAAATGTCAGATCCTTAATGAAAGGGCTTGGGGGCTTTTATCATACACTTACTGGAGAAGATGCCATGGCTGCTTGATGCTGCTGCTCCTTCAGACGCTCACACAATGTCAACGTTCAACGCGTCCCCGGGTCCTTCACGCACGTTATGAGAGCTTGCGGTGTATAGGCTTAAATGGTAGGCTACCTCAATGTATATTCATGGGCAGTGTATCTTGTTGTTATTCTTATGGTTATGTTGAGTTTTTTTCCAGGCGGGGAATGGGTGAAAAGTCTATATGTTAATTCATTTAAAGCTTATATTGTTGCCAGTATATGTTTGTTCAGTTTGATTATGTATTTTTTTTTTGTGGTTTTCAACGCACCACACTCATTATTCTGTCATTTATATACACACAATACACTACTGATTCACTGGTTCGTGCATTGGGGTAATTTATGGAAAAATAACCACAAAAACCCCCAAAACAAATGAAAGACACAAATATAAGGGTCAAAGGTTAATTGTGTTATACATCCGGTTAGAGAATGGTCACACATATCGGAAACAGAAATGCTCATATCTATCAAGCTATGTTAATATGTCATTTTGCAGAAGTGATACTCTAGGCCCACTAAACAAATGAAAAAGTCTCGTGATGTAAATAGTTATCTTCCCAACGTTTCCACTATTGCAGAAGCAACAGTGTGCTGTGTCGCTGTCCATGGTGCTTAAAAAATGGCTTCTGCGAGCGGTGGACGTTAGGTCTCTGATATAAAGGCATATTGACGTTTGTCAGAGAAAGTTTCAACCACAAAACGTAGCCAGAACTGAAATTGCTTTGAAATGTCATGTGAACAGCTGGGTTCGACCACTGAACACACCAGGGGTGTTATCGACTCGCTCTCGTTCCCCAAAGGCCAAGGGCTCGTTTGGACCTGAGTTCTGCAGAGATCGCTCTCCGTCCGGGGTTACACTATTCAAAGGGTTGTTACTATGCTGAAACGCAGCAGCCTTCTGTTTAACCCCGACTGCCGAATACGTTTACAAATTGGGTATTGTAATTGTTGGAGCAATATTGCACGATTCAATATGATGTCACACATGAACAGATTAAATAGGCGATCCAGGCTACGCAGTTAGCGCATGCAATTATTGCATCCGTTGTCAAATGAGGCTATCGAGAGCGATAAATCCGACTTTGCGTCTTCACTGAACGTATTAAGGCTGAATCAAATGATATGTCGACATGCACTATCCCTTTTTAACCCTCCTGTTTCAAAATACTTGCAACATTTTGACACATTTTTTCTGGTAGGCCTACTATTTTACGTGCAAAGTGGATGTTTCTAACACTGTGATCACCTGCTTAATTGAACTGATTTATTAGATATCAAATACTTTGCCGTTCCTTTATTCTCGCGCCACGTCACACACATCTCTCCTTTTTGGGGGATGCCCGTCACATCCTCTGTCCATGTATGGGCACGAAGTTTACACGCAGCGGGGAATCCTCTGACTGGAGGTGATGAATGGGGAGGAGGGCTGAGGGAGCTGCCCGAGTGTATAAAAGCACAGAGAGGGAAAGTCGCTGATATGAAAAGCACAGCGGCAGATAGCGAGGAGCTGTAAAAACCTACACGCAGACGAAGGGGATTAGTTTTTTTTAAAACGGTTTTACACATTTTGTCATAACACCGCTTTGGATATTCCCGGAACCACCTAAGGTTTAAAAGGACAATTGTTTTTTGGCATATTCCTTTTTTTTATTATTGTTTGTTGTTGTGCCTACACACACACACATTCGAAGAGAAAGACTTCTGTAAATCACACCACTATGTTGAACAATATGGATTTGAATTCTAAAGATTCCTTCTACACGCAGTTTGAGAAATGCAACAGTTCTTCCATAAGCGCGGAGAAAGACGCGCGGAAAGACAGCCAGAAGGTGTTCGGCGAGGCAGAGAGAGGGACACCTGCCCACTTTCGCCATGGTGAGTCCAGTCCGCATTACTGCAAACCCCCCACGCAAGACCTGGAGAAGCATGCGATAAATCGAATGTAACAGTAGATGAAGGCGAAATGCACAATTACGCCCCGCTGTATACATGCGTTTACCATGGCAGCAAGTGTTGCATGGATTATATAACTGGATTAGTTAATCCGACATATCTCGATGTATTTGCACGTTTGCAACTTGAAGCGTTTCATAATTCTCCTCCTCCTCCTCATCATCCTCATCATCATAGTAAAGTTTGGTTCTTTCCCCTTTTGTTTTGCTTCATTAGAGGGAGTCCCCGTCACCCTCAAAACCGAACCCTCTAACTCGGAATTTGCGTTCAACCCCTGCGAGGGCCCCAAAGACACCTACAGCAGCCCGTCCTCCCTCACATACTCCGGCAGCTTCTACGTGGAGGGCTGCCACACGGCGCCGTGCAACACGGAGACCCTGCTCAACATGATCACGGAGATCGTGGGCATATCCACGTTACCCATGTCCGAGCTGCAACAGGGAGACGGGGGAAGGGGGGGCACCTACCCGTCCCCCTCGCCGATGGACACCAGCCAGGGCAATTTCGAGGAATCCGGACTCAAGAGGCAGACCTACAACTGTAACAGCGCTCCGACGCCCCCTCTGTACCCCGCGGACCAAACGTGCCCACCACCGCCGCCACCACCACCACCACCACCCCCCGTGTATGCGGCCGGCGACCAGCCCGCCGACCAGAGCCAAGCCTCGGCCTCCTCCCAGCTCGGGTTCGGTGCCTCCGAGGTCCCGAGCCTGAAGGACGCGCTGGAGCCCAAGTCCGAGGCCGCGTCCTTCCCCGTGGTGGTGAAGAACGAGTTCGAGAGCAGCTGCTACGAGTGGGGCTCATTCAAGCAGGACTACTTAGAAACAAGCTTCCAGACCGAGATCTTCCCGATGTCCAGCGATTTCCCGCCTGAACAGCACATGGATGTAAAGGAACTCTTAGACACACTTCCGCCCATTTACCCTAACCCGGAGATGGAGTTTAAAGTCGAAGGGGGCACCATCAAGCAGGAGCCCTGCTTCTCCGACACATGCTCGCACAGCTACCCCAACTCTTTGTACACGTACACGGGCCCCAGCATGGGCCCCTCCTCGAACCTGAAGCCATCCCCTTTCCCGGGTGACCTGCAATCACCTTTGAACCAGTGCGACACTTTGTACACCTCGCCCGCCTTGCCGAGCACCATAGACTCCATCCTCTACTCTTCTCTGTTGCCCGACTCCTTTGCACAGAGTTATACCCGTCCGACGAAGCCCCCGCGGGCCCGAAAGAGCCCCGCCGCCGCGTCCAACGGCCCGGCCAAGGAGAAGCCGTTCACCTGCCCCATGGAGAACTGCGACCGGCGCTTCTCCCGCTCCGACGAGCTCAACCGACACATCCGCATCCACACGGGCCACAAGCCCTTCCAGTGCCGCATCTGTTTGCGCAGCTTCAGCCGCAGCGACCACTTGACCACCCACACCAGGACTCACACGGGCGAGAAGCCCTTCTCGTGCGACGTGTGCGGTAAGCGCTTCGCGCGCAGCGACGAGCGGAAGCGCCACGGACGCGTGCACCTGAAGCAGAAGGAGAAAATGGAGCTAAAGCCACCTGTAACCAGCAGCACGTGGCCTTTCACCCTCCCCGAGGGGATCTGAACACAACGCCAAAGCGTCCCTGCAAGAGAAAACACTGGGTCTCGCACACGCACGCGCACACACACACGCGCACACACACACACACACACACACACACACGCGCGCACACACACACACACGCGCACACACACA
>JAOPUD010000117.1:11811021-11816565 GCA_027122715.1 Trisopterus minutus
CACACAAATATTATTAACCCATTCAACAAAGTTTGCCATATTCATCAGTTGTTTTACAACCTAAAATGTAAATTGGCGATCCAATCAAATCCTGTACGATCAAATTCTTCAGACGATTGGTTTTGCGCAAATCGCCCGACTCGTACATGTCATATCGCTGAAGCATGATACGCTCTGAAAGCCATTTTGTTTTGCGCGCCTTCTTTGCTTTAGCCCCTCAATTCACAAACCTCGTTCCACCTCAAAAAGTGAAGTTACGGCATTCGTCCACTAGAGTTGCGAGTTATTACTTTTAGTGCTTTGACATTTGCCGCGGGAGTAATGAGACATGTCTGTGACGCCTGTGTCACTAGCAGCAGCATGTGTCTCAGCTGTTCATTTCACTGCTGAAAAAGAGCCGTGCTGTGGCTGAAAACTGGCACTCTCTGCAGCCCACGACGGCTTGCCCATGGTGAAGTGGGGGGGAGGAGAGGAGGGTGGGCGTCGGGAAAGGAGGGGGTGAGGGGGGGGACGTCTGAAATTCTCAAAATATCTGCGAATGTGTGCATCGTCGAGCTAGAGAGTGAAAGACGTAGACCGAGTGAGAGTAGGCCTATGTTTGAGGATGTGAATTAATGTGTATGAAAGTGTGTGTGTGTGTGTGTGTGTGTGTGTGTGTGTGACTGCACATGCATGCATATATCTGCCTGTGAGCATGTGTCTATGTGTGTGTGTTAATGTGTGCATGTAGCCATGGATGTGAGTGTGTGTGTGTGTGTGTGTGTGGGTGCATGCATCTGCGAGTGTTCGTATGTTTGCATGCATCTGTGTGTGTGTGTGTGTGTGTGTGTGTGTGTGTGTGTGCGTGCGTGCGTGTGTACTATACGAGGTCTGTCACAGCAGAGATGTAATCAGAGCCTTAGAGAGAGAGAGAGCGAGAGAGAGAGAGAGAGAGAGAGAGAGAGAGAGAGAGAGAGAGAGAGAGGAGTGCAGACTGGGACAGACCAGTATGAAAACGAGTGGGCTGAACACAGCTCATCCTAGATATACTGTGTAAAACAGGGCAAGGATTTGCATGTGCTTATACCAAGCCAACAGCAGCCACAGCACAGCTACTCGCATTATGCATCTAAATTAACCATCAAACTCAAGCATGTTACTTATGAGCCGCATGAAATGTATGCAAAATGTAGCTACTTCAGCGCCCGATTCGTCTACCATAACATTTGTTCCAGGGCCATTTGAATGTGGACGGTTCTGAATCGCCGACACGCCGGTAGGAGGGAGAGAACCGAGTTGGTAACTAAGTGGATTCGGATGATGCCGCTGATACTTTGGTTGGTTTACTGACAATGTTTGACATATTGTCTCAATGGTGTTTAATAATTGGCCCCAGCAACATCAAAGACTCTTCACTAAGCGTCTCGCGCTTCCCTCAGCGTTGAGAGCGATGTGCGATCTGTGAAGAAAATACCAATGTATGTCAATATTTCTAAGTCCTACTATGTGTATGGAGAATTACAAATGAACGAGTGACTTCTCTTTTCCTTTTCTCATTTCCTCTCATCTCCCCGCTTCTTTCTACTCACAGGGTTCGCTCTGACGGTTGTTTGACGAGAATATTGATGTATTACGTAAGCATTTCTATATGAACCAGCCATAACGGCTGAGGGTCATTCTGAACATACACATTCTCCCCTTGGATCTCAGTCATGAGACAGGTCACCACTTGACCTTCGACCATGCCGTCTCCCAAGCGAGCAGATATCTGTAAGAATAAGAATGCCACTCGTTCTGTAGGCATCTGCGCCTATGTTCGCCACAATCGCACAATCGACCCCCCATCACTTTGTACCATCATACACACACACACACACACACACACACACACACACACACACACACACAAACCATGCTTTCCCCTCTCGCTCTGTCTCTGAACACAAAGGGGCTGGCTGGCACCACAAAGCAGTGGGGGATAATATCGTGTGTGTTTTGCAAAAAACTTCAAAACGCGCCGGGCTTGTATCGGCAGACAGGAGCCCACCTCCGCTTTCAAACCCGGGGAGTATGGGAAGGCCCAGTGAGACGTGTTCATGCCGGGGTTTTCGCTCTCTTTCATGGCTACGAGGCTTCCATGTGAGTCAGTTCATCGCTCCCCTATGTGAAGAATCAAAAGATCTTCTATTGCTCCTATTCCCTAACCCTGAGCCACCAGTGGTAGGAGAACACAAAACATTTATGGGGGAAGGCAATCACCGTATGAATAAGTTTGGGTGGTGTAAGGGACAATGAACAGATTACGGTTGTGTGTGAAAAATATTGCCACACACTTAATGAATGTTATATACACTCAAACCTGTATTCTTGGTTGTAATGTTTTTCTTATGGTTTCAAAGGGATAGTAACTTTCTAGAGCTTGAAATGCGTGGAAATTAAACATGAAACTATGAAATGGCACTATTCTGAAATCCTCTTATGCCTCATTATATAGTTTGTTTAACAGTTTTTGTCTGTATAGTTAATGATCTACATTAGTATTAAGTCATTTAGCTGATGCTTTAAAGTGTGACTGAACGTACCGAAAAGTGATTTAATTGTAATCAATCAAATATGCAAAGGAATCAGACATTATTAAAACATTGCCATAGATCTTAGAGAAAGTATCTATTGGAGAAAGTATTGGTGGGAACAAAATAATTGTTTTACTATTAAGCTGTATTTACCATGGCCCTGCATCATTCAAGCACAGCCATTACCAACCCACAGGACAGCCCTTATAGGCTTACATGCTCAAGATGGACGTCCAAGTAATCATGAACTGTATTCACCTTTTAGGCAGAAATGTTTATCACTTTTGATCTGTCTGCTGTGGACTGTGATCATATACATGTGTTGTCTTTCCAGTATTTCCCAGCCATTTGTTATCAGGAAAAACTTTTGCTGTCTTTTTTTAATAAGAAGTAACCTGACAACTTTACGTCTCATCATTACAGTAAGAGGGTTGAAATTGGTGTGTTGTAAGTAATGTTTTCTTTCTGGGGAAGTCCATGGCAGCTCTCCCTCACAGAGCGATGCTGATCTAAATTCTGATCTCACGCGCCAAACACGTAGATTAGTGATCTGTAGACCTCAAGTCTGTGTACTGACTCATGCTCCTGTGTGAGCCATCTCCAGCTTTGTACGGTTAAACTATTGATCGACAAATCACCTCCAAGTGTAATGCGGTTGCCCAGTGCCTAGTCAATAGTATCTGTGAAACATTATCTGCTCTCAATTATGGCGTTTTTTAATCATTCACCGTACACTTGTAGTTTCATGAGTCCCCTAGTTCCAGTATTTGCTCCACACTCACACAAGGAAATAAATATCAAACGTTCAAGATACATCTGTCCTCGTCACTAAATACTCCATCACACATTCGCAAATGAGAGTGACCACCATGATGGATCTGGCTGGCTCTACAATGGCCGCTCAAGGACAGACTAGGTTTCAAATGAACTGCACAGCTTGTTAACAGTAGCTTGGCTCATCTCACCCAGCGCCTCATTATTCAACAGTGGCCCCAGAACCGGATGAGCAAGGGGCTACAACCTTGCTCGCTCACTCACTCCAAGAGTGTAAAGTATGTATCTTATTATAGTTATGCTTCGCAAGCAGAAAGCCTCTCCATCACAGGGCATGGATAGACGGAGAGCATGCAGTCTGCTCAGATGAATGCTGCATACTCTGTACCCTCGCTCCTTTTTACGAATCCTCGCGCAAGGTCCACAGATATTTATAATCTGAATCTCAAGGGAGGGGGATCTCTGATCCTTCAAGGGCGAGATGCTTTGGTGACCGTCTGAGGTGATGCAATATCTCAAATACAGTTCATTCATACTCTTATTTTTCTTATGTTTAACAGTGTTTACAAAAGGAACATGGACGCTTCTATTTGTGTCCTTGTGTGTTCAATGTGGATTGCTAACCACGGCAACTAGGCTAGACCACGGGTCAAGCCAACAAGCAATAGCTGTTAACTCGATTAACATGGAAATGAATACAACAAGTCGCGAGTCTGTTGTCATACCTCCTGTGAAAAAAGCCCAAATAAGTTGCAGTGGGAAAAAATAAAAATCACAAGGGCCGCACTCGATACTCCTGTTACTATGGCAACATTCATGGCTCTGGCAAAGAATGCAGATATCTGGATAATCATTGTCATAGTGATACAAGTTGTGTGTATTATAAAACGTACATCGCTGTAATTGAAGATTATGCATTTATTCATTCATCCAGTGGAGGAGCAACAAGTGCTTAATAAATTAAGTGTATTAAATTAATTTAATCATATAATCATATTTTAAACAGACTATACTTGTATGTATAGCATTGTTTTGTCGGTCTTACAAAATTGACCCCCTTGGGGGATTTTTTGCATTAGAAAAAAAACATTACCTCTAAAAATACTTATCACAAAAATGTAAGTAGGCCTACACAGCATATTTTATCAACAAAATTTTGTGGCATACCTAAATGTGGCTTTCTGTAAATGCCAATGGAGCCCTATAGTTCACAATTGTGTATCACAACCAATACACTCAATCTCTAGGCTACATAAACGTGCATACATAAAGGTGAGTCTTCGTGTACATTTAGAAGGCTACAAGATCTAAGTAACAACTCCCTAATTAAAATCCAACCGTAGTAAACAAAACTCATCACTATTGTAAAAACGACCCACGGCTGCTGTACTCTGAGCCCACCTGACTGAAACCCTGCCAGGCGGTGGCGGAGCCCCCATGCTGAGGGTCATGTTCCATCCACTTAACGAGTGTAATTGGCAGGTAACAGATATGCACTGTGCTCCCATTGACTTGGTTGTTGTTTTGTTGTCCCCCCCCCCCCCCATGTGTTAAATATGTGGTAAACATCAGCAAACATCAGCACCCTTTTAGTGGTGAAAAATAGCCTGTTGTTGTAGAACATAATTGATAATAGAATCATGGAGATTTTTTATCATTAGATGAAATAAATAGGTCTATGACGGGGAAAACGGTGCTCTGGTGTGATGAGTTGGCCTATATAATTGGTCAGGCCTATTATATATAATATGTATTCTCTACTTGATTTGAAGTCCTCTAAAACATATCGGCATAGATTGCAGTGTGCATTCCCTCCTTTAGAGAAAAACCATGTCCTCGACTATTTTTGTGCATCCATTTGGGACGAGCATATCATTATATTATATTTGAGAATAAGACGATATCAGCAAAGAAACGCATATCATCTTCACCTTCATTGATTGTCCTGATGAACAAAAATGTCATCCACAAGCCAGGTGTTTTAAATTGTTGCATGAGAAATCATGTTGAACACACATACACACACTCGCACGTACACGCACACCGACACCCAATCTCTCCCGCACTCTCACTCATTCTCTCCCACGCACACGCATACACAATCACTCACATGTACTTTCTCTCACACACAGGCAGACGCTCACACACGCACACGCACACACACACACACACACACACACACACACACACACACACACACACACACACACACACACAC
>JAOPUD010000117.1:11826920-11853584 GCA_027122715.1 Trisopterus minutus
GTGTGGGGGGGGGGGGGGGGTCTACTGAATCTCTACCTGTGTCTGTATCTCTGCTGTATGTCTTCCTGTGTCTGTATCTATACCTCTACTGTGGTACAGTAGTAGTAGTGTCGCCTGTCGTGTTCATCATGCTTCAAGGAACGCAGGCCCTCAACATCTGGGCTGGCTGTTGATAGCCACCTGTCATGTCTCTATGGTCACCATGACGACGGCTGTGTTACTTGATACAGTTTGATGCATTAATTTTAGTCTGCAACTGAAGTCACAGTTTTTGTTTCCTCCAAAGCACCCGTTTCATTTGATTGACTCATTGGTTTGATGAGGAGAGATGGAGGCAGAGCAGTAATAAAAAAGTAAATGGTGGATCAGTAGATTGATATTCGTGAATAGTAGTAGTATAGCAGTAAGTAGGGAAAGGTTGAAGAGACTCGACAGAATTACTAACAGACTTCTGAATCTGTATAACAGCTGGATGTGATTCTTCTGTGTAATAATCAGAAAGTTTTTGTCTGTTAAGGATGTTTTTTAAAAAGCATTGTACATTTTATTATTACATTATTTGCAGGCCGAGGTTGAGCACGGCTCAACAAGGCTAACATTATACGACAGGCCCCCCTGGGTGTCTTAATCCCATTCTAACCGCCTAACTGACATAGTAAACTGATTAAACCGTGCCGTGGTAATTGGGTGTTTGTGTTTGGGTGAACGTTCTTAACATTAATTAAGTTGCTGTTCACTGCGAATGCCCAGGCTATTCATTAAGCCATCATTATGCTTTCTCATAATGCATACAGTGTGCTAATATAAATGTGGTGGGTCCAATGGGTAACTGGGGATGTTTCTCCCAGAAGATCCTATCTTTTGCATCTATCTAATTCTCTAGTTTCAAGATAGATATAAGTAGGAAAACTATATGAAAATACACAATTGCGTTGCGTTTTGAATGCAGGATAAGCATCTTACAACACAATCCAACACTGCATTGTTACATCTCTAACTGCTATTGTTCCTTCTGTACCCAACACCTGAAAGAACACTTGAAAGAATGACCTTTCAAGCAATGTGACTCTGCAATAATATAATAATAATAAGAACCAAGTCCTTGTATCTCTTTTTCTCTCTGTCTGGCTGTGTCTTTCTCTCACTCTCTCTCTCTCCTTTCCCTGACTCTGCCCCTCTCTTGCTCCCATTGCCAGCTGAGTATCTGGCTGTTAAACAGTGACTTCTTTCACAGTGTGAAGCACACACAGCGTCTCAGGGCAATGGAAAATGAGCGTCAGCGACAGTAGGTTTGGCTCTGTGTGTGCAGCAGGAATTACTAAACAGCAGTTCTTAACAGTCAGGGGAAGAACAGGGAACACCACTGACAGAGGACTACTGTACCCCTGTGTCTAACCACAAACTGCACCGCCCGTTTGTCTCTTTGGATTATTATACGTCTACCGCTTTGCTCAGAAAAGATAGGAGGTTTGAAAAGAGGCCATTATGTTACAGTTGAGTTACGAGGAATGACTAGGTCTATATAGCTTATTATTATTATGAACCATTATATAGTGGTTATTAAAAATACATGGCTGAGGAAGTTAACATTGTTAATCCCTAAGGGAAAAGTACAGAAAATATTTGTATTGATTTTTTTCTTTCTATATGTTATGCATACATATATACTGAAATAATATGCATGCTAAATAACACCAACACAACATGACATCACACAGCACAACATACATATTTATATACATACCTATTCACCTCTCACTATGAGGCGTGAGCATAAACCGTCCTTGAGGAGAAATCCTGGCTAAGGATAAGTCACTGAGGAGAGAGAGAGAGAGAGAGAGAGAGAGAGAGAGAGAGAGAGAGAGTTACGTCAGTACAACGGTAGCCAGCTGGACTCGGTGACGATAACGCTGCAAGCCTTAAGGCGGAATTCACACAAGAATAATCTAAACATGACATTCATCACTCATCGATGTTTACCATTAAAGTCATGCAAACATTGGTCGGTGGCAGGGCTATAGAGTGACGTTTTGATTTTGGAATAACAATGCGCACCACTAGAGAGATATTGTTTTATTTCACAGTGAGTGGGCGTACTGCTGTGGTTAATCATAATTTACTTCTTTACCGAGTACTGTTGAAAGGAAGTGGGGGAACCAATAAAATGGCATATTCCACACAAATAAAGGCGATGTCACCTTTCTGCTTTTCTCTGTATTTAATTCAGAGTGCGGCGTGGAGCGGCAGCCAAACCCACCCAGGGAGGCCATATTTCTGCCCCTCTTTGGATATTATGCTGAACGACGTGCCCCGCTTCAAAGAGAAGCATTAGCTAATCAAAACGAGGCCGCCCAAACATGAAAAGGTGGCCGTCATTAACACCATGCATTTCTTTTGGTATGTTTACTGAATCCATTAGACATTATTTAGTATGTATAATTTATTAATCCATTCCAAGAACTTCTGCAGCTTCTATGAATGGAGACAGCAGCAATAACTAAATTAATAGAAATGTACGGTTGTATGTTTACAGTAATTACGACCACAATTTTACTTTTGTCTGAGAACAGCACAAGCCTAGCTGCCCCTGGTTCCCTAAATATGCATAAAGAGGTTATTAGTTGATCCTTTGAGTGAGATAAAAAGCTTTGAATATGACATAATACTTTCTATAGTCGCTGCCTAAAAACACCCTGGGCACTACACATATTTTTAAATGGAGGGTAATGAATAAGTGACAGGGGTTGTTTTCTGTCTGGCGTCCATATTGTGTTCAACAACTCTGCAAAAAAAGCATCCGTTATTTGTCTGCGTATCCTCGCTGTGCTCTTTGTCCTCCTCTGGGGTCCCAGTGGTTGCTTTGTCCTCTCTCGACTCTCTTATCTCTCTTTCATCTTTCAGTTGGTGATCCGTCACTCCAGCTTCAAGCTGCAGCCTGGGCGTAGCCGAGAGTGTTTTACTACGCACCCCATTGTCATTTAGCAGACGCTCCTATCCAAAACGACGCACAATGAATACAGATACACAACATTAAGGCGTGGGTGGGAGGTTGGCGTCTCATTGAGGGACAACAGTGATGTGATCGAACCCGGTGCCTTTCAGCGGGGGATCGGACGCCATAGTCACCGACCATCCGGCCCTTGTTTACTTATCGTTGGGTCATTACAGCGGTTGCATGTTGCATATGTTTGATTGTGTGGAGCCGTGCTGTCGATCGTAACAATATAGTTCCCAGTGGCCTTACTGATGCAGTCTGGTCAGAACAGGGGCTGCTTTGTGTGTTTAAAACACACCAAACAACTGTTTGTGGTAGACGCTACTATCAACCTTGTGAGCTCATGAATATTAATGAGGAATCATTTTGAATGAATGGCGGTAACGATGGCGACTGAGGGGATGTCGTCGAGGGAGGTTGATTAACATTTAAAGACAGCTCTTCAGAAGGTCAGGGGTCATTCATCTCGTCTGCCAGGCAGAGAACTCTGGGAAATACCAGCTGTCCGTCGTGGCCACCAGGTGACGTCAAACTTGGTTATGTTTTATTTTTTCCCCATTTTAATTAAGTACTTCATGTTTTTTTGGCTGCCAGGCATTTGCATGGCTCGGAAGGGCGATCTTGACAGGCAATCCTTCTATTTCCAATAAGAGAAATGGACCAAAAGTAAGTTGATTTATTTGGAGGTTTAAACTACAAAGCAACCATATGCATTTTATTGTTACCATATAGTTTTTCTTTCAAGCTAGTTGTTCAAATGTTAACATACTTTAGGTAAGTTATGGTGTTAATACTAGCTATTGAGGGGGATGAATGCAGCAACAGCAGTAGTTATTTAACTTATCTTGTAATGTCTGTGTTAAACCCAATTATGCAATTTGGGTGAAATGTTGAATGCCTAATAGTCTTCATGATGTACAAACTGTTGAACATGTCCCTTCATTGCTGTAGAGTTGACTCCTTTGCAGGTCAGCCTCTCCTTCATCCATCTAGAACCTAGAACACTGTGTTGGAACAGGATGCCCCATTGAGGAGCTACCGCTGTACTTCTTCCGCTAGATTTGTACCCACATCTTCACTGGAAAATAGCACACATTTATCTCCAGGGGAAGGTGTTGGTTTCCTGATCCTCGTGTGTGTGTGTGTGTGTGTGTGTGTGTGTGTGTGTGTGTGTGTGTGTGTGTGTGTGTGTCTTCCCCCCAAGGTGTTGAAATGTGAAATCCTTCAAGCGTTTATCTCCCACCTCTTCGGTGCTGCTGTGTGCACACAGCTGCCAACGTGTGTTTATCAGCGGTGAAGCCCATCCTTGACACTGTCTGCAGTGTGTTGCTTTGAGCTCCCTGATTTGAGCTTCCCCTTTCCTGTCTGTTATTGTTATGTCAAAGAGAAAATCTGATTCCCCCCTTTTATTCTCAGCTCTCTACGGTTTCTACTGTCATTTTTCTAAATGTGTATGGGAGGGGTTCTTCGACTCTTTCATCTTGGGACCGCAAAGAAAATTGCAGTGTGTCTCTGGGACCATAGCACCACACCCTCAGAAGATGTTCATACAACAGTGAAAGCCTCTGTTTGCTGGTGACCTGACAAGCCATTCTAATGGGCGAGAGAAAAAGATTTCCACCTTTGGTTGTACATTTAGGACTTTGGCAAGGGGAAAATTATTTTGGTCAAGACCTTGAAGCACAGCTTGAATAAAAAATGGCTCCTTTTATAGGCAGCAATTAGGCCTGGCATCCAAATATATTTCAGACAAATTATTTCACTAAATTTGAATCCCCCCTCTTATATTCACGACAAGAATATACTATCAGATCACATTGTTGGAAACGGAGACACTTAAAATATGAGTGGCGGCTCCGGTGTCCCAGTTTCTGTGACTGACCCCGTAGATCTCGGCGGACGTCTGGCGTGCCGGCCTTCAGGAGTCCCTCCCTCCTCGTCTGGTCCGGGGGGGACGCGACGTAGCGGCAGATCCCCTCGTTAAGCCTTCCTGAGCACAGCAAGCTACAGGAAGGAGCGTGACCGCCGGCCCTCTGTTTGCAGGCAGCATCTACAAACAGACATGGGGGTGGGAGTGGGGGTCCTCCCTCCTCCAGAGGATAGTAGAATGTGCTTTTTTTTGTAAGATGTTGGTTTGAGGGTGTAGTTGAGGACTATAAAGAGATAGGAGAGATGCATGAGGGTTTTGGCGGTGGGTTTGATTTGTAGGGGGAACATGGTTATGTTTTATATGAAGTGCGAGCTTGTTGAAAGTTGATGTATTGGGAGGGGATTTCCGTGTTTGTTTGAAGTCGATGTTGTTAGTGATTGTTTGTATATTGTTATTGTTAGTGCATGTGGTCTCTTATCTGTACTACTGCTATTGCAATGTTTGCCCTGAACGTTTCAAGCTGGTTGAGTTGTGTTTCTTTTCATGCCTTGTTTATGAGTTTCAAGGAGCGCAGTTATTATCAGACCGCGAACCAACATAGCAAAACATGTTATTTTGGAAACACAGTCAAGCACACTACACATTTGTGTACTTCTCCAGAATGCTGAGGCTAACCCTTTTCTTATTCTGTGTTTAACAGTACAGTCTCCTTAAGACTTATAAAAAAAAACCTGTCACCTAATTTACGACTATATTTAAGTCTCTGACTCAAGTATCTTTCAAGTATTTGTTTTACACCACAAATGTCCCCGAAACAGCTCACAGATGCATCAGCAGATTAAATAAACTAGGCAGAAATACAGATATCTGGTTAGATAGATAGATAGATGGATAAATACATGTTCCTGTTTTGTAACAATGCAGTGTTTGTTCCTAACCGTAAAACAAAGCTTCCATTTTCTTCCGACTCCTACACTTTCAGGGAGGTTGTCCAAAATGCCAGTCCCTTAACAATCACCGCAACGCGCAACACGCAGCATACCACAATGGAGTGCTGAAATAAAAAAAAACAACAACAAAGAACACACCGCAACACACCATTTTTATTCCCCCCAGTGTGAGAGACGTCCTTCTGCCCCCTGCAGGGAGGTGGCCCAGATCGACCAGTTCCTGCAGGAGACGGCGGCGCGCGAGGCTAACGCCAAGGTGCGCCTGCAGCAGTTCATCGAGGAGCTGCTGGACCGCGCCGACCGCGCCGAGAAGCAGCTGCAGATCATCAGCAGCTGCGGCAGCACGCCCAACGGCAGCCTGGGCCGCTGCAGCTTCCAGGGGTCAAAGGGCAACGGACGGCAGGTCAGCTTTAAGAAGGAGGAAATTGCAACCCTCGCTGTTCGATCTCGGCTCTCCTCTGCTGTGCCCCGTGTAGTGTACCTATTAGGGGCGTGCTGACATTTGTTCTGCAAATTTGGTTCCCTGTGCAATGCACTTCTGCACCATAAAAGAAGTGGCTAAACAGCTGGCTAAATTTTTTCCACATTATATCCCATGATGCGTAACGGTTTTCATTGTCATCTGATTTTCCTGCACATGCAGGAATCACAGTGTGGCTTGTTTATGCGACCAATACACGTCACCCTGATTGATTTCTGCGGGGATAACTAGTGTCCGTTATCCACCTGTACTTGTTGCATAAATAGTGTACTATAGAGCTCATGGCTTGGGACAAATCAAGCTGAAAGGTACTGGGTTCGATCCCCAACGTCTGTCCTAGGGCTGTAGTCCTGTACGTTATCTCTAGATTACCTCGGCCACTATTAATCGGCCACAGTGCACTCTACTCTACCTGCTAGCCTAAATATCACATTAGTCCTGTTCAGAGAAAGTCAGTGGGTTTCAGACCCGCTCTTGGTTCGCGTCCACGGCGGACAATTGGGTTTTAGATAATTTTCTGTGTTTAACACAATGGGTCCAAATGGAGGCCACTACGCTTCGTGCTGATATGTCAGTTGTGATTTGTTCACATTCAAGCCTGTCGAGCGTCAAACACAAAGGTTGACGGAGCATCGCAGACAACAGGAAAAAAATTGTTTTTGTCGTATTTGGCAGATTGGATTGGAGTTGTTTAGTGGCCAAGCTTTCAAATGTTTCTAGTAGTAGTAGCTGTGTCTGTTAAATAATGCATTGATTGTATTGATTTAGGACCCTGTAGTACATTCAAGGACAGGCTGTAATAGACTTGTAGACAGCTTGTCTACTGTGCCTACTAATTGGTAATTGTTTCGGCCCTCGGGTGAGGTTTAGGTCCTTGCATCTGATTAGTTCATGAAGTGAACAAATCAGGTTTATCAGGCGACTGTGCCGGTTTCATTTAAAGCCATTGATTTGAAGTGGTAAAGCTGCTGCCTTGTATGAACATTGATAACATTTACATAAATACTTCACCTCGAAATGAATGAATAAGAGAAACTGGCACTCTTCAGTATTGAGTCCTAATTTGCTTGTTAATACCTATAACTGTGTCATATTGAAAAGGAAAGAAACACACTATGTACAAAATATCTCTTCTAGATCAAGAATATGCATGCTGCATACAGGAAATGTATGCTGAAACCTCTAAACTTTTAACTCTATGATTATCTTCGGAATTATTACGTGGAACATTATAATATTATAATATAGATATTATAGGGAATATCATTATTTATTTGTAAATGAATGGATATAAAAGATGTACCCTGAACCACTTTTCATTTAGTGCTTTTTAATTGTTGTGCAAAGCCATCAAAACTGCTCCCTCACTCACAGTTTGACCGCGCCAGCGAGCGTACCACACAGCAGACGGGCTTTCTACCTGAGAGTGGAACATTTTAAAGACCTGAACCTTCTCCTCACTCCTCAGTGTTCACAGTGTCCCCTCCATCTCCATCTGCCAGGACAACTCCATTTCCATGGAGACACATTTCAATAAAGAAGAAATTGAGATGATATAATCACGTTAAATGATTTGGGCCATTTGGTCGTGGATGCTTTTATCCAGAGTGTCTCAGATGCAATAGAGAGTGCATCCATTCTTCCCATGGGAGGCCCCTACTGGGAGATAGCATTGTGCTGGAAGACGGTGTATTTCATTGGGTGAAAGGTGGAGGAAGATGAGGGTTCAGCTTTTAGATGTAGTACAAGAGGGTGTCTGCTGGTTATGTAGGAAAGGAAGCTTTGAGATTACAGTCCTAATAGAAACCATGCGTTCTTGCATCTCTGTTTGTGACAGGAAGCAATACAAGATATTATTCTGTTTGCGTTTAATTGTTGTACAATCTCATTACTGTTATCTGACTCTGAATGTCGTTGTTAAACTATTGATGTTTAATTGTCAGATGTCTTGTTGTCAGATGTTACAGTGAAAGAGAGACTCTTTCACACTCAAAATTCTCTGATATTAAGATTAATTTATTATAGGTTTATCAAAGGATCCCCATCAGGTGAAAACACTGTCAACTGGTTGTCCTGGGGTCCACACATAAGACGACCCTGGAAATCCAGAGTTCTCGCGAGAGCACGATTTGAATTTGCTCAGCTCACTCTGGGAACGAGCAATATAATCCCTCCCCAATGCCCCTCTCCCAGCACGTCAACCAATCACATTGGTGTATCTGATATAGGCGGGCCAAAAGCGTTGCTGTTTTACCAATCAGATACGGCAACTCTTATCTATTGGTTAGCTCCGCTGGTCTGGATACGTCACCCCTTGTATTCGTCTGATTGGTCGTAGTGTTATCCAATTGCGTGCAGTAACATTTTCAAACGCATGCTTGGGGCTGCCCCGAGTTGGACCATTTTCATTACTCGTTGCCAGACCCTACAGCTTTCTAGATGTGGGTCTGGATTTCCAGGCTAACATAAGACACAAACTACATCACAAATTTGTAAAACCATCAATGAATAGAATAATCTTGAATGACAATGAGATCCCATTAAGAAAAAAATGTGTCACTACATTCTGATATGATCCATTAACCACACCGCTATGACGATTGTGTCTGTGCAGTCCCGTCTGACTAACGCGTGCGCTGGGTCTTGGCTGTGTTTTCAGAGGAACTCCAGCATGTCCGGGAGCACCAGAGGCATGTACCAGGTATCAGACAGACGCTCGTCACCCAGCACCGGGTAAGACACAGCCCACGTACCCTCTCTCCCTCCTGCAGTATATCCCAGGTCTATTTGTGTGTATCATCCTCACTCACCATCCTAACATATTTTGGAGATGCCTTCCCATCAAGTCATGCTTCATTCTTAGAATTGTTTTTTTTTAGGTTTTCCACTAAGGAATATATACACCCTGATAATGTTTTCAACTTAAGGACATACTCCATCCTAATCATTTTTGAGAGGCAGTCAACTTGCCCATGCTCCATTCCTACACATATGTTTTTTAATGTTGTTCAACTTATTCGAACTCTGTTCTTTAAATGTTTGACTAGATTCTTCAGAATATATATATTTTCAACTCAGATACGCTCCACACTGCTGTGTGTGTTCCTGTTTGGTATCTGTGTTAACATCCCGAGGCGTCAGTTCGTCCAAGGCCGCTGAGTGGACCGTGTGTCAGAGTGCAGTGACTAACATCCAAAAGGCAGAAGGGTGTTGAAGGCCAAAGAGAACATTGTCCATTAGTAGCACTTCTCCCTAGGCCCGTTTGGATGAGCTCCATCCGGTCAGAACGGGGGTCTGTGTCCCCGGGCCTGCCCAGATACAACATGTCCATGACGTTGATTCCTCTCAGTCCACACGTTGTGGGCTTAATCAATTATTCTTAGCGTCTTGCCCTTAAGCTCTCTTGTCACTTCATTAGTGCTCGGACTGGTTTAACCGTTGGATGCATACACATGCCAAAGTGCTCATGTTCTCTTCACAGCCTCATGTGGATGTACTGCCGTGTCTCTGCTAGATTGTTATCAATAATAACTATTATTATTATATTATTGTGCAACAGAATATGGATTCAGTGACGCTACATGCCAGTTGATCCATGACAAACCATTCTCAGTCTGGGAACAGAAACAGTTCTTGTGCTTTTATTTGTATGTACTCCCGAGCCCCTCTGCGAAATGCTGCTTATTGATCTCTAACGATTGGAATGAATTGGAATGAAGCTTACCGATTGATCCAATGCTGATAATTCCTTAGTTTTCAAATGGAGCATTAGTGGAACCAACTTGGACCCAGAATTGGCAGATGTAAAACGTAGGATAAATTAAGTTGTCGTCAGTAGCCATGAATTTAGTTAAATGGCATGGTCTCAATTATTTGTATTTGAAGATTGAATTAATAATCAAAAATCCTCCTCCAAAATAAATGCTGTTTTTTTTGCCCTGAAATCTCTACCAACAAAGGACATTTGCTGATATCTTGCTCAACAATATCCTTCCCCCATTTTCCATACCCCAGACCCATTATACTTTCACTCCCTGTAGTAACCCTGTTTCCACACATTAGAAATGCAGCTTACTCCCCCTAATGGGACAAGGGCTGTGTTGGACAAGTGCCTGCACTACTACACATGCCTATCGACCCACACATCCCATAATAACTACCTTGCTGTTCCATCTTGGCCTCATTGCCATATAGTTTTGTTTTCTTGTTATGAACACATGTATTTCAAACCTCAATGATCAGTTCAATGATGTGATAGATGGATTATGTAATCGTGCATCGTTAACAGGAAGACACAAATAAATATATATGATATATTTTTTGCTTTTGCTTTTGATGTCTTCTAAAATGCATAAAGGTAGAGGTATGAGAGGTCCTTCCTCAATGTCCTCTGTAATGAGTTAAGGTCACAAAAGGTCTATGTGGTCAGTTAAATTTATTGGTGCAAATAAAATTTGTAGAAGAAGAAGTATAAGAATTTATGTTATGTAACTGCCACTTATGCAGTGCCAGAGATAAATCAATAAGAAACCACGTTCTACCTTTTTAAAATGAATGTCTGGTCAAAAGATGTGTCCCATTTGTAGTTAAAAAAGCATTTTCTCTGTCGTTCTAGTGAAATGTGTCTTCAGTCGCCTGTGGACTGATATCATGTAGCATCATCAGTAACATAATGAAAGTATTTATTAGTTGAGTAGATCTTGGACGGTATTTGTTTGGTAAATTAGGATTGTTTTCCATGTTCAATTTGTTTTATTATCCCGTACACTGAGGTATTACCCCGTCTGTTCATCTGATACCACAGGAGGAAAGTTTAGTGCTTGCTCTTCACACTTCCAAAGCTGTGAAGAAGATTGTGTTTTTTTCTCCTCAACTGCTTCCCCTCACACGGCTGCTATCTGAGATTTCACGTTGACTTCAATAATTATTTATAGCTGAAACATTTTGATCAGAAGTTGAATCATACAAAATGGGATACGGTTATGTTTCTTCAGGGGAGAACAATACATGGAATGAACCAGGGCTCATGTACGTTTAATGACTGCGTATCATGTGTTCCATTTATGAATAAAAAATGCATATATTGACTACACAGACATATGTACATATTGAAACAAATGCAGTGCTTTGAAACAATTCAAATGTGTCAGGAAGTGCATCCAGGTGTGCAGTGTCATGTTCTGATCTGTAAATTATAGGTTATATGGTTAAGGTTATGCTACCTGTGTGCACATTTTAACATGAACATATGTTGTCATCATCCATCATCCTTGGTGGCTTCTGTTATTCCCCCCCCCCCCACACACACACACCTCCTCCTCCTCCTCCTGCTCAGGGTGTCGGGCCGGGTGAAGTCCGTGTCCCAGGGCTCGGGGGGCTACGACAGTGACAGCGTGGAGATGCACCCCATGGATGAGTGTCCTGAGTCCCAGTACTACCACGTCCAGTGTCGCATGGGGGAGGGCGGCTACGAGCGCTCCCCTGGTGGAGGAGGTGGTGGTGGTGGTGGTGGTGGAGGAGGAGGTGGTGGTGGTGGTGGAGGAGGAGGTGGTGGAGGAGGAGTAGGCTCAAGGAGCTGGGGTCTTCGTAAGCAGGCCATCCAGAACTGGCAGCGGCGGCCGTACCGCAACAGCACGGAGGGCGAGGAGGGGGACGTGTCGGACGTGGGCTCCAGGACCACCGAGTCAGAGGAGACGTGGGAGCAGGACCGCGGCCGGGCCGTGGCCGAGGTGCAGCAGTCGGCCGCCCCCCACCCTCACCACCGACGCTACCGCCACAGCTCAGGTGAGGGACCACCGGCGTGGAGACGTGCAGGTCTACTGGAGACGTGCAGGTCTACTGGAGACGTGCAGGTCTACTGGAGACGTGCAGGTCTACTGGAGACTAAAGATAGGTTTCATGATTCCTTGATTCAGTTTGCGTCGGTCAGTTCGCCAAGAAGGATTGTTCAGAATCGTTTGTTCGTTCTTTTGTTCAGTCGCACGGTTGCGCGGTTCTCGGCAGCATGTTCTCAAACGATCGTGCAAACGGTCAGCAACACACAGTAGTTCAAGGCAAAAACATTGCTGCAACTTCATGATTATGTGTACTTTTAGACAACACAACAGTGGCTAATGTGTATATTCACCTTGTCATTAAGTTGAAATCTATTGAAGGTAAATGGAAGAGTAGACTACGGCTAAATCAGCTCATTTATTGTCTTAATTATAATTTTTTTTTCACTCTCAGCATGGGCTACTAAATAAAGAAATAAACACCCAATATGCCTACAAACATGTTTAAAAGCTTGGCAGAAATATTATATTGATGAAAAGGTTTCAAGTCCCAATTTAGCATACTAGGCTACAGCAGAGCCATAATCACTCTGGGCTACAGCCTACAAGCCAAGAACGAGTGACTGACTGAAGGAGAACGACAGTAGAGGAATGAACGAGAAGAGTCCAAACCAATAGATGGAGCTAGCGAGCTACGGACGAAATCCTGCATGCAACTGACGTCAGCAGAACCTCAGCATGGCCTCAGCCAGCTGCGACCCTTACGACGTGTTATGCAGTCCTGTCTCGCATCTCTCCCTTACCCTAGACTAGGCTGGCTCTCGTCTCTGTCCCTCTTTACAACTCTGCTAACTTAACAGTGAACACAGCGACTAGTCCACTCTGTGGGAGAACAAAAGAATGAACGAGAGGGACGAACAAAGTGAAACGTGGAATAACTTCTGTTCGTTCTTGTTAAAGAGTCGTTCCTTTGAACTGATTTGGTCGCAAACGACCCATCACTAATGGAGACATTCAGGTCTACTGGAGACATTCAGATCTACTGGAGACCTTCAGGTCTACTGGAGACATTTATTGATTACATGATGTCTGAATGATTTGGTGCTTAAAGCACTTTACTGTTATTGCAATATTTTAACAACATTGAAGAAAGCTTCATTTTTTTAAAGAATTTATCAATGAGTTTCTTTATTGCATTTTAATTACGTAAAACCATCTGCATCACACAACCACTTACACCTCTCGAATGCTTCAGGCATGGAGAGAATGGAGGCAATGGAGACATTTCACAGACAGGCCCAGACTGTGCAATTCCTCCTCCCATATCATGCTTTGTGTCTTGCAGTCAACATTTGATAGTACCCTGCTGTATCTCGGTCTCCATCTACTAACAGTGTTTTCGCTTAGCAACCACTCGCCGCTAATGCCAAGTATCTAGTCCAGGACAGCTCGAGTCAACGACAAATGTGTTCTCACTTGTACTCGTCTTGTCAGTAAGTCCTGTACATTCCAATAGATGGACCTCGCAGATGTGTGCTGCTATTCTGGTGCTGTGACGCGATTGTCCATATTGCTGCTGGTGCTTGCCAGCCTTTGTCAGATGGTGTCAAACTACAAATCCGACACTTTCACTACGGCGGTTGAACACAGCTTGGCTGCATGCTGCAACCATGAATGATTTGGCAGTGTGTGTCACAGGATGCACAGATTTGCACAGCCACTTTATTGATCACAATGGCCTTTTTCGGAAATGGAAATTGTTTCATTATTAATTTTGGCTCTCGCCCAATGAAGAATAAGTCTTTCATAATAGACTATGCTTTGTTTACTTGATTTAGGAATATACATTGGCTATATATATTCAGAAATGCTATATATATGTTGAAGGTAACAAAAGAGTGGATTGCTGGGTTAGAACATCCCTGTGTAGAAACAAGGTTCATAGACTCCCTATAGTATTTGGTACTCGAATACAGCCGATATATTACATAATGTAACACATGCACATTGAACATTTTCACAATAACTAATTACTGAACTGATTGATGTTGAGGCGATGTTGACAACAATCAATGAACCAATCAGCAGTTTATAATCAGCAGTGGTATCAGTTGCATCATGGGTGTTTAAACAAGTCAGATGAACATATCTTCCCCCCTCCGTCCCCCCCGGCCCCCCCCCACCCGGTGCACACGCAGGGCGGTCGGAAGGCGGCTACAACCGGCCGTGCCGGCACGAGAGGAGCCCCGGCAAGTCCAACGAGGTGATCAGCCCGGAGGTCCTGAAGATGCGAGCGGCCCTCTTCTGCATCTTCACCTACCTGGACACCAAGACACTGCTGCAGGCGGCCGAGGTGTGCCGCGACTGGAGGTTCGTGGCGCGCCACCCGGCGGTGTGGACCCGCGTGCTGCTGGAAAACACCCGCATCTCTTCCAAGGTGAGGGGCCCGGGGCCTCAAGGCCCCCGACACTGGGGGGCACCGCTCTCGTTCCACCACAGCTCCCTGGCTCTCCCTCCCGTTGCTTTCCTTGTCATCTGCCGTTTATTTTATGGAGCTTTTTAGGGATGGTGATTTTCATTGTGTTTTATGGTATATGAAGAATAATCGGTTGACTCGTGGTGATTCTCAATGGATACTGCAGTCAAACAGTCCTCCGGGGGTCCACGTCTCACACATACAACGAAACCACATAAAAGAAATGCAAAAACAAAATTAATTCACTCACCCCATCAATTAAATGAGACTTCACCACGACAACATAGGATAATACAATAAATGCATACAGATACAATCTTCATGGTAGAGTTAGTGAGCAGTAAAGAAGTAGTCTTTCATCAGTATCTATAGTGTGGATACTAGGTCTTGTGTGATTTGAACTTGTTTTTGTGTGTGTGTCTCCCAATCAGTTCCTAGGCACCCTGTCTCAGTGGTGCACACAGACCCACTCTCTGATCCTGCAGAACCTCAAGCCCAGACCCAGGGGCAAGAAGGAGACCAAGGAGGAGTACCTGAAAAGCACAAGGTAGGACCGGATGCCCTGGACCTGGACCGGTCTGGTCTGAGCTGTGTGAATGTTCAGGGTGGTTGTCTTGGTTGGCTCTGATTGTGAGGCTGATTGTGATCATGTAAGTGTATATTTTCCTGAGATGCAAATATTATTAAATATGTATGTATGTAAACATTCAATATGCAAGTATAAATAATTCATACATATGATGCATTGGTGAGTGAACAGGTGTTTGTGTATGCGCCTGCGCGTCTGTGTGTTATTCCTTGCATGTTTGTGTGCGTGTATGTTGCGGCTCGGTTGTGTACATGTTTGTTTTTACTCAACCCGATGATCCACCCAACTGTCATTGTCACAATCATAACAATGTTATTTCCATTGCTGGTCCCTCATACTTCTTTTGTGTCTAACCCTTTTTTTGTTTTGCAACCATTTAGCAAAGCATACAGTGAATTCAGACACAGGATTTAGTCATTTATTTCCGAACCTTGTGAATTCAGATACAGGTTTTTATTCTTGGAGGAAAGTAGGAGTTTGTGTTTGTGTGTGTGTGTGTTATTCCTTGTGTGCATGTGTATATGTGTGCATGCGTGTGTGGTTGCATGTGAGAGATCACTTGAGTATGTGTGTGTTTTTACGTGTGTAGGTGATTCCGTGTGTGTGTGTGTGTGTGTGTGTGTGCGTGCGTGCGTGCGTGCGTGCGTGCGTGCGTGCGTGCGTGCGTGCGTGCGTGCGTGCGTGTGTGTGTGTGTCATAACTCTGGTGTGTGCCCATGCATGCTCTCTCCCCCAATCAGAGGCAGTCTGGAGGACGGCCTGGAGGCCCTGCTGAAGGCCACAGGCAGCAACCTGCTGATCCTGAAGGTGTCTCACTGTCCCAACCTGCTGACCGATCGCTCCCTTTGGCTGGCCAGCTGCTACTGCAGAGCCCTGCAGGCCGTCACCTACAGGTAGGCCTACTCATGGTAATGTCCATTCGTTCATCAAGCTGTCCCCACCCTGATTGAGCTTACAATGCATTGGATGAAACACATTATATTACAGGGTTTCCGCAGAAAATGTGTTAGGCAAGGTCAAGGTGGTGGGGTTTGCCGTCAGACCAGGGGGGACTGCTACTCAATGTTATCAAAATAACAACTGAAACAAGAACAGTCAAAGAACTTGTGCAATTTGAACTATATAAATATTCAAAACCAATTTTTAAGTTAATGTTAAGGCAGCAGGCGTGTGTTGCTTAGGCGGCCACCTAAGCTGTTACGTGCTGTGGGAAACCCTGTATTACGTAATACATCAATCGATCACAAAATAAATTATATTATTCTACGTTCCATATATTTTCATTGCATTGCACTGCATTATATTGAATTACATCATATAAATAGACCTGAATGCATTACATTACAGACGACTACATTGTACTACATCCCATATCACATAAGTAGCTGTTGGATCCACAGTAGACTGTGCCCCCATCAGCAAGGTCTTATGAAGACCTCCAACTCTCCAAGGGATCAACTCTTCGTTTTATTCTGTCATGAAGCGAGCATCGTTCCTTTCGCTCATTTCAGGACAAGGCGCTAACTGTCGTGAATACACAGGGCATACACTCACAGTAACTAACCCCGGCCTTCTGCGGCCCTTGGATCCATTTAACTCTTGCACAATTTAGAACACATTTTAGTAAGGTTGAGCGCTGAGCAGTGTAGTACAGAAGATACCCAGCTGCATAAAGCTCTTGTGAAGCATCCCTTGTATGGAGGGGGTGGTTAAACCCTCACCTTCCTTTCTGCCAGGAGTGCCACCGACCCGGTGGGTCAGGAGGTGATCTGGGCTCTGGGAGCCGGCTGCAGAGACATCATCTCCCTGCAGGTGGCGCCACTACACCCATGGTGAGAGAAGGAGCACAGAATGTAGCGGTGTGTAGCCGGGCCTGCCACTGTTGCCTTTGATATTTCATGTGGATTAAATTGAAACAATAACTTTGATGAAGTAGGTGTGGCGACGGGAGGCGCAGGTGTAATTAATTAACTAATGAATCACCTACTTGTTTGTTTAACAAACGTCCGGTCCAACCAAATGATTCACCCAACTGTCATTGTAACAATCCTAACAATGTTATTTCCATTGCTGGTTCCTCATACTTCTATTGCGTCTAACCTTTTTTTTTTTAGCAACCATTTAGCAAAGCATACAGTGAATTCAGACACAGGATTTAGTCATTTATTTCCGAATCTTGTGAATTCAGATACAGGTTTTTATTCTTGGGGGGAAAGTAGGAGTTTGGTCATCTTGCTCAAGGATGCCCACATGTAGGCTGCGGTCATTAGGGATCAAACCCATGTGTCACCACACTAAGTCAGCTGTACATGGTAAATGATCCCCAGTTATACTACTCCACTACATAATACACAACCTGTGTTGTCTCCCAGCCAACAGCCGGCTCGCTTCAGCAACAGATGTCTTCAGACCATAGGACGGTGCTGGCCTCACCTCCGGGCTCTGGGAGTGGGCGGAGCCGGCTGTGGCATCCAGGGCCTGGCCTCTCTAGGTATGTGTCACCACTGCTTGGTTACATCCTCATCCTCCTCATTCCATCCTCATTACTCACTTCAGCCCTCACTTAAAAGCCACTCCCCCAAAACAGTTCAGCCTAGCCTTGTGGAAGAGATGAGTGCACTGGCAAAATACGTGCAGGTAGCCTGTCCAAGCAGGTAGACAGGAAGACAGGTAGACAGGTAAAGCATCAAATCATTTCCTTTGGGCCAAATTTTATATTCGGACGGGCTTATTACAGGCCTGTGACAGCCACAGATAGTTGATTTTATATTGATTGTTAACCTAACCCTAACCCAGGATGTAGGATAATTAAAAAATATGACTAAAATAAATTTGCTAATAAATTGCCTGCCCTTAACTTAAAGGACAATTCCTGTATTTAGCACATTGAGCCCCCTTTCTGGGTTGTCTTGAATGAAATAGAGTGGTTGACACCGAAGTTTTGACGATTGGTCCTGTCTTGGGTATTTGGCTAATTTAGAAGCAGATTTGGCTACGTGCATTCACAAACCTGTCCTTAAAACAAACCTAAACGTTTGTTTTCAGAAATGTGCAACTCACCGAGTGGTTAGTTAGGTGTTCGTTGATGTTCCAATACAAGTATCGTAGGGAAATACAGTTTCTGACGTGTTTTATTTGACGTTTTGTAAATCCATTGAAACGGAAACCGGACCGGAACCAGAAATGGAAAGAGGGGCTGGTTGTAGTCTTTTCGCTCGGTTCTACCCGACTTTTGAGACAGAGAACTGACAGAGAACTGACAGAGAACTGACAGAGAACTGACAGAGAGCTGACAGAGAACTGACAGAGAGCTGACAGAGAACTGACAGAGAACTGACAGAGAACTGACAGAGAACTACGATACTTGAGTTGGAACATCAACACCGCTAACCACTCAGTGAGTTGCACATTTCTGAAAAATAACTTTTAGGGTTGTTTTAAGGACAGGTTTGTGATTGCCCATAGACCGCCTCTCTGAAGCAGGCAGGGGCGATTCGAAATGAGCCAAATACCCGACAGGAACAATAGCCAAATGTTGGTGTCAACCACTCTATTTCATCCTAGACAATCCAGAAAGGGGGCTCAATGTGCTAGATATCGGAATTGTCCTTGAACAGCGGCGAAACGTCAACATTATCAGAAACGGTATCGAAGAGGAAGCTAATTAATGGCAGCTCTATCTGTTTATGCAGTAGAATGCGTTGACATCCCTCACATTTAGTTTCACACTTTTACACTTCTCTGTTGATAATTAATGTATTGTCATAATCTGTTATTCATCCTTCAGCTTTAAATATTCAAAAGGACCATTATGAACCATTGTCGTGTATGTGGTTCGCATTCGTTCTTCACACATTTGTGTTTTATTTTGCACAGACAAGTCTAGTCAGTTCACTGTAAACCCTTGACTATCCTGCATCCAATGAATTCTATGCAAAACATATCGCTACTTCATTTCTCTTCTCAAGTCAGAGACAAGCAAAGGTAATTGATCGACTGTTTATGCAAGATATGAGACCGCCTTAATGTCTTGCATTGAATTTGTAACAGCTACTCACAACAACTATTGCTATTACACTTTTGACCATAATATCAAGATGATCAAATCTTGATATTCGTTTTGGTTTCACTCTTTACTTTCACTATCTCTCCACCCACGCATTCTCCTCCCACGGCCCTCTCCCCCACCAGCCAGGAACTGCATGCGTCTGCAGGTGCTGGAGCTGGACCACGTCAGTGAGATCAACCAGGAGGTGGCTGCGGAGGTCTGCAGGGAGGGCCTGAAGGGCCTGGAGATGCTGGTCCTGACCTCCACGCCTGTCACGCCCAAGGCCCTTCTGCACTTCAATAGTGAGTAGCAGTACTACTACTACTACTCTTGTATATAATATTTAAAAGAAAAGTTCTACTCAACATTGTCAGAATAACCACTGAAACAAGAACAGATAAATCCTTAGTAAAAATTTTTTTTTGCAATTTTAACCTTTTTGTCTATGACGACGTAGTAAGGCAGCAGGCGTGTGTTTCTTAGGCAGCCACCTAAGCTGTAAAGTGCTATGGGAAACCCTAAATATGACTTATCATGAATAGTCGCATAGTAGCATTTAAGCTAATTTGATGAAATCTTCACATTCCATGGCTTTCTTCCCTCAACATCGCTCTTTTGTGTTGTCATGTAGGCGTGTGTCGTAACCTCAAGTCCATCGTGGTCCAGATCGGCATCGAAGACTACTTTGAAGATCCCAACAGCCCCGAGGCCAGGAAGCTGTTTGACGAGATGGTGAACAAGCTGCAGGTCACTTCACAGCCTTACCGCAGCTTGACCCCCTCGCGCTGGAGATAGCAGTTTAAGATCACTACGTGGAGTCGTTCAGCATTTAGTTAGGCTTCAAAGCATGGAAGCCATAAATAATTGTTGCGTTGATGAGTGGCTGCTTGATATCATGCATACAGGGGCAGCTCATGCACTGACTAAGAATCATCACATCAATCATCACTGACTCATGAAGGAAGTTCATTCCCTTATGCAGTTTGTCTAACTTGATATGCTGGATTTAAAATATAGTTTATGATTGCAATAATGAAATATCTGAATATAGCAATGATGGAATATTTCATAAAAATGTTTTCACTTTGTGTATTAATTCCGTTTGGAAACACAACGCTACAACTTTCCTCACGTCCACCCTGCTTCTTTTCAGGCCCTGAAGAAGAGACCCGGCTTCTCCAAGATTCTCCACGTGAAGGCCGACAGCCTATGCTAACACCACTAGCTCTCCTTACATAAAGGCAGTCGGCCTACGCCAACACCACTAGCTCCACCGCAGGAGGGCAGGCGGCCTACGCTCACACCTTTAGCTCAGCTACGGGTCTCCACAAGGGACAAGCTTTGCTCCTTCTCCTCCTTGAACCCCAGATGCAGTCGGTGAGCCCCAGCCAATGAGGTTCAAACACATCCCAAAATAAAGGTTTCTCCAGAAACCTCAGTGACCACAGACAAATGAAAAAACGGAGAAACAAAACTAACAACAAAAAAAAAGCAATCGAGCTTGCAACAGAAGGCAGCACAGCCAGGGCCAACCGTGAGTCCCAAACGTTACGGACACCAAACTGGAATCTGCTCATCCCCCTAAGAAAATTCCGGCCTTTGCAGAAGCAATAGTCACTTGGCTCAAGTACCACGGGTGTTTCAACACCGCTCCAAACCAAGACGAACCAAGTTCAATGCTAGCATGACTCTAACCGAGTCATTGTCTGGTTTCACAACGTGCGCCAATGGCCGTATGCCAACAGGGCAAGTCTCAACATCTGAGGCTTTGTGATTTCCCTAGAAAAACGATTGAGTCAATGTGCCTGCAAGGCTTCATCCTCGTGTGTTTGTCGGTTTGATTGCCAATTTTGTTTTGGTTGATTGCTAGTCGGTGTGCATCAAGTTCACCGAATGAAAAGTTACCTGGCCTGTGCCACACCTTGTTCATAACAAACAGAGTATAGACAACTTTGGATAGGGGGAACGGCTTCTGAAGCGCGGCGTGAGGAGCGTGGTTGAGCTTCCAGCACACTGACCGTCTTCATCCACAGCCCCCGTCGTCGCTGCATGGAATGGTTGCTATGGCAGCAATGCATTTTTTTTTTTTTCTTCTTCAGCTGCCACTGTGTACTGCTTTGCATATGTGTGGAGGTTTATTCTTTTTTAGATCAGGAACCGTAACGATACATAGCCCCTTCTCACATTGACTGCCGCGGGGCAAGGAAAACACGAGCGTACGCCTGTAATGTTACAGACGAGAAAGTTCCAAAGAATAAATAGGTTAACACTCAAAGCGTGGGTTAAACCATTGCTGGACCTGCTATGGTTTTCTGAAAAGGTTTGAGCGTAGACTTTTAGTTCCCCCCCTCCACCACCACCACCACCAACCGGCCCCCCACCTGTGCGTTCATTCATCTCTGTCCTTGCTTTTCCATTCTGATGGATTTTTGTTCTCTGATATGATCAAATATGCAGTACGTGATATCCTTGGAACAGGGCTGCAAATTACATCTACGGCGCCCTTCACGCCGGTGGCTACGCGCTCATTTGCTGTGTTTTCTCCAGTGTGCTATTCAAGGGAAATGAGCGGCCATGTAATGACAGGCAGAGAGCAGAGACTTGTGAAACAACAGTGTGCTCGTTATAAAAACCCATTTTATAACGAGCACCGTGAGGTTGCCCGTTCTTGTATTATACTGTACCACTATATACGCCACGCTGTTGCTCTACAATCTCTTACAGTGCCATCCTCGCAGTGAGAGAAGGGGTCAGTGAACATCCTCCAGAGCCATCTACTGGAGGATGGTGTTACTGCCCTACTTTGGGAAATGGCACTGGAAGCTGGCCCTCAAGACAGCCCGCTTGCATGGATATAAATGTCAAATCCAAGCCATGTGAACTCCAGTATCTCTATCGTGACTGCCTAAACCCAATCAGCATAGCCTAGCGTAACGTTCTAGTATTTCAATGAAAAGATTGTAGATACTAATTCCATGACTTGTGAATTGACTAACAGGATCAATTCTAAATGTCTTGTTCTTAAAAGACCAAGTACAACATCTTTATGTACAACGCCTTGTGACGATATGTTTACCAGCTCTGGTCTGAAAGCTCATCTTCGGCCAACTGAAGGCTGAACTCCTGGCCATTCCCCCCGACATGTCTGGTTAGAGTGTGTAGGAGCATGTTCTAGATGCCAACAGAGTATTGAGTTGAGTGCGCTCCAACGCATTACTAGTGTATTCTCACTTGTTACCGTACCAAGTTAAAGTGTGAGGGTGGATTGGGTAGTTTCTGGCTGTTGCCTTTTTAAAGTTTGTAAGGCTGTGATGCGTGAGTCGTCGATACATTTCCAGTACGTTTGAGATAGAAGAAAAAAGGCACAATTGTTTTTCGGAAAGGCTTGACACACTCGGGAAAACACATTGCACTCGTTTCTTTTCTGGTTTCAGACAATCTTGCCTTCGCTACGACATAAAACTGTACATAAGTTGTTAGTTATGGAAAACTAAAAACCTATGAGGTTTGTATAATATCAAAGTCATAAAAATGACTTTTTCCTAGAGATACAGTTTACAGATGCAGTCTGTAAGCAGCCTCTTCAAAGTGCAAGGAACAACAAACAAAATATATGATGTATTACAGTAGTGTTGACATTGCAGTTGTGAATTATAGATACTTTATATTAAATGTGCATCAGAGTCATATAGAGATCGAAATTATTTAAGAAAATGATAAAGATAATAATTCAGCTATTTATTTATTTATATATATATATAGGTATATATATATACACAAAAAAAGAAGCAATGTCTATAATGTTGGCATGTTTGTGTTTAAGCATCAATCATTGAGTTGCCTTCTTTAAGTGTTCTACTGTCGATGCCAGAAAAATGATTAGATGTTTAAAAGCTTTGATTGCTTGCAGGTTAACCCCATACGTCTTTCTTTAATCAAGTCTATTGTTGCACTAGTGAGAGAAAAAAAGAAAAAAGAATATCAGATGTTTATTATTAGAGTGTTGTTTTATTGTTCAGATATATCTCGGTATTTTGACATAATGTGATGCACTTTTATTTTTTATTTTTTTCTAGAGCTTTCTATTGTCCATCGCTTGTTATCGCCAGTATACCTCGGTGATTTCTGTTTACAACGCGCCATGTTATCTCTTGTCTATTATGGGATGTGGACGGGCCAGCGTGTCACGTCATGACCGGACTGAAGTGAGAGTGGATGATATGCACCATGTACAGATAAGCGTTGGTTTATAATGACGAATATGTACGTGTATTCTTGATGCAAATCTGCTCCATTCCTCCATCTCCGATTGGTCTTATCTCCCATCGCTCGGGACGTTCAGCTTCGAGCCTCCTCCAACCGTTGCATTCAAGTGCTTTCATTGTTTTTGGTTTATTGCCAGGATGACCTTATGCTGATCTCTTCTCTTTCCGATGACATACTTTTTTTATTTTGTGTAAGTGTCATCAAATCATTGTACTCCCTTTTTTATATGTACATTTTCAAATTGATCATTTACTTTGCACGTCGATTCAGAGCTTAACAAAGCGCTTTCTTGTTTTGTAATTGCAGTGTCTTCCATCGCCATCATGTTATGATCTTTTATCACATACCTCTCTTTCTATACTTCCTGTATGAACGATTGTACTCTGCCCGTTTTTCTGACATATTGTATCTCACACATTACCTCAACACTTGTCTGGGCACACAAGTGTGCACTTTTCTTTCTTATTCATTCATCTCGTATGCATTCTATTCGATTGACTTTGTTCACTCTAATGAAACACAATGCTTTACTGTTGGTCCTGTAGAGAAGCGGCGTTTTGAGAAACTGTAATAGGAAAAAAAGATTTGACTATTCCTCTTCATCCATTCCTTGTCATCAATAAAAGTGCTTAATTACAGTAGCTTATCTTGTTGTCTTTTCAAGCTTAATGAACTCAGTTCTTTTTTTTTTCCGACAAATTCAGTCATTGAAGTTGTGTATGTGGGGCTTCTTTAGATAAGTAACATGTTTCAAGTTTTCATACAATAGTTTTATCTCTGCTTCCAGTGCTTTGAGCATTTAGCTCATTGTAGATATGAACACTTTGATGTTGGCTTGGTGTGGGCGTGGGCGTGTGCGCACTTCTTGTGCAACCTCTTTTTCCTTGTCATTTTAACCTTCTCTCTTTACTGTGTAACATGCCTTACAGTACACACCATTCTGTGGATGAGAGAAAGGCCTTTTGACTAGAACGCCAGGTGACCATGCTAGCCCATTCGTTCCCCTAAAAGTCAACAAAAACTGCAGTGACCCAACTATCTTCCAGACGGTGTAGTTAAATACTTGTTTTATTCTATTAATATGGATGCTAGGCACACGCTTGATTACAATGCTTTTGTCCAACAAACTGAACCTTTCCAGTATGCAGTCATTAGTGTGTAATGCTTGTGTTTGACTTCAACCACACAAGGGAGATCAGACAGCACTGTGCTTAAAGCATAGGTAATTACCATCTTAGCCCAAACTTACTTAAACTGTCACCCAGGTTTACCCAGGTCTGAATAGGCAACAACTAGATTAATTGTTATATGAACAGTCTGGTGGCCTGCATACTTAATCAAACTTAAACCATGGTAACAGTTGGTGGTAGCAGTTGTACTGTGTAGAGGTGGAGGTACATAGAGGGATGTAGTAGATTGGTGATAGCTGTACTACTGTGTAAAGGTAGCAGGTACATAGAGGTAAGTACTTTTTTTATGCTATTGTTTGGGTTGGTTCTCCACAAAAAATTGTGTACCACTTTTTTATTCAAAAATCTTTTGTTCATGTTTACACATTCAATTTACAATGATTAAAAATATATGTCTGTTAAGAATTAGCCTTTAAAAACGGTCCTGTGTTTTAACATGCATTCAATGGAAAGAAAGTCTCACAGGTGGCAGGTAGAAATTATATTCTACCACTCACCTTAGATGGCCAACCTTTGGCGTATCCTTCAGCGGTCATGAAAATGTTCAGATTTAGCGTTTTGATGATGACTTCACCTCATAAATCACGACAAACTGCTCTACCCAACAAGAAAATACCACATACCACTTTGAATAATCTAAAGTATCAGTATTGGTATCGATATCATTTTGGTCCTGTAATACTTGAAACCCAATTGTGTAGTATCACCCACCACTAGCTAGGGTTCAGATGGGAGCTTCCTTTCATTAACCTGGAACATAATTAATAATGTAGAAATAATGATGGAGTGACAGTGAAAATTGTTACTTTTTTAATTATTGGTAGAGACATGGAAAATACAGGTAGATTTCTTTGAGTTTTGTTTGTTTTTTACTGCATTAATCTTGTCAAAGTCAAAAGGAGAAAATCAAAGGTACATGAATGGCGTCTAATTAACACCGTCACATTAATGCATTGAACTGGAACTAGATGAACTTGCTTTTCCCTTCTGTAGACATGTCGGTTCTCCCAACTGATAAAAAAAAAAAGGCATACTTTTCCAACAGATAAAACCGGGAACCAAAGTATAATGTAATGTAATTACTGATATGTCTTGACAAAAATAACTTCGGACCATATGACCAACATATATTAGGTTTGTTAAGTGTTCTTCATTTTAATCAGAATTCTCATCATTCAGAATCAGATTAGATACAGAAGGCACTTACAAAAAATAAGTTAAATCCTAAATGCTGTTATTATAAACATTGTTACATAGATGGTTAAAAAAAGAATGATAAGACTTAATATTGACAGCACCCATGGAAACTTAATACACATTAAATAAAACTGTATGTTTTATTCTACAGTACATTTTGAAGTTAGACTTAATTTATACTATGTAATGCCCCCAGATTGATTGTAAGATATATAACTTTTCTCCCAAACATACAAAAAATCGGACACCACAATTTTTTTATTTGTTTGTTCATCACTAGTCAGTGGTTCTGGTTTGTTGGTTTACACGTTAGGCGTTGTGGTTTTAGCACTGTGCAAATCCTGGTACATCTCTACCAGGCGGTTGGCCTCTCTTTGGCCTGACAGCAAAGCACCATGGGTAGTGGAATAGTATTTCCTGTGGGTGGCCTCCCCAGCAAACAGGACCTGGAGAGGCTGTTTGGAAAATATTACACGGACAATAAATAGATCGAGAAACCACACAGAAAACACTTGGCTCTCACCCATTTACTGTGTGGCTGCCCCTGTTTGCCGAGGATAGCTGATACTAGTGTAACCGTCATGTGTTTTATGATCGTGTAACCATCGTGTAACCATCATCATATCATCATGCATGTGATAGGGTTATAAATGTGTTTGCTGGTTGTGAGTTGAACGAGGGATGTCTCTTTAACAGCAACAAGTACACACAGACCCCCGATATATCTCCACTCTCTCACACACACGGACGCCCACACACGCACGCACGCACGCACGCACGCACGCACGCACGCACGCACGCACGCACGCACGCACGCACGCACGCACGC
>JAOPUD010000117.1:11882671-11892891 GCA_027122715.1 Trisopterus minutus
CACACACACACACACACACACACACACACACACACACACACACACACACACACACACACACACTCACACACACTGCTCCCGACTCGTTCCTCACTAAACGGTGCATTTTAGTTAAGATGATATTGGCAAGCATTAAATGGCTTGGGGACCGTTCAGTGTATACATAGCAAATGTAACTGTTGTGTGCATTTAAATCAAGTAGGCCTGTCAAGTTATGTATGTTGTTCTTCCTCCTCCCGATTAAAAAAACGATTCAGCAATATTCTCACACATTAGCAATTCATAAACTAACGGTACGGTAACGTTACTTTAAATAGAAAAACTGATGAGCTACTGAACGTCTAACATCCAATACAAAACCAACTACAACGCAATCCTAAACCGTTGTTGTGCAATGTAACCGAAAGTAAGAAAGTCACGTATCTCCTTATCACAATTAAAGGGCTATTTAACCACGTCACTTATCTATCGATCGTCAGGTATAGTATATATTCATCGAGCTGATGTTATCCATTATTACACAGTATGCTACTATAGCTAGCTGAGGTTGTGTGTGTGTTTTTTGCATCCATGTGTGTTATTATGACCCTTTAGATTTTGGCTATGCTGCGTCCACCCGACCGCTAGTGGGGGGCAGCACACCTATGCCACAACAACACGCGGACAATAGTCATTGTACTCCGCACAAAAGTGCATATGTGGTGTTTGAGTAGTGTGGGAGAAAATGGGTTTATTTTGTTTTAAGGGTCACGGGCACTCGTTGTAGGCTACATGCAAAGCTACGATGTTATGGAACTATGTTTATTGGTTCTTCAGCGAACACATCTCATTTTTTACCTCCTCAAAGTGTGCTGCCCCGACTGCCCAAGACGTTGAACCAGTTTCCTTAACTCTGAACTCATTAGAGCACCACAGACTGATGTTAAAAAACCCAGCCTGTAGGAAAATATCTCCTTAAGAGTAAGATTTATTATCAGTAGGCCTATGTGAAAATGAATTGATGATTAATGTGCTCAACTGATAGATAATATTTTCAGAGCCTATTTTGTCTCAGTAACAAATGTCGGAACAAGTTAGTGAGCACTAAGAAATATAGCCTATAGCCAAGTGACTCGAATCGTCCAGGTATTTAAAAATCCAACACCAAAAATAACCCAAATTGTAAAACTATTGCAAGTACAATGTATCTTCTGACTCTTCAACAAGGGCAGGGTTAACCCTACACCTGATGTATAGGCAGTATACAAGATTGTGATGTGACATGAAGGCTTGCTTGGTAGGTCAAACAAAAGGTTCTAAAAGTAGACCTTGACCTTTATCTTTATCCCCAGCTTTAAATGATTTATTTACACATGAGAGCCAGCTAAAGCAGCAGCGATCAATGAATTTGTGAAGTCGACTGCTTTTTTGCATTATATGAGTTCTGTGTTTCTTATACCTCAGATCACCGAGTCAAATGTGCATGTGTCTCCTCTCTGCAGACTGGACAAATATTTATTATTTATTAATACATACGGTATAATAATACATATCAGTTTTTATAATCCCTTGTGCCAAAATCCAAGGAAAACATATTCAGAAGCCCCTGCCCAAACTAACCGTATAACCTTATCACTTATCAAATGGGTAAATGTTCAATGATCAAATGTCAATGCTTAATTGCATTTGACCAAACAAATGAACGTATTTTTACTGTGGTAAAAGAAAAGGAGGTTAAACAGGGTGTGGAATGTTCTATCAATGATAAGCAAAAAAGTACTTTTTTAATCTTTAATTTTTTGCTGTTTGCCGTTCAGAGAATGCATGGTTGTTTTGCACACAAGTGAATTACCCCCACATGAGAGCAGTTTTTATTTAGCAGCAATGACCATGTTCCGTGTGGGTCCTATTACTTAAAGCTACGTAATTTGACCTGCAACCTTTTCATTTCTATGATAGACACATTTTGAAATGAATAGTCTTATCAAGAACTTTTTATCAGGCCTGTCTCTGTTCCTAACCATTTTTTTCCGGACAGTGTATTTAATCTATTAACGTAGACCAGTGTTATGCATGTCATACATAAACAAACGCATGTCATTAGAGTTTCTAGGTTGTGAACATAAGGACTATGATTTCTGGGGGATGAGCTCAGCCAAGATATTGGTTATCTGATTGGAACAAATGCCTGGTGTCCTTTTCTTTAGACATTGCTGGACATTTTGTGGCTAAGCTTTTTTTTTCTACTAAAATGACTTAAATATGAGACTGAGCTGAAGCACATTGAGACAAACAATAGCTACATTTCCTTCTAATCTTTGGGGGCTGGAGGTGACAGAGTAAAGAGCCCTACACTCAGAGTGCCACTAGTGCGGGACAGGAGCCTGTTGCTTGTGACAGCTGCCAGTGTCATTCCTTGTTTGCAACAGCTTGTGTTACTGTGTACTGTCCTTGTCCAGTAACCAGTGAGTCAGGGAGTACGTCAAAAGCCCAATGAATTAGGGAGTCAGGGAGGGACATTAGTTTTTCTTTGAGGCCTCCTCTTTTGGCCTAGTCAAGGAATGTGAAGAAATTCACAGACTCAAATAGAAACTGTAGAAAAGAAAGTTAACAGTACATTTTTCGGATGAGGGTGCTTACCACATTCCTTTTTCTGTTTTTTGTGGGGGGGATTTTACAAAAGAAGTTCGTAATCAAAAATAATGTAAGGTTATATGCAAACATTTAATGGTTTAAGTTTTGTTTGGTTTATGAGCCAAATTTGCCATAATTATGACAATTTAACCAATATTACATTACAATTGCTCTCCTTAATAATCACCATTTAAAAATATGTTTAGATTGTTTCACTTTTGTTCAGCTAATCTGCCCTTAATCACAGTAATGCTGTGTTCCAGGGACACTTTTCAACCCGTAAGTTACGACTTAAAGTCATGACTTTAAGTCACAACTCACGACCTGGTAGTGTTCCATTGAAGTCACGACAACAAACCCTGGCTGTACTACGAACCTCGATTAGCAGGTTGGCGAGGTGTGTTCCGCAGGGTATAGTGTGACACGAAAGTGGCTGTTTTAGCGTTGCTTTAGCGTTTAGCGTAGCTATCACCATGGTGTCCAGAACAGTTGTTTAAAAGCATGCGTAAGATTATGTCATATATTTTACAGGGCGAGCTCTGCCTATCCAAACATTCTCGCAGGTGCATTTAACACTATTGCGTGTGCCAAAATGCCACTAATATGGACGTTCATACCATAAAACATGCCCTAACAACCGATTTATTTGATTTTATAGATAGTACCAACAGAGGCCACCATTGTTATTTATGTGCGACGTCAACTGAACTGGAACTGGTACGAGTTCACGGGTAGTGAGTTTCAGGTTTGACTGCTGTTCCAGGGAACTTTCACTGGTAGAAGGTTGTGTAACCACGAGTTACGGGTTCCCTGGAACGCGCCATTAGTCTCAAGGGCTTCGAGGCCTCATTCTGTAAAACCCTGCCAAGCCCCTTGAAGAGCAAGGAAAACCTCTTAATTATCCGGGGAAAACACTATGGGAAGGAAGGCAGGATGGTTAAAGTAGTAAACAAGGAATGTCCATGCTGGTGTGGAGGTGGAGGTGGAGGTGACTAAGCAAATGACTAGCTGTCTAGCTGTCATGTGGGGTCATGGTCAACTAAACCGCAGCATTACATTAAACCTTTTAGTTTAACATTTTGTTCAGCTATTTTATATTTCTTAAACATCTTATACATTGTTGTTACACTTGTATTCTTCCTTGTTGTTACAGTTCATTCAAACGTTCCACTTTGTTCAAACTTGTTTTAACTCTTATACTTCAGATATACTCCAACTATTTACATTTTTTAAAATGGTTTGGATGTTTACATTGTTATGATTACTCTGTTCAAACATTGGAACACTATTTAAATATTTTCAGCTATTCATCATTTCTATACGTCTCAAACTGTGTAGTTTTATGAAACACTACAGAATTCCCTGCATTTTCTTTAAGACATAGTTGCTCTTTGTTTAATGTGTCGCGTTCTTCTTTTTCATTGAATTTATACGTAGGCTACTCTGTGTCGCACTGCTATGATGTCACAATGCTTACGTAGCTGCCGCGGCTATCGCCATCTGTCTTAAACCTTGCCCTACCATAAGGGTAGTTAGTGTCAATGGTGGAAACTCCGGCCAGATTTAGCGAGACCGAGCTGTCCTGCTCCGAGCCACACCGAGCCAAACTGCATCGCTCGGTGGAAACGAGGCATTAGTGACATCACAAGGGGGCCTGTCCACCTACATGTATGCTAAATAGATACTCGCCTATCCAGTGGACTGTTAATGTTGCTTATCCATCCATTATTCCATCCATCATATGGACACTCCCACTTGTGATGGCATTAAGGCACAGGGCAGATTTTCAAATGGCTTGAAATGTCTAATCACACTCACACCTGGTGATATAATAGGGGCCCTTTAAGACCGAAGCATTTCCTCCAGTGTGGTTGGATTTCCACACGTATGTTCCATAATCTGTCTGATTCCAATATAAGCATAAACGTTATGTGTACAGCGTTTATGATACTATAAGGAATGTTGTGTTTTCTCTATTGCTCGGGCTAGGTCATCTCTGACTCTGGCTGCGGCCCTGTTGTGACGTTCCTTCAGGTAATGCATCACTCTGCATGGCTTGTGTCCATACAAACGTCACTACAGGCCTTTTTCATGCTTCAATAAATGATTGGCACCTTTAAGCTCCATGTCAGTAATCTTTGTATTCAAGTGTCAGTAGTCGCCCCCGCAATTGAGTATTGGTTTAGCGTGACTCATAGGAAATGTTGTGTTGGTTGAAAGGTCATTGTTTGGTCATCGGCATGTGTTTTCTTAGTAGTTATTGCACAGGGGGTATCGTCGCTCAGCGGTTCACAAAGAAGTTATTAGTTTGAGTGTATGTGCGTTTGTTGGTGTCACATCTTTGGCGCTTCATTCGTGGTGGTCATGTTCAAAGGCTATTCAACGCAAAGAAAACAATCAGAAAATTAATAAACACATATATATGTGTAATTGTTAACATCCCCTTCTTAAGGCATGGTTTATATAACCGTAAGAATAAGGGTCATGGATAATTTGAAGGTATTCTTTTTGTTCAGCTTATGGGGCCTTGCCTAAGTTGAATTTGGCCATTCTCCATACAATCTTTTTTAAGACCATGCTCACACTGTGTCTATTACTGTCGCTGTGTTTTGGTGTATTGGTGTTGGCGTAGGCCTATTTCTTTCCTTGGATAGCTGGTAGAGGTTTCCATGTACCCAATCTAAAATAGATCCATTCAACCACAGTGATTTTTTTCAAATTAAGTTGTTTTGTCTTGGCAACTAATGTACATATACTGCTGGAGTTTCCATAACATTTGGATGAAATAGATTCCCTTAAATATTACCAACCTGAATTTCTTTTTTGGTCATAATATTCTATCTGTTAAGTATTTTAAATCATTTTAATCAATCAAAACTATCTCAAATAAACACACAACAGAACCCTAAATAGCGACTGACTGAGCGACTTAACTGCAATATAAACAAGGGTGCAGCGCAGAGCAATATATTCCTGTACATCACCACTAATTACATCTGTTCACTAAGGCAATAATAGTACAGCCATATACAAACTAGTTCCAGTCCAGCCAATTGTTTTCAATGAGACAGTCCAATGGATTTTATCAGCCAGCTCCAGAGGAAACGTCTACCTTGTGTTTACATATTCATGGTGTAAACATGTGATCTCTTATTTACTTCTTCAGAGGGGAACTGCCTGAGGGAACGTCCTGATTGGTTCCCGCCAGGGGGACGGGGGTATCTGTTGTTGCTCTGCACATGGCTCTGTTATGTAACCGCATGGAGTGAGGGGGAGGGGGTGTGGGGTTGATGATTATGAAGGGAAAATGTAGAAGGAGGAGGTCTCGAACTGTGGCATGACTGGCATCTTATCTTTTGATGAATAACCTTTAAAAATACTACACTCTTAATAAGAAACATATAACCTCTGGAGCCTTTTATTGTGGTAGAGAACCAACATGGGACATACATGATCAAGATCATATGAAAAACAAGTTGTCATCATGAAGGATGAACAATCACGCTTTCAACAATCTAGTAACCCTAGAGTCTCAAAGTCTGTTTCTTTTAAATGTGTCCTCTTTAAATATGTTTCACTGTGTCTTAAGTGTTCTCTATAAAGGGATGGCGACCAGGAGTTATAGTCAGAAAAATACGTTTTATACAGCCAGGGTAAAGTCGATTTTCAGCATTTAACTTTGACCATGAATTGTAGTGCCCCCTTTGGGTGAAGTGATTACCGGTAATATAGTGAGCATAAATATGCCCACACCCCATGATATTTTATTTTGCGCACACAAGTATTCTCTATCTGGTAGAATAGTGCGTGCCTTCCATGTTCAGCCTCCCACAGAAACACATCCAAGGCATTACAACAACAATCCATTGACTTTTTTAAATAGTGTGCATGTATAATTTGGCTTCATTAAACAGCCCCCAAGGGACCACCTTCATCTTCATTGGCCAGCCATCCTCTGGATAGCCTGAAGACATGTCTGGTCATGTCTGGCGGGTGACCCCCTCATAAAAGCACACATCTAGAAGCTATAACTTACTGTTTCAAGGGCTGCTCCCTACTAAAAAGTAGGAAGAGTTGAGCAGTTGAACAATTTAACTGATTACTGTGTGATTACTATCATAACCCTATTATTTTAATTTTTTTGGGGTGCCTAATATTTCTTTTCCGGATCATTCCTCGTGGGCTTAATCGCTCACCTGAAGGTAGGCTGAATTATATTCATGTCTAACTTTTTATTTTTCAGTGGAATTAAGGTGTGTGAAATCCAAGTTGTTTTTTTAAATTTAGTCATTCAAAAAAATAATTTCTCACCTTTTTCATCCCTCCCCATCTCACTCTCTCACCCTCTTCATCATCCTCTCCCTCCTCCTCTATCTCTCCCTCCATACAGACTATCCATGAGTACCGATTTCAAGCACCACACTTTCAGGATGCCAAACATAGGGTTCCAGAACCTTCCTCTCAATATTTACATTGTTGTGTTTGGGACGGCCATATTCGTCTTCATCCTCAGCCTGCTCTTCTGCTGCTACCTGATAAGGTAAGCTCCAGAAATGGCACCACTGCTTTCACTTCAAGCTCATTAAGTCTCGGGAGAAGTTTGATTTTTGTCTTATGTTTCATTCATGTTTTAGGCTTGTTGGGCCAAAGTGACATACCTTCTTTTTGTAAATTATCGTGTTGACTAAATGTGCTCAGAAATAGTGAACATGACCAGCATTCATTTATTCTGAGCATTTTAATTGTCTTGTGCAGTCAGCCATCCATGCATACATCCTGCATTCATATTGGGCACACTAAGTCATTTTGAAGTGCTTGCATGGATCTTACTTAATGAATACTCTGTTGGGGATAAAATGTGTGGTCCACAGCACTTATTATTTCCTGAGTTTCCTTGGGGCCAACATCATTGTGAATAGCATACGAAAATGTTGCATATTGTTCTATATGCCAATCCAGCTTGAGTGGTTCTAAGATCACTCAAGAGTTAAAATGTGCTTATCTGGGAGCAAGCCAAGAGGAATTCTACTAAAATCAAGTTTCATTTCAGTATTTCAGGCTCCGTGTTTTCACATAAACATGTGGTCAGTCAAGTTGTATGAGATCACTCTGAAACAATGCATTCGTTATTCAGAAGGCGCCGCAGGCTTAGATCGGGTTACTCATAAAAAATGAATATCAACCTTGGCATGTTAAGTGATCTAAGAAGTAAACTTGTTTTACTGAATATAGTTTGAAGTACACCACCAGTGTCCCAAATGAACTCTTGATGACATGGTCTTTTGAGGTAGCTGCTAAAGTATAGGTAAATAATATTAATATTATTTTTATCATCATAGATTAAATGATCGAGATAGGGAAAAATGAATTCACCCAGGTGAGGGTTTATTTCTTACTTCACCTGTATCTAATCAATTTACCAAGTCACTAAAGAAGAGAAGTAGAAGATCATCTCGATAAATATATTATTTATCAGGTACTTAAACTGATCATTAACCCTCACTCATTTAGGAGCATTGTTGTCAAATGTCATACAAAAGTAGTTATAAAAAAAATCTAAATTCTAACCCATGGTATCTGAAATAATTCAGATATAATATAATTATACTTTAATATTAATTTCTGCTATAATAGCCGTGAATTTCAACACAACCCCATGCTTTGCAGCAAGCGTGTGTTGAGTTGAGTATATTCCCATTTACTCAAAAGCAATTCACGACAAAAATGGAACATTGTCACAAGCCTGACTCAAAGTATCGATAAGCATGCACTGTTATCAACCATAAACCGAAAGGTTAAAAAGGCATAATGTTCACACAGGAACATATAACATTCCTAAATGATATTTGAATCACATGAATGTGAAAGCAAATCACTTAAGCCTTAACACACCTCAGGCTATGAGATTGAAAGGAGACACCAGCACACCCTGAACGCAGTGTACCCGGATGGCATGTCATTCTACTTCATTATATGATATGGCATTCAATTATATTTAATGGTTTTGGGTTAGGGTTTAATATTTTCTAAGAATTGATTTGTACATTATTAATAGCATAGTCAAAGGGAAGCCCAACTGGTCTATTTAAAAACCCTCTAATACCAAACAAATCAAACCATGATCTCTTCCCCTTTGACCCCCACTGACCCAGGACCCTATGCCACCATGTGCCCCATTACATGCTGGTCTCTTTCAGAATGTCAGAACCTCTGCTAGTGTGTGCTGTTTTGCAGATTCCTCTCACACTGCAGCGAGAGGTTAAGGTTACTTGTTATGGAGGTAAATCTCATATAACTACGAATCTCTTATCTCTCCTGCTCACACTGTGCTCCCCTTACAACCTTCTCCTGCTGAAACATTTACGCCATCTTTTTTCTCGCTCTATGTCCAGACTCTTCCATTCTCTCTTGTTTACTATCGTTATTTGTTGTGGTTGTTGTTGTTTGTTGTTGTCAATAGTTATTGCCTGACTGAAAGGTTCACACATGTACATTTCACATCTGTGTGGCTCGTAGATTTTCAGTTTTGTCAGCCTGTTCAGGTTACATTAGTACCTAAAATTCATGTTTTTTGCCATGTCTTAATTGTGTGTTTTAATTGATCTGTGTACTTTTTCTGTGAATGGTAAGTTTATATTTTATTTTTACCACAGCATTGTTGAATACTTAATTCTAATTGGTCAATAACGTTTAGAGAGTATGCCTACTTCAATAATGGAACACCTCTGGCTATAAACAGGTCCAAATTAATGCGCTACAAATCCAGCATTAACAACACGGTCAAATAGAACTTTCAATCATGTATTTCCTTGACAACACAAAAACCACACACTTAATGCACTGCAGAAGGTATTTTAATTTCGACTGATACATAAAAAAACATCAACAATGTTATAGATGACAGTAACTCATTTGTAATCATTTTTGGTACACTGGGGTATATATGTGGTATGGTGTCCACGGCTACAATGTGTACGTTATTAATGACGCTTTGTAACTTAAAATTAATTTTTTATGTTAAAATAATGGTATGCATCAATTTAATTTATGATGTATATACAAACTGCATTAACAGCTAAAACTATTTTTCCTTGAATTATCGAAGTTGCCATCTATAAGATGTTCCCATATGCCCAGCCCAAATCTGTTTTCCAGCTTTTTTACAAATATTGACCAAATATTGGTTTTCCTGTACAAAATAACGTGATCAACAATAACAAACTTGAAATGTGTAAGTGTTGTTAAATTAATAGTGATCAACACAGTATGAGATGAACCACATAATGGCAAAAATGTATTAAATATTAGCTTAATCTGTATGGTAAACTCAAGCTGTACATTTAAATCACTTGCATCAAGAGTGCATTACATTTTAAGAAGGCCATATTTGACTTATAAGTCCTTCTTTCAGGATATATCTGTCAGATAGAATCATGTTTTTTGGATCACTTTCTAATCCAGGAGATTTTTTTCCCTCTCATTCTTTCTAGATTACGACACCAGGCCCACAAAGAGTTATATGCATACAAACAGGTAAGACACACACACACACACACACACACACACACACACACACACACACACACACACACACACACACACACACA
>JAOPUD010000117.1:11898993-11914408 GCA_027122715.1 Trisopterus minutus
TGTGTGTGTGTGTGTGTGTGTGTGTGTGTGTGTGTGTGTGTGTGTGTGTGTGTGTGTGTGTGTGTGTGTGTGCATCCGTCCATCCAGGTGCCTGATTAAGTGGCTGGAGGTGAGGAAGGTGTGTCCGCTGTGCAACACCCTGGTCCTGCAGCTGGCCCAGCAGGCCGGCACCCCCTCAGACACCCCCACACAACAGCCCCTTCCAGGGGTAGAGAACCTGGTGTAGCCCCCTGCCACCCTGCCCACCCACCAACACCATATCTCCACAACACACAGAGCACAGACAGACACATACAAGGACCCACATATGCACAGACACGCACAGGTACAGAGGCACACATACACATACACATGGATACCCAATCGCACACACCGATGCAGACACGCACACATCCACAGACATGCATACACACGCACACTGCCATCTCAAATAAACATGTCTTGCCCAGACATCTGGACAGAGGAGCTGGACAATTGATCTGTATCAAAGGAGTGGTGAAGGACAGGCTGGAGCTGTGCTAGAGAGCTGTTTTGATCTGCCATTAAGCTCTTTCAATGGCTGCTCACTTTGCCTTTCTTGATACCTGGACCTTGGATGTCAGTATCATCTGGTAATGCACACTCTATTGACCTTGCCCTATTGTTGTTGTCGTTGTTTCACGGACAATGCAGAAGAAGATGTTTGCTTCCCAACGAAGACTGTTTCACAACCAAAGCAATTTGAAGGGGACACCAGCAGAGTGAGTTGAAGAAGAAAGTTAACCACAAAGCCAAGAGCTACAAAAACTGTTGTTTTTTTAATCTATTTTTTGTTTGTTTTTGACAAGCACTTTATGATGACTGAACCTTAATTGCTTGTGATGGAAGTAACAAGGTCATATTTTATTATAATTTTTCATAATTTGTTAATATGTATGGAGCCATGAGTGTTTTTTAATTTTTATTATTATTTTAAGATTTTATAAGGACAACGTTGATCTTAAAAGGACAACCGTATTTACATTGTCGCAGAAAGTGAAGAATGATTTCCAACTGGTGGATACAGAAATATCAAACAAATATTATTTTACAAAAATATCAAACAAATACTATCTTACAAAAATGTCAGACAAACACACATATAAACACAAACACAAATAAAACAAAAGTGTATTTAAATTATATTTTAATACGGACGGTTTTACACTTCAATTAAAAGTATTAAAAGTTTACAGGTATTATTATTTGTTACAATTTGGCTACTTGTTTTTTTTTGTATTGCTCAGCTTGTCTTGTCTGTATTTCAATGAAAATCTTTGCATGCCACATTCATTGCCTCGGGACATTCACTGTAACACAGTTATGCTATGAAGAAAAGAACAGATGTGAAAGTTAATTTACATGTGACCGAAGAACAAATTCTGATTGGCTACTATTAACTAGTTTAAATGCTGCATTGTTCCCATGGCGACGATGGTGGATCATTTATGTGATTTGCTCATGTTTCAGCCATATAAATTCACAGTTCACATAACAGAAGGCCATGCAGTTTAGTCAGGGGGCTGAGAACAAAGCTGGCCCATGCCACCTTTGCTGCATGCCGACAGAATTCACTTTAACATGTTGTGTTGGTGTTGTGGCAAAGGTAACCCACACACTATGTTACTCACAGCGTGAACCAATCAGAAGGCTGTCAGAACAGCTGTGCTCAGCCGTTTCATTCAGAAAACAAGCGCAATGTTGCTGCTGATCAGAGCTCTGCGGTCTAGTGGCTTCTACCCCTGCTTTACCCACTTGTTTTTGTTGTTACGCACTGCACGTGACATGCATATAATGTTCCAATACAAACATTATTGGGTCAAAGTGCTAAGTAGGTTACTTTGGACAGATAGAGGTTGTGTGCTACCCTAAGCGTTTGAAGAAGAGGCTATGGATAAAATCTGCATTGTTTTTGCCATTAATGTTATATTTTATTATGATCAAAGAGCTATCACAACTTTTCACAAACAGCTGATGCTGACAGGCAAAAAACGATTTAAGCTTCAACTGTGCCATCCAGTCACATAATGCTCAAGCATTCTGTTATTTTCTGTTTGTATGGCTATAATGATACATATAAAGAGCTGTTGTTCAAACTTGCATCTCTGCTAATATATTGAGAATATAAGATAAATAATTTATTAGGGAAAATAATTATCAAGAAATAGTAAACAAGAAAGAATGCTATGCATCCAAGTTATCTATTGCCCCAGATTGTTCTTGAAGGTTAGGCAACTTGAAATGGCCCCTTGAAAGTCTCACCTTGTCGATAAATATTTTCTTCCTGGGCCTGTTCTACAGAGAGAATGGAATAAGGGTTTCATCAAACATCTACCAGATATGAACGAAGGTGCCACGGATCCAAGTTCTGTCCAGCTCATTGACATGTCCATCACATACAAGCCCTTCAAAAGGTCCTTTTCTTGAACTTTTAAGTTTGATCATAACAAGTTAACAATTTGATATGGTTGATTATAACTGGAAAAACTGACAAAGCACATCCCTCTGTTGAAACCTTCTTTTTGTCGTTCTTGTTTTTTAAATGCAAGCTTGGAGATTGAAACACGATGATTGTAATATGTATGGTAAAGCGTTGGTGTGTGGGAAGTGTTGTTTTATTTTCAGTTTTTGTTGAATGTATTCATACCCTTATTTGATTATTTTTATTACAGAAAAAACTGGTAGGGAGACACTCAAACTGCCATCTAACAATCTCATGTTGGTGGTTTATTCTGTCACACGGTTTGTGGTATCTTTTTCAGCTGAAATTGCTGCCGCCCTTTTCAACTAAATGTGGAGCATGTCCCTATTGTCCCAAAACAATTCATAGTTGTTTTAGGAAGTGCAAAGGAGGCACACCTTTGTAGTAATGGAAAAGGCTATGAGGAGGTATTTTCACGCTTGGACGACTGTTGTACTAAGTTAAGTACCTGTAGATTATCATTGTGTGAAAGAATTTACCACTGTATACCCATTATTATTATTATAATTATTATAATTATTATTGTATTTCAACATATAGGTATGACCTCAGACTAAGGTATTTGGTGCTTTTTTCTATCAACAGCACATCATGAAATGATGCTCAAGAAAAAGGGGCAAGGTTTGATTTACTTTTGAAACTCCTGGCACACTGAATTAAGTGCTCTCTCTCAGCAAACGTCTTACCATGTATCCAACAGTATCCTCTTTCTATCTCTTCCTTTCAGCACCAGTTTTTTTTAGAAGCAATAATTCTGTAAGGCAACTGATGCAGCAGAATTGTTAAAGTTCTATTTTTGTATATTTAATTGCTCAGTTTTGAAAGTTTCAACACCGTGTTTTTGTTGCATGATATGCCATGAATTGTAAATAAAGTGTCCATGTTTTGGAAGTAATTTCTGGAGTGGAGTTACCTCCCTGACGATGATACCTTGAAAATCATTGATGGTAGAATGCAGGACTCGTGGGAAAAACATAGAAAATACAGTGAGGAGGTGCTACCAGTTTTGTAGAGCAGCACACAGATACATGTACATTTTTATCTTATACAAATACACAAATACACAAATATACAATAAACAAATCAACTTCCATGTGAGGCTGAGAACAATCCAATCACATCATCAAAATTGTAGTAACTAATTAAAATGTCTAAAAAAGGAAAGAACATTGGTGGCATAGGCCTATCATTGAGACCACTCTGGAATGTGACTTCTCATTCCGAGTCAGTCTGGGGTTATTGTCGAATAGTCCAAAGAAACCACGTCCTATGTCCTTTCCTAACCACTTTTCCTTGACCTCAATGGAAAGCATGATGAGGTGAGGAAAGATGTTAAGGAAAAAAATATAACTTCATAACCATGGTTGTAATTGAAATATATATTTTTGTAAAGGCTCTGCTCCCAGTCACTAAAATGAGGCTAAATGGTTGTCACATTGAGAATGGTTGCTTACGACATGAATCCTAATGAGTAGGATTAATAGGAAAATAATTGTTGTTTGTATCTGTGAACACGCATCCTAAATAACTGTAAAATTATAATTGGACTAAAAGACGATAGGATTAGACAGAGTTCAATAAACTGTGTATGGGAAATTATATCAAAATAAATGACAAATACAAAATCAATGTATTTTGCTGTTGAGTGTCTCCTGGTCATTTCCACCACACAACACACGTGAACCTGAACTTCTGACTACTCCACATGGTATCTGGGATCTCTACTGGCCGGAGTAGCCCAAGGCTGCACCTCTCTGCTGAGCAGGCCGAGCCGTTCTTTTATAGCTGAAGAATGATTGCAGGACAATTACTAGGCCGGAATACCTCTCCATGCCCTCAATGAAAGTTTCATATCACAGAGCTCTTACTAACCCTCTAGCCATCCGTAAACCATCAGTAGCCCAAGTGAATGATCTTGAGGTAGAAATTCAAACTGCAGCCATCATACAAGACTGAAACATGTTGACAACAATACCTACAAGAGCCAATATCAGAATATAAGTACGAGATTGATTTTCACAGTAATGATGTAGATGATGCAAACCAGATATGTGCCTGAATTTGATTATATTTGACCATTATACCTATGCTTCTATTTGTTCTTCTCCTTCTTCTAAAAGTTTTGGGTCTGGTAAAGGTTAACGACGTGGGGCTGGTAAATGTTCACCGGATGGTGCTGGTAAAGGTTAACCAGACGGGGCTGGTCAAGGTGGTGGAGGGCCCACCACATTGAGTGTGCTCAACCGTCTGGCCTGTGTAATATCCCCCACCCCCAAATGATGAAGTTTTTTCATTAATATATAATTATTACCACTATACTATACTATCATAGTCAGATGTTAACACTGTCTGTCTGGATGTCAACACACTGCATGCTTTGTTTGGATTAGCTCCTTCCCAGGTGCTTGCTTTATGTTTGTATGAGCAGTGTGTCTTGTTAATGATATCAATGTTTTTGTGTTGTTATTCATCAAGGAGGCCAACACAACACACCTGGAGTTCACTGTATGTAAAACAAAAAATGCTTCATAAATAAAGTTGGATCTGTTTGGCCATTTGATGAACAGTCTTGCATATTGGTGTGAATGGGAATACTGAACACAATTATGTTGAATACATAGGCCTACCTTTGCATTCAGTCATACCAGCATTCACTAGGTATTTTGCCCTGTCTAGGCTAATGAATGTTGTAAACCCAGCCAACACAGCGACTAACATAACAATAACCAAACATAACAATAACCACCCTTTCCTCCATCTAGTATGAGCATCTTGCAATGCTATCTAGCCGTAGCTATATCATAATAATTGTGATGTCTGTTTGTATAATAAACCATTTATAATTTGTAAAGCAGCCTTAAGTCATTCCCTGCCAGCCGATAAAGCTAGCTTTAAACAGTTTGAGGGTCCATCACGCCTAGGTTTTGACGGTGGTGTTTGACAGGTTATAAAATAGTAATTCCAGTAATACAACCAGGCCAACAATGTTATTATGTAGCAAATATACATTTCACTTCAAGAGTAAAATCGACCACACTTGCACCAAAAATAGGCACTGTTGAAAGATGAGCTCAAAGGTAAGCCAGGTTTCTACCATTGAAGAAAAGAGCTGAAATGTAAATTGGCTTCATTTAGTGGTCAGGAGGGGAATTACGAGGGGGAGGGTTTTTTTCCCCCCCGATTTACCTTTATAAATATAAAAATAAGTATCAATTAGGTCTATATGTAATGTATTTTGAATAGTTCTCTGGATCTTCCGAGAAATAGCAACATGATATTGCCTAATTTAGACCTACATGAACATCCATGCTGTTCGACAAACCTCTGCATACAAATTGCACATGTGCATTCCATGCAAAATGACAAGTGGAGGAACAAGTCAAGCCACTGCAGCATCTGTGAAAGGATTTATCACAACCACCACGTCATATTATGAAAACAATGAAGCTTCAATAATACAACTGTACTGGGGGAGGAATATTGGGCTGGGTTTGAAACCATTCTGAAGTGGCAGAGGACGAGAGAGTTGATTCTAAACAACTTCTAAATGACTGTCATTAGCCTTATATATTATCTAGGATAATTTATAAATATATACTGTATAAATAGTTTTATGCAGATTCAAAGTGCCTTATTCTGCATCTTTGGTAAGTATTTTTTTCTGACTACGCCTAATTGCATTCTGCTTTATTGGGATATCTGGTTTATGCATTCTATTTTGTAGGATCTCAAAATAATGTCATGGTTTTTGTGATATAGTAATTCGAAGATATTGTAATTCAATGATAACAATATGGATAGGATGAAAATGTAGGAATATGGAAAGTCAGGTGATAACGAAAAACCAGCAGGGAATCCCTCAACATGTCCTTATGGTTAACATGTAAGGGTTGCTAATAATAAATTGCCTAAGTGAATAGTAAAACATACATGATCACTGCTAAGAGACCATTGTGTGTTTGCAAAAGCAAGCCACAATTCTGGTATACTTTTTTAATTAATGTCTATATTATTATTAAATATGGCATTGAAGGCAAAAACGCTCAATTCCACCACTATTTGAAACACTTCCAAAACCTCATCAACAAATTATTTTTATTTATTTCGAGATAACGATGAGTTATGCGCAAATTAACAATATGCAAATGAGCCATGAACATTATTCAATCAATCATAAATTGGCTCCAGAGTGGCCCAGACACTTGAGGTCAGTTGAGGACCTCTCAACCATAATTTAGCTGAGGTTTATAGCTAAATTATGTCACAGTGCCAAATTAAACTGATTTGTAATATAATTGTGATGTCATACTGACGTAGGCTTGGTGGCTATAAAAACGGGTATAATCATACAAAAGGGGGATTCTGTATCTCACAAAATGTGGTTGAAGGAGCGCTTAGGCTGTGCTGGCCATTGAAGGGGTCAACTCACAATTTCTGATCTAGCAGTGGATTTTGCCTACCTTGTTTACCTTAGTTCTATAATTGTAAAAAAATTTATACATTAACCCAAGGCCAATTCTGCATAATATTAATGCATTTGTCCATTGGTTGCAATTGTGGCAGCCCTCCTGCTCCTTTTGTCAAAAAATTCTGAAACATGCTATGTTGACCTTATTTGACATGTGGAATAATAATGCCTTAACGACACCTCTGAATATACTGGTCAACATTTTGGAAAACATTCAAGCTTTTTCTTTTTAACTATACACCCAAATGACACTCATGTTTCTTTTTGAGGTGAATATGGCACTTGTTCACCTCAAAGTGGCCCAGGGATATTAATCTCAGAGCGTCTAAAGAAAATTGCATGTACAATCATCACTCGTCATCACATTTTTCATGTATATTCATATTTTGTGTATTTGAGTGTCATCAAATTTCACTATGTCAACAAAAATGTTTCACGTAGGCTAAAAAAAGATATGGCTATACTGGTCAGACAAATTGCTATGGATAGTGGAAGCAAAAGTAACACAACATGTACACAATTTCCCATGCAGGCCTCCTAGATCATTTACATTTTGACAATCTGCAATAGGGCTTGCTCAGAATCTCGGGGTCTGTTCCTTAAAGAAGTCTGCTAATCATGTACATGAACTCTGACATAAGTAAGCAGACATGGAAACAAGCCAATTAAGCTATAAATCCCATCACTCCATCAAAATATGTCACTTGATCGCAAGCATTAGCCCCCCTGACCCTAACCCCAATGTGGGGAAAAAAACTCCCTTAAAGGGGTAGTTTGGGATTTTGGACATTGGACTTAATTTCCAAGTGAGCCAGTGTGTTATTTATCATTGGAGACCATTCAGTCCTTCTAGTTGCAGAAATTGCTTGTGCTAGGCTAGCGCAAGTCGAGGGGAACTGCTAGCCTTCCAATAAAAACAGTTTTACCCACTCCACAGTACACCCAAGGCAAACCAATTATAACGCCAGATTGTATGTAAATGTCTGTGTTGATAGAATAATGTTAGAAATAAATTTACCCTTGCATCGCATTGCATTTAGTTTATAATCCCTGTAGTTGGAAGCAGGCTATGGCAGCGGCGGACTAATATTACCTTTACGCTCTGCTGTAGTGAATTGATTGATACACCGGAATAAAGTGAAATTCTGCCACTGCTGAGAAAGTAGTCCCTCAAAATGTAATGCGATCATTGCGATATAAGGATAGTTTTATTTCTAACATTATTCTATCAACACAGACATCTACATAGACAGTCTGAATTGATCGGCCAAACGTTGTCAAAGGCACCAATGACACTAAAACATTTGAATGCAGGTGAGGCGGTACGAACAAAGGACTCCTAATGGCTGACACTCCCAGATTGGTCGGTTGTTTTTCTTTCCACTTGTTCAAATGTAGCTTGAGGACGCAGCGGTCGGGTAAACACTTTGCCCGGTCACTGTCCCCCGCCAGCCGTCCACGGGGCTCCTGAAGAAACAAACAGCTTGATGATGACCACCAGTCCTCAGAGGTCAGCTCCGGGCTGGCCCCCTCCTCCTCTCAGGGGCCCCTCTCCTGGGCACCGAGGCTCCGTCAGCGAGTCACTCTTTGGCTCCGCTTATACGCTCCCAAACCGCTCTTTGCTCATTTGTGTTTTCTCACTCAGAATGTGTTTATTGGTTGTTTAACACTACTGGATTAATGTGATGATAAATTGTGTAATTGTTTGCATGAAATGTGTTGCTAAGTTTTTTGTGGAATATTCGACTCAAACCTTCACTGATTGCAATATTCAAAGTCCTAGCAGTAGCCTTTTCTGTACTATATAATTTAATATTCATTGTTTATATAATGTAAGAGCACATCATAGTAATGAAATTGAAAAACCAAATAATCAAAGCAATAACACAGCAGAGAAAACATCCAGCAAATGCTGAGTCACACCATTCATTTATTGATTTTAGTCAAATCAATATTTACTCAGAGCATCTGCAAAAGCAGCACTGTTAAATACATGTGTCTCTTCCTCGTTCCACAATATGCTGGGTATTTATTTTGTGAAATTACAAATTTGATGTCCGGGTATCATGCTGCCGTATTGAAAATGTGGCCGATATTCTTTAACCATTTCTAGTAAGAGTTATCAATGTGGAATTGATCCAATCTATACCTAATCTTATCAATACAGAAGCCACTGATTAGCCAAAGCTAATCTAAACATAAAAATCTAAACATAGCTCACCTAAAACTGCTCTTGGAGCTGATGGTGGCTCACCAATGACCCATCACAGTCTTCTTGACACTAACTATACCATCACCTGTCCTGGTCATCACTCTCCATAGCCATGCCACCAGCGGCTCTATAGGGTGAATGTGTGTGATTAGATACCTATGTGTTGTTAGTAGGACAGGAAGGGGTGCGGGGGGGGGGGTAATAGTTTGGGGCGGATGATAGAGCCAGCGTGTAATGATCCCTGATGAAACCTAATAGCGCTGGTGTTGTGCGGCGGCGGGCTGCTCAATGTGCGCTGTGATGGAAGGGCCTGTTTTTGTAAAAGATCCATCTGTGTCTCCCCAAGGTCAGCCTGTCCCGTCTTTAATGAGAGGGGAGAGCTCATGGAGATGGGGCCGGGGGGGTAGGCTACATGTGTTACCGGTGTACGTACACACGGGCACGCATACACACACACACACACACACACACAAACACACATATACATACACAATCACACATACACACAGACACACAGACACACAGACACACACACACACACACACACACACACCCACCCACACACACACACACACACACAGTAACCGTACCACACCTAACCTATAATTCGGTTGCTGTCTGGTGGACACTGAACATAATCGGAAGCAAGGCATCAAATTCATTTATTTTTCACATATTATGGTCTATTAGATTGCAAAAACAGTATTGTGTGTCATACACACTTTCTTTAATAGCCTATCGTGTACTTGAATAGATTGTTACAAATTCAGGATGTATTTATGTCTTATTATTTTTGTTCATGTCCAAACTAAAGCTGGTGTGATGTGTTTTTTAAATAAATTGGCTCGGATTCGGGTGCATCAGTGTCTAGACTAGTAATAATCAGCTTTGGCAAACAAGGCTGAGCTAGGCTCTAAACCTCGGAATAAAGTTTAATGATCCTTACATCTGAAAAATCATTACGTTGTCATTCAACAGTGGCCCAAGGTGAGCCGGCTGCTTTCAGCAGACTGAAAGAGACACTTGCTCTGGCTTTGGATTTTAGGAGGGAAATTACTAGTCTTCATTTGAATTAGAAAGCAATTTGTTTTTACTCATTAGATCCTTAAATTAGTCAATTTAACACATTTGCACACAGTTAATCACTATCTCAATTGTTGGACATCCAATTAGTAAGTTGTTTTACTTTTGTCCCAGATGGACTCAACTCAAAAACCTAAATTCAAACGTAAACCTAAGAAATATATTATATACATATTATATTATATATATAGATATAGATATATGTGTTAATATCTCAGATGCATGGTGCATTCTGAATCAATCAACTAAGGGAAATGTGAAATGCATCCACTGAACCCCAACTCACCATGAATACAAATTGACCAAATGACGTCAGTTGGTAACGCTTTTCTTATTCTCCCGTTCATGAGTCTATTTTCTTTCATTTGCTAATGCAGGCAATTGAGGTAGAAGAACATTTTCATGTGGAGCATGCATATGAATCTCTGAGTGACCTTTTGTATTTCAAAAGACACTAAGTACTACGAAGTACTAAATGGTTTCTCGGGGAATGACACCTTTAAGAAGAATTATTGAGGTTGCTTTCTTTTTTTGTGATATAATAACTGTGTGCGAAGTGTGTATAGAATCATTTTCGTGAAGCGTATTTGATTTGAAAACTGGCGAGTTGATAAGACACTAATATTCTCATTCTGAATCAGCAAGTGAGCGATACATCAAGGCATGGAAGTAATACAGGCAGAAAAACAAGAGATGTTTACAGGGCACACTAAATTCTGGAAAGAGAAAACTAGAAAAGTGGATTCGTTGATTGTGAAGGGTGAGGTGATTGGAGGACGTTTGGCTTAGGGGCGGGATGAATATGATTTTTTTAGCGGTTTGGGGGTGAAACTGGTTGACAGCTTGTTGATTGCTGCAGACAGATGTGAGGATACGAGTGGCTGGGGCTGTTGAGGAACAGATGCCGGGTGCCTATGTATTTGGAGATCTGAGTAGCATTTTATTATAGAGCCCATCCTTCTTGTTTAATGTTTCTCTCAAAAGTCTCTCTTTATCATCCTCTTAGCTTATCCCGGCTATTAGGTTCATCATTAGTGCTGCTTCTTACGAGAATTTTGCTGAAAATCTTTGGCTGGAAAGGCACAAATGCATGAGATTGACTTTAAAGGTTTGACTTTAAACTTTTAAGGTCCCATGACAAGCAACCAGGTGTGGTGTGATTAGCCGTTACAAGCCGTTTTGAAAATGCTATGTCTGTTATAACATCACAGGTGGGCGTGTCCAACTAGATGTGTGCTGGATAGATCAGTCCACCAGCCTACCCAGAGGACTGTAGCAAACGTTGCTCATCTATCCGTCTCACATCTGGGTGGACACGCCCACCTGTGATGTCATAACAGAAAGATTTTCAATCAGCTTGTAACGGCTAATCACACCACACCTGGTGGCATGTCATGGGACCTTTTATTGAGTGCAGTTACAGAAATAAACAGCAGAGCACAAATTCCATATTGCTCTTCAACTCCATATTCGGGGCAGTAGCTCATACCCAATCCATTATTTTATGTGCTCTCTCAAAAAAGAATCTGAAATTCACTAAACTAATAAGATTGAATCCATCTAATCAATGCCCTCAGCCACCGATCTCATCTCATGCCGTGATGCTCTGCCGGACAGGAAGCCCATTCCCATCAGGAGCCGCTTGAGTGGAAACTCTGGATATGGGACAGGGATGCTGGCGACCCGCGGTGCAGCCTCTGCCAAAAACAACCAGCTCTGTCATCAGAGAGACGGACCAACACTGTTATCCCACAATGTCACAGAGAGGTTCTGCATCACCACCATCACCATCACTATCACCATCATCATCATCAGCATGGCTGGCCTCACCTCCGCCACTGATTGCTTCCACGGCCCGGCTCTCACTGGGAAGCTTTCCGCTCGGTAATTTCCCCTTTCAAGCTGTCCCCACGGTGCTGAGCAGCAGAGTGACAGGCGGACAGGCCTCCGTCTGGTCACAGCGGGTCCTAAAGCGTCCGCGGTGGGCAGAGCTTTGATCGCAAGGCGCTTACCGCGCACCAATTACTGCCGCGCTGCTCGGATCAGCGCGCTCCCCCTGCTCCGACGCTCCTGCGCTCCAAGGAGACGTTTTTGGGGAGGGGTTCTTGCTTTTGCTGCTCTGTAACCTCACGCCGGAACTACGCCGATGCTAAATTGTGCATTGAAAACCTGCCCTTGCACAATGTCACGGTTTTTCTTGCTGCAGCCGTCACTTATTTTCTATCACTTTTTGTTGGAAAAGATTCAAAGTACCATGTGTATCCGAATAATAATACCGATCCAACCACAAGAAAAAAGTGTATTCTCCAAAAATACATTTGGTCAGCAGAGAAAACACCAATTGAAGAACAGTGATGGCGACAGTTAGAAAGAGAGCAAAAACATTGCGGTAAAGTGCAGGTTTAATAATGGCTCTCTAGGAATCCCCAGACTAGACACAGTTGTCATTCCTCCCCGCCAGCCTGATGCTGTGTGACAGGAGGTGGTGGTGGAGGTGATGGAGGTGGAGATGGTGGAGGTGGTTTGGTTTGGCTGGAGCCCAGCATGACTCACATCAGTGGGTCTGGTGGTGAGAGAGATGTGGGGATGGCATGGGGGCATGCGAGCACACATGAAATTCCCGCATCACTGGTTCACTAAAGCTGATGCAAAGGATTTAATCAGCAGTGGGGTCTTAACAGATAACGTGGTCGCTGTGTACTCAAGTCAAGTGGCTTGAAAGCTGAATAGTTGAAACCCCAGTGTGTACACGTGTCTCCATTTCTTTTTAAAAGATGGGTGGGATGGATTGGGTGACAGATGACGGATGTCTTTATTTTTGGGGCTCAGAGTTGACGGTGAAGTAAACCCTAGCAGCGGTGTCGTGGTGGATACCTTTGTGAAGCCTGTCTGGTGTTGAAACTGAACAGCAGAGCCTGCAGCCATTCACAGCTAATGAATGAGGCTTTATGCGTGTCCACACTCAGGATCCAGAGAATCCCCCACACATCCGTTTAGGGGGAGCCACAGGTCGGGTCGATTGTGCACCAGATTCTGCCTCTCGTGCACAATCCCTGTCGTGTCCCGTGGCATTAATCCCCGGTACCTCTGGGGCGTAGAACACCACCACCCCCATCACCACACCCTCCAACATCATCACCAGCACCTCCTTCTCTGTCACAAACCCCACCAACACCCTTTCCCCTCCACCCCCACCTCTGCACCCCCCTCATCTCCTCCACCAACTACCACCACCTCCTCCGTCACCATATCCTCCTAAATCATTAACTACACAACCACCACCTCCATCACCACCACCTCTACCACCACCACATGCATTATCACTGCCAACTCCAACTGCATCAGCACCACCACCACCACCTCCATCACCTCAATGAAATTGGAATACAGCCACCTTGTGCTCTGAGGCGTCAGGTGCTTTGGCAGAAGATTGTGAGATGGTGTGGGCGGTCATGTGGAAACCAGAGACGTGTTGGCAGGATGGGATAGATAGGGGTGGACCTGTTTGGGCCTGGGAGTGCGGTGGGCCCCCTGTGAGTCACCTTCATTAGGGGGTCAGGGTTGTCCTGTGGTTGTCAGTGGAGAGAACTAAGGGATAGGCGTCCAACCACTGTAATGACTTCAGTGTGTGTCTGTGTGTCTGTTTGTCTGTCTTGTCTGTGTGCGTGTGTCTGTTGTCTTTGAGTGTGTGTCTGTGTATGTGTGTGCACTAGAGAGACTTTGAGAGCACTTGAGAGCACAGCTCAGGTATTTGACTCCCAGTCTAGGTCTTGTGTTGGATCCTTGATGTCCTTCAGTCTACCTGTGGATGCCATTTCACCTCCCCTCCTTCCAGCTCCATGAGGACATTTATCTGGATCACAGCTCGTATACTACAATAGTCAAGTATAGTATATAGAGATTTACTTACCCTCTGATAGAATTTTTAGCCCCTAAATTGTATTTATCTGGATCCAATCTCAGATTGTTTCCATGGATAATAGAATCTCTCAAAAAAAAGTTTTATCTTTATGTATTGTGTATGTCTCTTTGATCTCATTGTACCTGATAAGCGCATTCTAACCACTTGAAAGCAGAGGTTTATCTCCAAGAGTCCAGTTGTAAAAGGTGAACGTGAAAGGTCACAGTTATAGAGCATAGATCTCGGCTATGGCCCCTTTTAACACGTGGTGAATTGTAGAGTAAAGTAACTAGCGACAGGGAGGATTTATGTATGTCTGTCGCAGCACCGGCATGTTCTACGTACATTTGCTTGACTAGTTGGGTCTATACTGTTGCTCTGCCATACCTAAATCCAACAGACCCATGATTAATGTCAGCAGCTACATCTTTGTTTTTACCAGCTGTGAAAAGGGCCCATTGTGTTGATCTGGGCTTTCTGAGGACCAATGTCATTCCCCACAATCTGAATATGAGGTTGAAACTATTGGAATGAACCTGCAAGATCAGGTTTAAGGGTAACAACACAGAATGGGTCCTTGCTGTCTGCCATGAAGCCTTAAATTAACTACTGAACAACGTTTAGTGGGCTAGAGTTTAGGGAAATCGGAACATCGTTTCTCTCTCTCTTTGGAACAAATCTGAGCACATCAACGGGACCTAAAGAATAGTAGGAGAGGCAGCCCACGGCTGTCATTGTGATGAATGTGATAACAGCATTGTTAGAGATAAATCTTGGGATTTGTTGGATCTATTGTAACGGCTTTAAGTCTGGATTTAGGAAAGGAACGACCAGCGCATGGGCTATTTATCAAAAAGTTTGCTGAGGATGCGTTTTCTAAAAAATGTTTTGGGAAGTTGTCAAAGTTCAATTGAATCCTAACTTTGGAGGAAAGTTGACTCGGCTTGACGATTGGCTAGTTGAAGTTTATTTTATTATATTGATTTTCAATAATTTCCAAATCAAGTACTTGGTGTCGTTGCAAATTAATCCTTCAAAAAATCCTAAAAGTGCTGATTAGACAGTTAGACATCACACAGTTGCCCTCCGTATAGAAGAAAGTTGGCCAAACAGAGACGAGAGCTGAAGTTCTTGCTATGATGTTAACAACATCTCCCACCACAGAGGTCCCTGTAAAGCTGAACTCTGCAGCCAGACCACAGTGACACCAGGGGGTAGGACCAGGGTGGGGGGGGGGGGGGGGTGGCAAGG
>JAOPUD010000117.1:11924263-11954644 GCA_027122715.1 Trisopterus minutus
CCCGTCTATAACACCGACCACACCGGGCATACCTGCAATTGCCATGAAGTTGGCTTTGATCCTGTGTAATTGTTGAATGTCCAAAGGAAACCGGATAAACTGTTGGATGATATGTGGTCTAGAGAGCGCGTTGATAGTTTGGTTTATGGCACGGCTGACTGATGGTTGCGATAGTCCTAAATCGTCGGCATTGCAAAGTTGCATTTTCCCAGTTGCTAAATAGCGTAGTGTTGCGAGACATTTTATTTCGGGACTAATTGGATTATTCCTGTTAGTCGGGGCTGTTATTGCATCCCGCACTAACTCCACAACAAGTTTAATACCCTCACGATTTAGCCTATATCTCTTCATTAACTCACAGTCTTCCATAGTCTCCAAAACATTTCGTCTCGCAGCCATTTTCAATTCCTTGTGAATAGGTCTTAGTGAGTTAGGAGTCCTCTTGAGGACTTTTAAGCTCTCCTAGACTTAGGTGCTACTTTTAGGCCTAAAATCCTTTGTGAATTGCTCTTAGTGAAAAAAGTTAGGAGTCCTAAATTTAAGAGTGACACGCCCATTATTTTTAGGAGTTACTCCTAAATTCGCCAGTTAGGACCTACTTTTAGCCCTAAAATCCTTTGTGAATACGGCCCCTGGACTGCATCTCAGAGTAAAAGCAAACACAATTTAAGTACAATTGAATATAGAGGGTAATAAAACAAACCCCATGTATAGATGCCCAACTCAGCTACAGTAGCTCTGCTAACAGGAAAGAAGGGTATCACAGATAACCATATTTAGATAAGATAAGTCACAATCTTGACTCCCCTTTGTTTGCTTATTTTTTCATTCTTTTTTTTATTATCTGATTTAATTATTTAATTTATTTTTCATTTATCTGCATAACAACCACCAGAGGAAATAATACAGCTTGTTTGCCTTCCTAAGTGTACATTTCAGGTATAAAAATGCCAATAACTAGCAAAACATTGGCCTACATCAACCTATTGGCCCACACCAATTCGTCTTAAAACAAATAGGATCATGATTGGGATTAGGATTGAAATCAGATGTTTGTCGAGTCGATGTTGTTTGTAGAGGATATAGTGTCTTTCTTAAACAATGATTCATACAAAACCTAGGTGTTTGGCAAGGCGTTTACAGCCCCAAAATCTTATATTAATGAAAATACACACAAAAACATATTAATACTGAAATATCAATATTTTAATGTATTTCATAATAGAACAAAACATTAACTTTTCAATACTATTAATGATTGTCAATCTTGGTGTACATATTATGGAAAAACAAAATCAGGGAAAACCTTGACTGAAAATAAAAGTTAGGATTTCAATTGTGTATAATATAATATATAATAAAATATAAATCAAACTTTCACAGAAATGAAATGTCAGAGGCAAAACAAACAAGCAAACTTTTGAAAAGAAAGAAGAAAATCAAAAGGTTACTTAAATGTTAACCTTTATAACTTATTGGCCCAAAGAATTAGAAGCGGGCTTCATTTTTTATGTAATATTGAATGGTTCTACATTGCTATTTTATCAAATCATAAAATGTTATGATAAATCATAGCATTTTATGTGGTTGTCTTTAAATTAGATTATAACTACATGGTTTATCTTGTGACTAAAGATGTTTTAAGGGATAGCAACAACATTCCTTCTTAAAGTAGCCCCTAAACAAACAGCACACACATTCATTGTCACACAGTACACTCCTTTCATGAAGAAAGACAGCTAACTAATCTATAGTAGCAGTAAATATTGTCAAAGACCCAAAGCTAAATACAGTTTTGAAGCATCACCTTTAGGTGACTTCCATGGAAGGTATGATCTTTTGTTTTCTTAAGATCAAGTCTAAAGAAACCTGTTTTTTACGTCAACATGAATGCTTTTGTCGACGCTCCACTTTTGATAAAAGTGGAGACAAACTCAGAGAAGCTGATTGTAAAGCTGAAATACACCTGAGAGCACTCCTAACAAACCATTTGGGGAACATCCAGAGAACTTAAGTAAGTTAATTGCCGTGGTACTGGGTGCCATTAGCCCTACATTGCATTAACATCTCGTTCTTAATCATGTAAATGCTTTCATTCAATTTAATTTTTTTTCCTCCACTACATTTACAGAAATATGCCAGCGTTGAAAATGCTTTGGAACATTTCATTCTATCTTCTGATAGGCCTATGTCTAATTGGTAAGTTGACAAACTAAATTATGGCCAACGAAAGTGTGAACAGCAAAGTGAACAGCAGGTCTGAAATACAAGTCTAAGCAGTATTTTCTCTGCAATCTGCATTTATTTAGGGTCAGCACATGGCGTCGATCCTTCAACCAGTACCGTTGCCACAAGCCCAGCTGCAACATCCAGTCCTGGTGCCACAAGCCCAGCTGCAACATCCAGTCCTGGTGCCACAAGCCCAGCTGCAACATCCAGTCCCGGTGCCACAAGCCCAGCTGCAACATCCAGTCCCGGTGCCACAAGCCCAGCAATGACATCCACAGCTAGCACCACGATGACCATGAACACTGCTGCTGCCACAAGCAACGCTACGACCAACACAGCTGCCGTAACGACAGGAGCTGCTACAACAGCAAACACCACTAGCAGTGCCGCTACATCAACTAGAGTATTCCACCAAATCTGCCTTCTACTCTGCATGGCTTTATTTACAGTGCAGTTGGCATATAATCCTTGATATTAAAGTTTTTAACTCTAACCTAAATTTTTGGGGATTTTGTTAGATTTTTGCATTCCCTAACTTTGTAGGCTGATCATGGGAGATACATTTGTGGAGCAAATAGTATTTATTTAACACCAATAACATTATATTATTGTAATATTATACAAGTAATTTTATAATGCAATGTGCTGTGGGCTTTAGAAAATTACATACTTGCATATGAAAAGAAAAGCATGTTTTACTAAATGTTTGTGAAACTCCAATATCTGTTTGTCCTTTCATTAAATAACTTGCAATATGTCAATGTTTTGCACAAGCTTATCTACAAAATAACAGTCTACCTGTGTTATTTACCTTACTAGTTAAACCTTACTTTTACCACTTTAAGGAGGCCGAATAAAAGTCCAGTGGTAAGCTAATCCATTTAATCAAATTTATCTTTATCTAACCCTAACCTACATTATATAGGCTGTATACATGATATATAATCACTTTAAAAAAGGAGCATAAAATCACATCCTAAAATCATTAAATCATGTGGGAAAAATGTATTATGTAATGTACAACCCTTTTCAAAACCACCACATCTAACATCTCTTTAAATGCAGTTGTGTTTAATATCGAGTTAAGTTATACCCTAAATCAGGGATTCCGAAACTGTGGTAGCCTTTACGATTTATGAGCAGGGATGGGTAATAATACAAAATGTTAATTAAAATGTATCTAGATACAAAATACAAATACATCCTCACTAAATGTATCAAAAATAATTCACAAAATCCTTTATTAGCAAATGTTTTTAATAAAAATAAGTGATTTTTTTAATGCATAAAGTAGGCAGCCATCTACTGTCGTTATCTCTGTCCCTGAGGGAAACTAGCATGAGCTACTGGAGCTGCAGCAGGTTATAAATTCATGTTTGTTAAGGATTTGTTATCAGCCTTGATGCTAGACTCTTGCCGACAACGTTAGACCTTTTTCACAAATTTATTGTAAACACATTTAATGATGACTACATTTATAAATTAATATGAATAAAAGTAAAAATAAAGCACAAGAATTACTGCAGTTATGTCGGTTAGCTACCGGATAACATAGGAGTCCAACTACTTTATAGCAGAACTTTAAAGGGGGAGCTTAGGCCAAAATCATAAAAGTGGTGGGGTTACACCTTCTTTGTTTCTAATACATTTTACAGAAGATAAACTTATTAGCACAAGAAGTTTGAAAAATTCCCATTAATTGTCTCCATTGACTTTTCCTAAATCGTTAAAAAGAGTTTTAAGCCTGGAACCAAGCCATTCATCCATCAGGCTAGTCATGCCTATGAAACATTTGATTCAGGACAAAAAATAACTTGGCTAACAAGTGAGGAACTAGGCCTACTCATCCCATAAACCATATATCAACAGATTTTTGTGTATGCCTACAGCTCATTTCCTCTAACTTTCCATTAATCTCAGGGAAATTATGGTTGATCTGTGGTTAGCAATCAAGTTCAGTTGAGCAGTCATTGACAACTTGACTTTCGCAGGTGGGGGTAAACTTTTCCATGGTAACAGCATGCTCTACCAGTCAAAGACGTTGTTACACTTAAGGATTATGGGAAGTGTAGTGGTTTCACATGACAGCGCATATAAAACGTGTTTTTCTAAAAACAAGATGTTTAGTTCTTTAACTTGTGGTTTTTACAGGAGCATATATTATTTCATAATATATCGGCACGTGTAACAGTGCCGATATATTATGCCGATAATATACTATAATATGCCGATAACATACTTTGGATGGTTACGCCTTTATGGCTTTCAATCTTAACCTCTATGGAGTAAAATGAGTGGGATTCTTACTTCCGGAAAGAGAACTTACGCTTTATAGCCAATTACACGCCACAACCACCAGGGCCATGACTAGTTTTAACCAATATTAAATGAAAAAGCACATTCACCCCAGTTCTGAGCTTGTCTGCCATCTGCCTTTAGATATGACTTTCACTTAGCTAGCTAGCGAAATCACTTAACTAGACAGCTCGCTATAATTCACAACCCATAGTGCTGACGAGTGATGGGATTAAGTGTAAATGAAAAAATGGCTATTAAATTGACCGAATGCAACTGAATTATCAGTCGATCAACATCCGATTTGGTGTCCATTAAGCGGTTATTGAGCTATACATGCCTTGATACACTAGATGAAAAAGTTGGGAAACGGTGACTTATAGTTCAATTAGAGAATGACAAATTCTCAAAACTAATAAAGTATTCTAGTCACTTGACCGCATTCCCGATTCTCGAGCCATCCATCCCACTACACATTTTGTTCAGAATAGGAAGCCTCTTTGATGACACAAAAGAGATGGACTTCCACCACACCTAAAGGACACAATGAGTCTTTCTAAAGTAAGCTAACATTTTCTTATTTACAGTGGTACAAACACACACCCTCACAATTGTCAAGTTTGTAGGTATGCGTCAGGGTTTTAAGCCCACTATTCATCTTTGAGATGTATGGAGCATTTCCATTAAGCTGCACAACCACATTTCTGATTCAGGATGTTTAATGTAATAAGATAAAGCACTGATTCATACGTTTCATTTTGTCAACAAGAACAGCGTCAATGATACTAGAAGTTACTGCTGGAGCACTGATTTATGGCTACTGCATTAAGTATCAACAATTTTTTCTTTACGGCTCCGTTGACCCTTAGCCTTCTCACTTTGGGTCTTCTGCAGCAAGGCCAATGTGTCCCTCTTCTCAACTTTCCTGAGCTGTTTCTTCTTCATTCTCTTTATCTTTGATGTATTCCGGATCTGTGCGATGAAATTAATTGGTTGAAACAAAGGGCCCAAAAACAATTGTGTATTTTTAATAAACAAGAAAGCACTTTTTTCACCCCTAGTAAAAAAGTCTACTTTGTATTGCAGTTTCGGAAATAACACCCCTCAAAAATATAAACCAAAACTAGCCCACTATGTTCCCCTTCCTAATATTGGATGCACCGATCCGATATTAGGATCGGATATCGGCCCTGATAATCAACATTTTAGCTGGATCGGGTAACTAAAAGCAAACCGATCCGTAAGACCGATCCGTCCCTTTGTTAATAATATATTAAAACATATTACGCGACACGGGCTACGTCATGCATGCCGCGACGTGCAATGTTGTCATGTTTTATTTGGCCTTTTGTAAATCGCATCGAAATGGAAACCGGGCCAAAACCGGAAATGGGGCTGTTTACGTTTGGTTGTAGTCTTTTCGCTCGGTTCTCCGTATCAACAGTAGGACTAGACCGAGCGAAAAGACTACAACCAGCCCCCCTTACGTTTCCGGGTCAACAAGCAATTTTGTATTTATTTTTTATTTGTTTAATAGTTCACCAAATGTTTACTGTTACAATTATTACTTGACTGTTAATGCTGAAACATAGAGTATTGCTGCTGTTGCATTTTTCTGTACTTTTGTAATAAATAAATGGTTCATTGCATTAATTTATGTAATAGTTCATTGCATTAATTAGTTTAATGTTATTACATTTGTCTCAGGAAAGAAAGGTGTAGTCACCCAATGCCTTCAGTATGTTTGTCCTGTAGAGGTTTGTAGTTTCTTAAATCAACAATGATATCGGATCGATATCAGGTATCGACCGATACGCAAAGCCCCGGTATCGGCTGTTATGTTATGATAGTGGAGAAATGGCTGTAGATGATCAGGAATTTTACTAAGAGAAATACATTTTGTTTTCTCCATGCATTGCATGTAGCCTGACATTTGCAAACCAATTTGTAAATTTGAATTGTGAAATAAATGGAACCTCAAAGTAATTATTTGGGATATCCAAGATGCAATAGCAATGGGAGCAGACTAAAATATGTATGGATGCAATTGGATTGACCCATAATCAATCAACGCCACGTCATGTGGGAAACATCTGCGGAAGCCATCTTGGTTGTTTATGAAAATGCCTCAATGACGGTCAAAAAAGGCGCTCCTCTGTACAGTAATCATTAAACCAGCCTTGCATTACAATAATATTTCTGATTGGTTGATGGAGGTCAGGTCGTCACGAGATCTGACTGAACAGGAAGGGGGGCAGACGCGTATTTGCCGGAGCCAATTAAACATGAGCTAAGACGTCAGTTCCAAGGCTAGTGGTTCTGGTCCTGGCGATGACCATTACCAAATTTGCAAAGCAACGTTTTGCGGTTGGAATAATGTTACATGATCTTCCATTTCCACGTGCCCCATAATAATTTGCCTATTGCACTCCCAAGGTCTCAACATGCAGCTTGTTGTGTGCGCAATAACTATCAACTTACCACTTGAACAATCTCTGACTTGCGCTCATTCTCAGCACGTCGTTTCAATGTCTCCTCCGTCCGCTTCCTCTTGTCCTATTAGGGAATTGATTTTAATAAATTAGTAATCAGTTTTCCTCCATAGCAAGGATTTGATTTCATTGGGCGAATCCATACCTCTTTTTCTTTGGCTTTGTCTTGTTTAAGTTGAAGGGAGAACTTTTTGACCAACTGCTGCTCTTGTTTAGCTGCCATCTTCTTCCCCCAAGAAGTACGCAGGGGCTTATCCCTGACCACTGCGGAGAACCTGTACAAATGTTGAATGGACAGACCAGGTTTTGGTGACAACGCTTGACGACATGCGTGTTTGACGGGCTGTTAACCGAAGGTAAAGCAACAACCCACCGTTGTTTATTCCGGTCCTTCCATACTCGACCCGATTTCGGTTTTCCCAGAGGAATCGGTGCTGCAGTGGTCTGTTTCATTCCCGGGACAAATAGAGCTGTCACCTGGGGCGTTTCATCGGGCCGTACGGGGGCCGTTTCCATCGTACTAGGGGCCGTTTCTATACGTCCTACTGAATTAGTGGACTCATTTCCAAGTATCGTGGGGGAATCTGTAGAGTCTCCTACGGGCGCCTCTGATATGCTCGTCATGCTGTGTTCTGCCTCCAACTCTCCTTTCGCTAAAGAAAGAACAGATTTCCTCGTCCTGCGTGTGGAGGGCTTTGCTGGACTAGGTACCTGAGAGTCGGCCAAGAGGGCTGGCGTGCGGACCCTACGTCCGCTACGAGTCCGTGTAACTTTATCCACGTCTTGCGTGCTTTCGGGCTCCACTGTTAACTCAGGCTCTGGCCTTTCAGTCGCAACACACTCCCCCGGTGCTTTCATGTTGACCGGAATCACTTCGTACACTGCCTCAGTGTGCTATTTATATAAAGAAAGATAAATCACAAACTGTTACAAGTACACTCGACTCTACTTCCACACCACGGACGTAGGCACACGTGTTGCCGCTTACCAGCCGAATGCTTCCGGTTCCTGCACCCGTTGCTTGTTAACTCTTCTTCTGGGTTCGTGAGTGGGTTCAGAACACGACAACATGTGCACCAACGACACCTAGCGTTCACAAGTCGACGGTATCGCCACAACGGTTTCATATTCCATTAAATCGTAGACGTACACAACATTAAAAATGAACTGTGTTCTAAATTAACAATGATATAACATTACTTGTTAAGTCAGATACAAATTTTATATGATATTTACGTCATTGTTGCCATTGGGAAATCAGGCCAAGTAGCCACAATGTGCTCGAGGAATTAATATAATGGGTCTTTCTTGTTGTGTTCCAAAAATCTTATAAGGCTATATTCATTATATTAATATGATGTAATATTGTTATTATACTAACAATAATTAATATTATCATTGTAATTTTCGTTGTTATATTATATTCTATATTCTCCCCCTCCCCCTAGATTTGAGCATTAACCCTAGTTTTTGGCGTTCCCGCAAAGGGTATGGTGTCCCAATGCTTAAGAGAGCAAGAGGGAGTGCTGTTTTCCCTTAAAATCAATCAGCTACCGAGTAAGCCAGCTCAGCAGCTGACTTGCAGCTAACGGCACGTGTTCTTGTTAAGGGGGAGGAATGGGACTGGGCCATAGCTGTCTTTCTGGAACACCAAGGGCCCTAGTTATCTGGCTCAAAACTAACAATATTTAGATAGTCTTAGTAAGACTATGCAAAACAAAATAAAACAGCATAGGACTATTGGCAGTTCTGTATAGAGCTAGAATTTATAGTTATCTATGGGGTGCACTTGTAAACTTCTTCTTCATCTATAGTGGCTCTTTAATACGGCTACACCGTATTAAAAAAAACACCATAGCAAACCCGCCAATCAGTACAATACTGCCCTCTACCGAACAATACTCGATTTACCACAACATCACGTCACATGATAACACTTCCGCAACTCATTCAGTCGTTGTCGGGACGCACACAGGGAGCGGTGTCTCCGTCCATCTCAAACTACTTCTATTGTAGTAAGTTAAAACAAAGTAAAACATGATTCTCTCGTCTTTCCTTCGTATCGGCGCCGTTGTACTGGTGCTCCTGGGATATTCAGTAAGTAGCTACTCATCGTCCTTAGGTTCCTTGATTTTGCAGTTTTGGTTTTACAAAATGCAATGACTATCAATGCAAACCATGTTTTAATTATGACTTGGAGATCATTCCATATAATCGAAACAGTATGTGTTTGCGTGTTGTCAAGGAATGGAGACACAGGCCGACCATCTGTTCACATGTTGAGCTTGGTTTTAAACTTCTTATTCTAACTCTTCTAACTTCTTCTAAACTTCGTATTATCAGTTATTTCCCTTTTATGAGCAGAAATCCAATTGTCACCAGGATTTCGGCTTTATTACAAATATGTATTTCTACTGTTATAATATAAATATTATCGCTGACAATAGACATTGACTGCCGTAATACATTATGGAACAATTATATATTACCTGGTACCTGTAGGCTGTACCCGTATATTGGCAGATTATTGGTGTCACATGAGACGCCATCCTTTGCCCATAAAAACTTGCGCAATCACAATGTGATATGCAATAACTATGGTAGGCCTACATACATTTGACAGACGCTATGTAATTACGAGATGGACTGATCATTCTTCACTTTATGCATTCCTCCTTTTTTTCTTCATTCTTATCTCAAGCTTAGCTATATACCTTCACTGATAAGTATCATGGTAATCTTTATCAAACAGAAGAGAAACGGACAGAACACTGAAATCCACCCGATATGATATGATGCATATACTGTATATGATGCACTTCCTGTGTGTTCCAGATTCAGATAATGATCCAAAATGATTCCTCATAGAAGTGCTTTCCCTTTCTGTCCCATCAGCTTGGGGCACTGCCTTCATTTAGTGTTGACTACAAGAATGACTGTTTTCGCAAGGATGGTGAGGAATTCCGCTACATATCTGGTAGCATCCACTACAGCCGGATCCCCAGAGTGTACTGGAAAGACCGGCTGCTAAAGATGTACATGGCTGGACTGAATACCATTCAGACGTACGTGGACCTCATTTTTCATTGGCGGGAATTGTGACCGATTAGGCTCATCGATGTACAAGTTGACTGTCCTTCCAACTGGCCCACCAGGTTCCTGGATCAAGAAAATATGTACTTCTGGGGAGATAAGGGACATTTCTGTTTGTGGTAGAAAAGTGTTTTGTCCATTCAGATTTTTAAAGATCATGCTTAAAATGTTATTGTAAGGAAAAGCATGTAACTTGTGTGTCCAACCTCCAATCCTTATATTTGGATAGCTTAATGTGAACAATACTGACTCTCATTCTCCTAAAAGGTATGTTCCCTGGAACTTCCACGAGCCGTCTCCAAATCAGTACCTTTTCAATGGAGACAGAGACTTGGAGCACTTTCTTCAGCTGGCCCAAGACATCGGTTTACTGGTTATTCTGCGGCCGGGGCCCTACATATGCGCAGAGTGGGATATGGTGAAATACATTTCTCCTTAATGTCATTGCCACCCACAACCACACCCAAGTCTTCAGGAAAAAATGCCTTGAGTTATTAAGTTTGTTAATATATATTGATGTCTTGTAGGGTGGCTTGCCTGCCTGGCTTCTCAAGAAGAAAGACATAGTGCTGCGCTCTTTAGACCCGGGTAGGTAGAAAGAGAAACTATTGAAAGACATAAAATAACTGATGTAAAGCTTGGGTTATATTCTGTAATGCATGAGGTATCATTCCTCTACAGATTACATTGCAGCGGTGGACACATGGATGGGGAAGTTGCTGCCGATGATGAAGCCTTTCCTATATCAGAATGGAGGGCCAATTATATCCGTCCAGGCAAGTCCCATGAACCAACATTTATAACCCTTCAGCTTTTATTCTTTAGTGTTTTGGAGTACTTTAGAGTAGACCACTGCCAAACAATGGAATATAATTTACCTCTAGCCATGTTTCCTTTCTGTCAAGGTTGAAAACGAATACGGCAGCTACTTCACTTGTGACTACAACTACATGCGTCACCTGTCCAAGTTATTCCGTGGACACCTGGGGGAGGAGGCGGTGCTGTTCACCACAGACGGCGCGGGCCTCGCGTACCTCAAGTGTGGCTCCATACAGGGTCTTTATGCCACTGTGGACTTTGGTCCAGGTAACTGCATTACACAGTAACCCTCTGGTCAATCTCTATGTTGACTCATCACTGAGCTACAGCCAGAGGATCAGAGCACTGGTCCATCACATGACGTCTCGGTGTGAGCTGAGGGAATCATGGCCTGTGTGTTTGTTTTCCCAAGGCGGGAACGTCAGCGCTGCCTTCGTTGCCCAGAGACATGTCGAACCCCGTGGACCGCTGGTGAATATCTCCCACTGTTATTTCACTTCCTTTATAATCGCCTGGGGCAACGTCCAACCAGACTCGTCTCCTGTCTTACAGGTGAACTCCGAGTTCTACGCTGGTTGGCTGGACCACTGGGGTAGCCACCACTCCACCGTTTCAACTGCCGTTTTGGCCAAGTCTCTCAATGAGATCCTGGCCCTCAGAGCCAATGTTAACTTGTGAGTTTGGTAGACTTCTGGGGGGGGGGGAAGTCTGTGGACAAGTGACAGTGATGTGATTGTCGTGGTTATACTTCCAGATACATGTTTATCGGGGGGTCTAATTTTGGATACTGGAACGGTAAGTGGCTTTTTTTCCTGGAAAGTTTTGTAGTGGACGGATGTTTGTTCGGTTTGTTAGTGAAACGTGTTGCTTGTATGTGTAGGTGCGAATAACCCGTACGCCCCACAGCCCACCAGCTATGACTACGACGCCCCCCTCACAGAGGCCGGAGACCTCACTGACAAGTACTTTGCCATTCGCGAAGTTATTAAAATGGTAGAAAAATTAACCCTTCCGTGCATGAAGCCTTCTGTTAAATGGCAGCCATTTTAAAACGTGTTTAAGGTACCATTTAATGTGTTATCTGGTTAACTCCCCCCAACAGTATCGGAAGATACCAGAAGGGCCAATACCTCCATCCACTCCTAAATATGCTTATGGTGCTGTTAAGATGACAAAGGTTGGACTGGGTTCACTTTAAAGTTTAAACCAATTACATATGATGTACAACTACTGGTGAGAGGTATTCTTTAGACTGAATGTATAGTTTATACAAATAACTGCCAAAAAAACCCCACCTTTCTACTCCCTCAGGTCCAGACAGTCACGAGTGCCTTGGAAATGCTGTCGTTCTCAGGACCGGTGAAAAGCACATATCCAATGAGTTTCATTGAATTAAATCAGGTATTACTCATCTATAGTTCACCTTTGAATTATTAGGACCACCTTCATTTTCATGTTCAATACATTTTATTTGCAAAGGTCCAGTGTGTAGAATTTAGTGGCATCTAGAGCAACAGACAATTGAATATAATAAATAAATCCATAAATTGAAAGCGTATAATCCCACATTTATGCTTTTATCTATTAGTTTTTGAGGTGACTATGACAAAGATACCTCATTGTGACTGGTTAAGGTTATTTATTTGCAGGTTTAATTAAACCTGAACTACCTACTGGCCCTTTACACACTACAGGCCAGCAGAGGCCACTATAGTCATTGGAAAAGGGGGAGGGGGGTTTTCAGTTGGTTGCAATCTGCAACCTCATTGCTAGTTGCTGCTAAATTCTATACACCTTTAACTACTTAATTAAAAATAAAAATATTAGATATACACATTCATTCATCACAGAATTCTGTTGACCTATGTTTCCATGTTTGATTCCCCTCGCCATAGGCCTTTGGGTTTGTCCTCTACAGGACGAAGCTCCCGGTTAACTGCAGCTCACCAACTCCCCTTTCCTCCCCACTGAATGGAGTTCATGATCGGGCGTACGTGTCGGTAGATGGGGTGAGTTTTTCAAAGATTCATTTTCAATAACCAATCAAAAAAAGGGTTATAGGATGCTGCGCTGTATGAGGAAGTCATGGCAAAGTCCTTTTTTGTGGGATTTAGATTTGCTATGGTTCTGGCTTCCTCTCAGGTGCCAATGGGAATCCTGGAGAGGGACAAAGCGTTGACTATCAACATAACCGGAAGCTCTGGCAGTCAGGTGGACCTGCTGGTCGAGAACATGGGCCGCGTCAACTATGGAAGGGGCATCAACGACTTTAAGGTTGGTCACTTGAAGTATCATGGTTGCAACGGACAATCAGGGGATGGTGCAGTGGGCGGGAGACACTGGTCGGTAGGTCACAAGCTTGCAGGCTAAGAAAAAGAAAGTGAAAGGCCCCGATAACACAGATCTCAGATCAGTGAGACTAGGTTCAACCTACTGAAGTTTATCTACTAGTTTTGGCTCAATTTAGTCGATTAGGAAATGACTACGACACACTGGCAATCAAGGAACTTGATCAAGGTACATTTTTTTACATTTCATGAGGCGACACTTACTTTCAGGATTTATTCCACAGCCTTTGACATTCCATACCCATCAGATATGAACAATGACCAACTGCATCAAAATGAATATGTCAGCAAAACTAGAAGCTTTTCTATTTCAAAATCTTGAATATATTTAGTTATTATTAAAAACAGAGATATACCATGGACAGCTTTAGCTGGGAACAGGGCATAACAATGGGGTCGTGCCCTGGAAACTGTGGTCCACGATGATTGATGGTGCTTCATATTAGGTATTAATGTATTTTGTGTTCGTAACCCCACATAATCAACTACACAGGGCTTGGTGTCCAACTTGACATTAGGCAAAGATGTGCTTAGTGGCTGGACCATGTACAGTCTGAACATCGATGAGGCGGTCAGCCAGGGGCTAATACAACAGACCCAGGTGCCAGATGCCAGCCAGCCAGCCAGCCTCTCCCTTCCAGCCTTCTACAGGGGAAGCTTCCTGATCCCTGACGGCATCCCAGACCTGCCCCAGGATACCTACGTTCAGTTCCCGGGCTGGACAAAGGCACGTGGCGTTACAAAACAGTTTATTAATATGGCCTAGACTTTTTATATTACATATTTACACAAAGTAAGTTTGAAAGGAACAGAATGTTTGTGTATTCTTTCCTGGATGTTTGCATCAAATTCATTAGAAAAGATAAAAGTGCTATGTGTACATTTTTGTAAACTCAAAAAAAAAATCTGTATACAATTCTGAATTCAGAATTGACAAAACACACACCAATCTTTTTCCCTTCAATGTAGCGAGACATGTTGCTCCAAACCAAAACAAGGGCTCAATATTTGACAGGTGTCTCGTCATTTCAGGGCCAGGTCTGGATCAATGGCGTCAACCTGGGCCGGTACTGGCCCGCCCGGGGGCCCCAGGTGACCCTCTTTGTGCCCGCCAGCGTCCTCAGCACGGCGGCCCCCAACAACGTGACGGTCCTGGAGCTGGAGGCGTCCCCCTGCACCACGGGATCCTGTGTGGTGGAGTTCACTAAGACCCCCGTCCTGAATGCCACCCTTTCCTCAGCTCACCTGCAGAGGTTGTTCCTCAGAGGCGGCTAATCGTCGGAGCTGTGCTCCTCCTCTGATTTGACACACAGGGGAACCATTTTGCACTATTGATTGATATACAATGGGCATGGCACAGAAGCAGACAGTTGTGTGGTAAAGAATAACACATCTGACTATTATGATCGTTACCTTTTTATTTTTTAATCGATCTTGGTTGGTGGGTTACCTCAATAAGGTCTACCTCAATGATTCGGGATGGATCTCAGGCCTTTCTCACTCTTCAACTGAAGTTAAAATTGGAGATCATTCACTTGTATGAAATTCTGTGAATTTGTCAATGTGCAATCTTTTTTTATTTCAGTATTTTCTGAATGAATTTCAGCTGGTATCTGTTTTAAATGGGAAACACTATAAAATTGTTCTTATATATGTTAACAAAAATGTCTTCGCATAATGTTTCAAACTTAATGATTGCTTGTTACATTACATCAGCTGATGTTTTTGTCCAGTCTTTGACATATTTTTGAGTAAATTAGTGTTGTTTACAAAGAAGTCTGTTCCAGTTCCACACAGAAATGAGATGGAATCTACAGCGATTAGACCTACTGAACGTTGCAACTTGTTGGGCTAAACGTGGTGACAAAAGATTAGACATATTTTTACCACTAGGTCACTAATCGACCATGAGGCAATATTGTAGAGAATCTGTCTCACGATCACTGTTTACCAAACCAGAAGGTCTGAAACAGATAATTACTTAGTTGTCCAGGTTATTTTCATGTAGGGAAACAACCAAAAAAATACAATTGTGAGGAATGTTTACTTTTCTTGTAGGCTCCTTAACAGTTATGTATACAAACTCATGCAATAGTTAAGCATATCACAAAATAGCAATTCATGTTAAAATTATAGGGCACAATATATCTGGTGAACACATCAACTCCCCAAATTCTACAGAATCATACATTCAGAAAGCAACAGTTTAGTCCAACGGCATTTCTGATACAAAAGCCCTCGTAAAACTGCACAAGTAAGACTTTCAAAAGTTAAAAGCATACTCCCTTTCCCATCTTCTGGAATAATAAAGTGCATTTGTGAAAGGTGTATATAAAAATATAGTTTACCAACAGACAAACCCTAACCTAGACAAGATAAAAGAAAACAGATGAAACATACCATTCTACAAGTTTGTTGATGGTTTGTTTAAATCAACAATTTCCTGTTTCCTTTTCTGAATTCCAAGTTATAAGTGCAGGATGTGAACTATTAACATAACAAATGTAGAAAAACATTCGCCCTACTTTACGTCAATCTCAGAATACATATATTTAACATACAGTTTGACAAGACCAGCTGCTTGTGAGTTATCATTGCAACCTAACAAACATTTGCCATTGGTACTGTAAGGACATAAACAATAATCCACATCATGGTTGACATAGAGCTCAAGAGAAAGGCAACAAGATGTTGTCCAGATGATATTTATGCCATGCTATAAAGGCCATGCAGCTGTGATTTTTTTCCTTTTACACACACAATTCCTGCACAAACTGTCGTAGCAGTCGTCTTCTGAAAGCTGCGATTTGAGAAGAGAAAAGTATATGTTCTTTTATATATATATCTTAATTCATCCAGCCATCTGACATTATTAATCTTGCAGGAATAAGCCCTGTATACAGGCAACTGTATCTGGAATTGTAATGCAGTGGCTGGGTCGAATCCCCGATGTGTGTAAAGTTGGATTGGCGTTGGTGAGCAATATTCCAAACCCCTACTGCTCCTTAAGAAAATCAGCTTTTGGAGATTTGGATAATGGAAGTTGCCTTGGATGGAAGTGTCAAAGATAAATTACTACAGTCGTAGTATTCATATCCTGACACAATGGAGCACTAAGACCACCAATGACCAATGCTTTGTAAAAGACAGCAAGGCTGTGTCCCAATTCTCCCCCTTCCCCTAGATTTGAGCCCTAACCCTAACTTTTGCACATTGCTGTGAAGGGGTAGGGTGTTCCAATACTTAAGGGAGCAAGGGGGAGTGCTGTTTTCTCCTTAAAATCATCCCTTAAATGCTAGCCAACTAGCTGACTTGCAGCTAAGGGCACTCAAAGCAAGTGCTCTTGTTAAGGGGAGAGAAATGGGACTGGGCCCAAGTCTTCTGTTCATATCTCCCAGGGTGTTTCATAAGTAACTCAATATCAAATGTGTTTATATATAGGATTAATGGTATGATGAGTAGTGATCATTTAGTTACCGATAAACCCAAATGTTTTTGGACCTGAAACTCGTCTGATCTCATCTGAAATCTTTAAAAATTCAACCAATACAAAACAAAAAACAAATGGGGCTTTTGTAAACAGTAGTAACTTTCTTAAAAAAATAAACTTTGCATACCAAAATATACACAATTTTTATGCCATAGATTGAAAATTCAATGTCTCATTCAGACACACAGACAAGACAACTGTAATGTAGACATCCTAGTGGTCATCTCTCCATGAGATTGTTAACAGTCATGTTAATAATATCCTACATGTTTGGCACATGCCGTTTCAATATGCTACAGTGAGCACCCAAATAGCCCATAGCCATTCAATGTGTGGGTTTTCTTGGTAAATCAGCCACAGTAAGACAACAGGCAGTGAGGGCCCTCCTTTTTACAAATGCACTAGAGGGACTAGTCACGATTGTCAACGGGTGAGGACAGCCTGATTCCCACCACACTAAAAAGGGTTTCAGAAATCAAAGGACCAATGGATAAAAAATTCAATAGTTGCAGTTTGACTGAAGAAGACCCAATGACAGGAGGTACAAATGTGCTATATACAGTCTTATTTATCATAAAATGTGCATACATTATAAAAAAAAGTTGAGTGAGAGTCATTTGCAGGGCAAATATAAACACTAACTTCCACTCTTAGCTTACAATTTTGTTGGCTATCTGGCTACGTTTATACATCTCCATACACCTGACATAATGGACTAAACAGCCAAAAACATTTGACCTGTACTTTTGTTTGAGGTAAACAAAAATTTGAACAAACTCTACGAACATGCTGGTTATTTAAACGTTATCCCAAAGGGCATTTTAAAAGGATTTCACTGGTAGGAGAACATACCAGACACTTTGACACATGTTCAATGCTGTTGTGTATGTATCATGTACCCTATGAATGCACGTCATATAGCTGGATATAAAGGATCCATTCTGAAATGTGTTTGCAGTGAAAAATTATTCACATAAGGCACATATATGCAGAAAAAACACGTAGACAACGAAAAGGGACAACTAAATCGTATTGGAATAAGGAAGCCCTCCCCACTCATCCCATGTCCCTTAAACCTCTTAAGGCCCGTCCCATCAACAGTAGGGAGGAGGGTGGAGGTGGTTGGCCCATCAACAGACAGAAGACAATTACAGAGGGACAGTCCTCCCTCTCTGCTCCACAGCAGTGGTGTGTTCGTCCACAACAAAGAAGAAGAAGAGAAAATAACACACGGTTCGTCTTAAAGACGGTAAAGTGAGGCGTGAGGCGCTCTTCCTTAAAGGGTCTGTTCTCCTCGGTCAACAGTGTCCAAAGTACAGATGGGACTCCGTTAATCCGATGACACCGAGTGACGATCCACCAAAGAGTTCTGGCCCAGCCGCTGGGGCTCCGCAGGCTGCTCCTGGTCACCCGTGTGGGGCCCCATACTGGGGGGGTCCGCGCCGCTGCTCAGTGAGGGGCGGTCTGAGGGAGGATATGGTGAAGACACAAACACACACACACACACACACACACACACACACACACACACACAATCATCTAATCTGTTTCTGCCAATTAATTAAAAAACATGGATTCAGGTCATGGTGGAGGGCTGACTCACCGCCAATATAGTCTGGTCCGTGCTCCGGAGGTACCCAGTCATCCTGGTCAGAGAGCTGCTGCAAGCTGATGGACTCTGCTACAGGGTCCAGCACCACCGAGCTCTCGTTCACCGTCATCTCGCTCGCTCCGGTGATGGCGTTGGTTGGCCCGATGGAGGCCTCATACTCTGGGGGGATCTCGTCTGAGCCGTCTTCACTGGGCTGGAAGAAGACCGGGGAGTTAGTCTGCAGCACTGAATGGAAGGGGTAGCCTGGCCTATTCATCAAGGGTAGCCTAGCGGCTAGCTTATCCATTGAGGGTAGCCTAGTTTATCCATCAAGTGTAGCCTAGCCTATCCATCAAGGGTATCCTAGCCTATCCATCAAGGGTAGTGTAGCCTATTCATCAAGGGAAGCGTAGCCTATTCATCAAGGGTAGCGTAGCCTATTCATCAAGGGTAGCCTAGTGTAGCCTCTCCATCAAGGGTAGCCTAGCCTATTCAGCTAGGGTAACCTAACGTAGCTTCGCCTATCCATCAAAGGGAGCCTAGCCTATCCATCAAAGGTAGCCTAGCCTATCCATCAAAGGTATCCTAGCCTATCCATCAAGGGTAGCCTAGCATATCCATCAACAGACGGTAGCCTAGCCTATCCATCAAGGGTAGCCTAGCATATCCATCAAAGGTAACCTAGCTTATTCATCAAGGGCAGCCTAGCCTATTCACTTCAGGGTCTTAACGGGCAGGTCTTTCTGGGATCCCCAGGCGTTCCCAGGCTAGCTGGGACATGCCATCTCTCCAATGTGTCCTGGGTCAGCCCCAGGGGCTCCTCCAAGGACTCCTCCAATGGGGAGGCGTCCCGGGTGCTCCCTGAACACATAAACCACCTCGACTTGATCCTCTCCAAGCTCCTTTGAGCTCTTCTGGGACGCGTAAACTACCATCAGCTGCATGTACTCTCCGCCCTTATCCTTTCTGTCACCAACCCAGACTGAGGCCAGCTTTTTAAGCCCTACTTATAATACGATTACATTCTCAAAGAAGCACATTGCCCATTCGCTGCAAGGAGCGTTGTGGGAGGGCTTGCGGGGTCGTACCATGATACCCAGGGCCTTGAGTATGTTGGTTTTACACATGGGGCAAGTCCTCTGGTCCTGCAGCCATGGGTCTATGCAGTGTTTGTGGAACAGATGCCTGGACCAACCAGATAAACAAACAATATATTTCTGAACACCAAACTACATTTAATGCACCGAATGAAGAGTTTCAAATTAATTGTATGAAAAATACATTGCAAGGAGTTTGACTAACCAAATGAGGAGAGCCATGTTTTACCTGCATGGTAAGATCCTTACAACGTCATTGGGCTTGTAACTTTCAATGCACACTGCACAGCTGTCAAAGTCGGAATCGATTTCCTGCACAATAGGAAAAATAATAAAATAAGTCCTTCTTAATTGTATTTTAGGTTGCCGGTAGAAATGAACTCAATCTACAACCCATCCCCAACACCAAGATGTGATGGTAATACATTAAAAGGCTTAAATTATTATGTAGCCATTTCCATTGCTTTTCCATTGCAATGAAGTGGGGTCTGTTTGGCTGCCAGATATTTATTGAAAGGTCTGGACAGTGACATGCTCCAAGGAGCTGGATTTCTCAATGGTTGTTGATGTGAAAAGTCCTAAATGCTATGTTCCATGAACAAACATTGGGTGACTGTGAACTGCTTGGAACCGAAGGCCCATTTAATAGATCACATATTTGTATCTGTACTGCTTTACAAATACACACATTGCTTATCATTAATCACGTTGTGATTAATGATTGGAATCTATAAGGGTGTCACGTATTTGTTTGAGTTTAAAAATACTTTTATAACCTGCCATTTCTTCCCATATTACAATTTTTAATTGTTGAATCACTAAATCACTAAATAATTTGATTTATTTTAACTTATTTTACACCTTTGAGAAAAACCATGCCGAAATATAGCATTTATTTGGCTATCATATCAATATTTTAGAGCTCCCCAAAAATTTCCCAAACCATGTTGTTTGTGGAAGGATTCACAATTAACCCTACCAAATAAGCCTTGGAGATAATAATAATAATAATAATAATAATAATAATAATAATAATAATAATAAAAGACAGAAAATGGTATTCTCATTAGCTCTGGTAAGATAATCACAGGCAAGGAAACTAGGAGTTTTGATGTTGGGTTTAAACATAGAAAAGAACAAAGACGAAGAAACTGTTAAACAATACGAACCTTGTCCCCTTTCTTGATGGTCCGCACTTCTAACCTACTGATGGCCTTTTTGGCTGCATCTCCCAAACGCCTCTGAAAAATAAAAAAATAACACAAAATCAGGATATGATACAAGATATGACGCAACATACAAGGGAAACAGAATTGAGGACTATATTGAGGACGATGTCAAGGTCTAGCTATAAAATCTCATAAAAACCTGGTATTATCACCAAAACACTAAAATAGACCCTAAAATCATGACTTTTGCATTAAATCACAAGTCCCATTCTTATGCTTATCTTAAAGGATTTGGCCGGTGTGCTAAGACCCCAGGTTAATTGCTGACATTGTTTATGACATATAAATCGGCCATGTGTGGTGCGGAGAAATTGGGCAGCTGACCAGCAATAGACAATAGACAATATTCAAATCAAGTGTTTAGCAGCTCCAATAGCTTTGTTTTGTCCAGCTCAGGTAAGCGCATACAAATACCCTGGCTAGGTTGCTTTCTCCAATAGTGCCAACAAACAAGAAGTTTAAATTCTGTGCATGCACATGGACTTACAGACTCAAAGGCTTCTAAATACATAAATACAACCAGGTGTTATTACCTGATTGGAAAGCCGCCCAAGCATTAAAAAAACGGAACAATGTTCAGTTCCTGAACTATCACACTGCCTAAATTGCAGCCACCATCTTCCACCATTATACACCATCAAGTCTGTGAGCATGCTCAGTAGCACGTAAAGACAGAAGCTCTCTTTTTGTCCAGCTGCTAAACATTTCCTGTACTGTCAGCTCACTGTCAGCTCACACCCACAGGTCCCACATATGATATTAAGTACACTGCATAGTTATCACTGAAAAACAAGGAACCATTCCAGAGTAGATGACGCAGTTGACCACTGTAAATGCTTACTTAGAAAAATTATGTTTCGGCTAACAGCAACACTGTTGTTTTTTTTTTTACGACTTCTGTAAGTGAATATTGAGTTTGAGGTTTTAATGTGAGTCACTCCAAAGGCCGTAGGTCCAAAGGTTCTCAATCTGATCAGAAGACATCGATAAAGCCCTACCTGGTTGCGGTCGCGCGCGTTGACGTAGCGGAACCTCTGGATGTAGTAGAAGACGAGCCAGGCCAGGGAGATTGTCATGAGGACGATGAAGGAGATGGAGACAAACACCACGGACGTTCTGCTCACGTACTTCTGCAGGTTCCGCGTCCCCACTGTGATGTCCATCATGACTATGACTTTCTGCTCCAGCAACGCCACGATGTCCTGCCCCTTGGGCTCCGGGATCATCACAGCGATTATGTCTCCAGTGCCTGGGGGGGTCAAATGCACCACGACGCCACATGTAAGCTCCAGGGACGGGAATCAGCAGAGTGCATTAAAGCAGGGTGCATTATAGGGTGTACATACACAGTACATATTTGTGATTCTGTAAATAATGCAATACGATCATTTTTTGTAAACTGATTTGATATTCTGTATGGTTTAAATTATGGGTTTGATGTTGGGGTTCAGGCTCGAACAGAACAGCTGCTGCATATTGACTAGTGGCTCATTAACTATAGAGCACTATGCAGGTTATACTGTTTATTTGCTTCCACACAAATAACTTTGATGTTTTGGGCTTTGATTTTTGAGTCAACCTGCTGAAGTATTTTGGAAGCAAAGATTCCCGTTTCATACAATCCATTTTCCCCCATCCATAGGTAGCTTTAACGGTTAGCATTTCTTCCAAGGCCATTGGCACTCTTTTAGACACAGTGGAGATAACTGCATTTATGTCATTTTGAAGTTTTTGTATGTATCTCATGAATCGGGATCCTGAAAGTACACAAAGTGATCAAATGGAGCTATACCTTCCTAGAAATTGACAAAACCAAACAATATCTAATTTTCTATTTCTATTCATTAGGGGCGAGTCAAGTTAACTGGTCACACAATATGAACACTACCACAAACAATATGAAAGGCAAAAGGGATAATAGATACAGTAACTGGATCATCCTTGTTTTTATTTCTAGTAGGGTTTTCTGTAATTCAAAAAAAATTACCTTATTAGCATTTTTGAATTACTAATCCAACTGAAGCCAACAGTCAAGCTTGATCAGTGAACTTTTTTTTAGGATACTTCTTGACAGCCAAAAATTTGTTTTAATTTAAGAGCATGATCAATGGAAGGTACAGGCAGAGATTTACCATGGATATGATATATACAATAATATAATCAATGACAATGGGTGTGCATGATTCTTATAGGGAAACTTATATTGACAGCATTAACAACACAGGTAACAAAGGTGAGGGGGAGTGACCATCGTAGAGAGTTTCGGATGGGCTGAAGTAAGGGAAGTAAGGGAGAGAGCAGGGTATGTGCAATACAGTATGGAGGAAGTGAAAATGTCTGCAAGGCTGCAAGACAGTTAAAGGAATCTACACGACAAAGAAGTCAGTAGTTTGGAGTGGCCTCAGTATGGTAATGTATGGCGTGTTCGAGATGCCTCGACACCACCCGCAGAGACTGGCCACAGTGGCAATGCAAATGCAAACCACCTTCACACCTTTCAATTAGTGAGAGGAAGGGAGACATATATAGGTCAGAGGAGAACATATATAAATGCTTATTACTCAAACAAGGTTTATATAATTTGTATATAGTTGTATTTAATAGTTACGGCTTATATTTCCATGACAATCAGCGTGATTGTATTATTCAGATACGATGTTAGTATGAAACTCATGCTACAAATTCCTTCACCAGCCCCTCAACATGAGTGGCTGTTGCGCTCCTTTTTGGTCCACTCATCCACACAGCCATCCCTCTAAGGCTGATAGGATTGAGTCTTCAGGCTACTCCCAGCAGCAGTGCTCCCTAGGCAGGTGCCAGACATGTGGCCTTGAGGGACCCCCTTAATACTGCATGGTGAGGCCTCTGGGCCTAGAGCTACTTCAACACCCTGGCTAGGACTGAGCCTTCCATCTGAAGATGCTCTGTTTGGATCAAATACTAGAAGTCAATAACATGCCAGCCTCCCTGGGATCATGAAGTAATTGCATAGGTTTATAAATGCCTTTGCTTATTAGTACGATAACTAACATCTTCTAAACTCGACTTAAGTCCATGACCCAAACCAAGTGAGTTTTCCTTTCACCTGAAAACCCAGCCAAGGCTTTAAGCAAATTGATGCAAAGGGGACACAGTGAACACAGAATGAATGAATACACTATAGCAGGAATAGAAAAGCCTACTTGTAGCATACTAAAACCCATGTCTCTAACCCATTTCTAAAGCAAAACTATAAGAAAAGAAATTCCAATATTGCAATATTGCAGAACGGTATTTGGGATATCCTTAAGCCGTAAACTCAGAACCTCTCCTGCTGCCCACTGTGACGCAGCCAGAGAAGATAAAAATAGCTCTGTAAGACCATTATATCCACACAGGCAGGCTGCGGCTTAACCAGTCAAAGAAGGGATGTTTTGAAATGTACTGTTGGCTAAGATTTGGCAATGAAAACTACAATACAGAGTAGATATCCCTATAGCTTGCTCTTGTCTTTTTGGCCAATTATAGGGGATATGACCGAATAGATTGTTAGTGAGACACTCAAACACCACACAGTAAATAGGGAAAACAGCCCAAAAAAGTTAGACACGGCAGTCTTTTCACACAAAAACGACCAGGCATTTTTTTTACTTTCGACTTCTGAATTTGTATTTAAACAGCTTAAAGATTAATAATTAAATTGTAATTCTATGAACTAACTAAATATAAATTCCTAATGACAGATGTGGAGGGAGCTTCTTGGCACTGTACCTCATTAGGTGTGTGAATGAGTTTGATCAAAATACCAGGCATTGGCCTGCACAGCCCACTCAAGCCCTGCTCTCATGCAATCTTCCCTTCTCTCTTTGAAGGTGCCTGAACTTCACTGTTGCCCCCTTTCATGTAATTGATCACATTATTCCCTTCTTTGATTCGTCTACAGATGTCTTTCATCTAATGGTTCAGCAGGAAATTGTTTTTAGATACAGCTTGATGTGTTTGGCTGACATTGTCTTACTACATCCATTGTCACCCATACGTATACAACAATATAACCACATCTCCGCCATCATGTAGCGTTCCATTCCTCCTTCGCTACCTCATGATTCACACCCCTGGCCACAACTACTCCTCAGCCAAGGGCCGTGATATCGATCATCTCAAGGGAGCTACATCAAAACCAGATATCTGGACTAATGAAAAAAAGAGAAGAAATGGAAGTAAAGCATCCCCTGCCATAGACGAACTAGAAATTAACAATGTGGTTAAAGGCAGAAACTAAAATTAAGCATAGTTGTGATGGTATAGGATTGCCACAACAAAAAACGGAACAAACAAACATAACACAGTGACACCCTAGTGGAAGCTTCTCACCTTGGTGCGGCATGGTTATCGTGTCGTTTGGGTTGTTGGAGCCCACATTGTAAATGACAACTGCGGATGCATTGCGATTTGCAGCGTTGCTGATTTTCTCCCGAAATGTACAATTCCCCGCAGCGATCAAAGCCACCCAGGCGACGTTCGGGGAGGCGATGGGAAATTTGACATTAATGTGACATCCTTGTCTGTCCCGAAAGAAGGTAGGTAATAAAACAAGTCCGCGAGCTTCCTTCTTTGGGGAGTGTTCGCCATAGCGACCACACTCGGATTTATCGGTTTTGAGTTCTAAGGTGACAGGGTCTGTATATGTTATGTTGATGAATGCCGTGTACCATTCTTCCTTCTCTGCGACCGTGAACTCAAGGCACAGCAAATTTCCGAAACAAAAAGACAGGAGCCAGGTGGAGAGAGCTATGTTGCTGCAGGCTCGGGTGAGGGACACTGCCATTTTTCGGAAACAAGGGTCCCGTCCCCACCACCGTGGCGAACACCTTGCCCAGCGTCGGGAAAGATCGTCTCTCTTTCTAAAAAATAAAACAATAAACAAATCTTTATGCTTTCATATCGGCTTTAAGAGGCAGAACATTTCTGTAGTTATAAGTACTATCAGACGGGTTGGCTTTCGTTTGAGGTGCTTTTTTGACGCTCCAACCCGAGCACCTCCACCGGCGAGAATACTGTTATTACTGACTGTTGTTGTTTGGGTCAGACGTGCTTCCTGTATGGCTCCTGATTGGTCCTCCGTGGCCACGTGGGAAATGTGTCTGAAGAATCGGAAGTAGTACTAACGTGGCTACACAAATAGATGTCTCGAAGAAACCGATTTCGTTCCGAATGCAATAAAAGTGTATGCCGTTCACAAAAATCAATATTTGCTAATTATAATCACCGTTGATCTTTGTGAACCCAATTGGTGATAAATGGGATTAAATCACGAATTGTAGCTAAAGTACAGAAGGTGAATGTTTCTTGTCGCCAATGTTTCTTCCGGACACATGTCCATGCTGCACTGGTCCTGCTTGTCGCCCTTTTCATCTCATCCTCATTTAACCAGGGCTCATTTTACATTTTTTGGTAAGCTATTGAATTAGATTGAAGTCATACATACAGTGCATCGTTACATTTTTTATATACATGGATGTCGTGTACCTTGCAGGGCATACACTGGTGTTTACAGGTGACACGTTACTTGCGTGTTATTAGCTAAGTTAGCAGTAAAAACAAAACTTAACTTAACGCTCATAACTCACACCCATATAGATAAATCGTCACCCTTGCTGGTTCAGAGGTTGCTTAGACTGGGTTGTCATATAATATTTCTATCTATTAAATACAAGCAATGGTGAAATCTATAATGAGGTTTTTTTTCTACGCATGCAAATCGTGGATTTGCCGTTTTTAGCTTTCACAAAGTCACCATTTTGTGATCCGACAGCGTTCACTTTACTATGTCTTAACGTATTATTTGTTTGCAGGTAAAGTGATTTCAATTACTTCTGCGCAAAATGCCCAAAAAGAAAACCGGCGCCCGTAAGAAGGCTGAGAGTCGCAAGGAAAGAGAGAAGCAGACTCGAGCCAACCGGGACCATATCGACGTAGCCAAACACCCGTGCAATTTTGCAATGGTAATAAACGAAATGAAAATAACCGATAACCGATTGGTAAAGCGGAACAAATAGGACGCAGCATTTTTCAATGCAGCTCACACATTAGCCCGATATGTTACTATAGCCATCGAGATCGAGATGTAGCCTGACATCACCAGACCAATTCGCAAATGCGTATTCTATATGTTACAATGAGCACAACACGAGCTCCCAGATTTGTCTAGTTCCCCTGCTTATCTCAGGATACAGGCAATGGCCGTAGCTTTAATTCCAATAATACAATACAGTACACAAATGGATTACCCCTGTAACATGTCAAATTGTTTTCCGTATTGTATTTCAGGAATGTGACAAATGCCAGAGGTAAGTAATCTCTGATTACATATATATTAAACACCTTTAAAAGACCCAGAGAACTTGTTTCCATCTTCACCTGCATATTTTTGTATTACTGTTGGGCACAATAGGAGACAGAAGAACAGGGCGTTCTGCTACTTTTGTTCATCAGTGCAGAAGCTGCCTATGTGTGCCCAATGTGGTGAGTCTGTTTTGACCTGGCTCTATGACTTTTGTACAGAGTTATACTGATGGTTCTCAATGTACCTACATAAGTAATCTAGAATCCGGCCGGAACTGATTAAGTGAACTAGATTAGTCTACTAATGACTGTATTTGACTATTGGACATTTTCTGTAGCATGTTTTCTTTTTTAAGGAAAAACCAAATGCATGAAATCATCAGATTGTGTCATAAGACATCCTGGGATTCACAGCACTGGGATGGGAATGGTGGTAAGATAATGATTACTTCAAATCAAAATCCCTGTTCTGCATAAGTAATTGATGTGTTCACATCTTTCAATGAGGGTTGTATTGCTTTTACTACAACTTGAACTTGAGCAGCATCAAAGCATAATCTCTCTCCCTGCCTAAGGGGGCGGTGTGCGATTTTTGTGAAGCCTGGGTGTGCCATGGGAGGAAGTGTCTGAGTACACACGCTTGTATATGCCCACTGACCGATGCAGAGTGCATCGAATGTGATCGCAATGTCTGGGAACATGGTAAGTTGAGTACCATTCAAAATTCCTTACCACTTGGTTGTCTTATAGAAATCTTCACAATTGTATTAACATTTTGTTCTGGAAAGGTGGGCGCCTGTTCCGCTGTTCGTTCTGTATGAATTTCCTTTGTGAGGATGATCAGTTTGAGCACCAGGCTAGCTGCCAGATCCTTGAGGCAGAAACATACAAATGTGAGTCGCTCAATTACTAATCTACATCATAATAATTGATTTTCAGATTCTATTAGTTTACCACAGTATCTAAGTTAACACCAGTTTTCATATCACAGCCTATACCCATAGTCTTTCTGACTAAGTTGAATCTCTTTTCATGTCCAATTTGTAGGTGTTTCCTGCAACCGACTGGGGCAACACTCTTGCCTACGTTGTAAGGTGAGGCGAATAGATATTTTCACCAAGGCCCCTCAATCTTAAGGATATTGGAGATTCCCGAGAGGCCAACGCTTCTACAAGAATCTGCTAGTCAAGATCTCTTGAAGTAGATTAGTATGAGCCAGGGGACCGGTCTAACGATTGATTACTAATGTGCAAACAAGTAATTGTTAATTTATTACCGTTTTGTCCAATGGTTTTCCAAGGCCTGTTACTGTGACGACCATGCCCGGAGCAAGGTGTTCAAACAGGAGAAGGGTAAAGGGCCACCCTGTCCTAAATGTGGCCACGAGACCCAGGAGACCAAAGACCTCAGCATGTCCAGTAAGTCGCCCGCAGATTGCATTTTTGGATCCTTGTATTTGAAGGGTCACCGTTCAATAAAGTTCAGATACAGATCTACTGTCTAGATACACCCGCCAGCTGTGTTTCACAAAGCCACATCAGAAGTTACACCTGACTTCAGTGGTTGGTTGTAATGCCTACCCTACATTATCAAGTGTGGATATATTTCAATACACCTGTTCAAGTTCAGTTCAGATTTTTCTAGTCTAGCAGACGTTAAACATGTAAACATACGTCATATAACAGTCTAAAGCAATGGGAAAAGTAAAAAAAGCATGACATCACCCCTTTAAGACATAACAGAATTTCCTTGGCCCTTGAAGGCATTCAGAATTTCTTATGTGGCCCCAATGAAAAATAATTGCCCACCCCTGCACTAGACTGTCCCTAATGTATCTAGCATGTACAACTCAAGACATAATAATATAACTCGCCATAATAATAATAATAATAGTCACGACCATGTAGTTGACACGACAATGAGCCTGACGGCTCACCTTCTGTTATCCCAGCTCCCTGCTGTGGGCACACCCATTGGGCCAGGGGTGACTTTGCTGTGGTATCAATCAGTCACTGTAAAGGCTTAATTATAGTTCCACGTCGGTCAACTCAATGATAACACAGACGCTTCGACGCAGTTACAAACCTGTTTTGGTCCTGCTTCTGTTTTAGTGAGGGGACCAAGCACAGCGTCTTGCTGCTGCGTCACCTCGACGTAAGGTTAAGGGCTGATTAAGGTCCCACGTTCACCCAACGCAAGGGGGTTACGGACCCCTTGCGGACCCTCCTTGCGTCCACCGCAAGGGCCTGACGTGCGCCTCCCAAAAATGTTAACCTTTCGTCAAGGCGACGCAGCCACAAAGTGCTGTGATTGGTCCACTCACTAAAACCCGACGCAGGACCGTAAACGTTCAAGTCTACGTCGAAGCGACTGCGGGGTCCTTGTGTTGCGTGATCGTGGGACCATAAAGAGCCCTTTACAATTTTTGGGAGGTGCACGTCAGGCCCCTTCGGTGGGCGGCCGCAAGGAGGATCCACAAGGACGTAATGGGTCCGTAAATCGCCTTGCGTCGCGTCGACGTGGAAGTTTAATTGAGCCTTAACTCTCCTTCTTCGTCCGCAGCTCGCTCAGTCAAGTTCGGCCGGCAGAGCGGTGCAGGGGAGGAGGACAGCTATGGCTACGGCGCGGGGGGTTACGCCGCCTACTGGAAGAACATGGCCGCCAGCAACGCAGACAAGGAGGAAGACTACGGAGCTGGGGATGACGAGGAGGACGAGGATGAGGACGACGAGGACGACGAGGAGGAAGAGGAGGATGACGATGATGATGATGAAGAGGAAGCAGTGGATCAGCAGGAGGGGAAAGAAGAAGGGGTGGTGGGCCCCCTGGCTGCGCTGAAGCTGGATGAGACCAAGACCTGATTATAGGCATAATACATAAGTATTGAGCAACGTGGGGGTCAAAACCATTACGTGTCGTGCACTCATTCTTCATACCAGGTCAAGAATCAATAAAGTTATTAAATGAAATGTAGGACACTCTTAATCGACATTTTATCATCTTTGAATTTATGAAAATGAGTTATGTTGTTTGATAATGAATAGAAAGTAATATATCCTCACAATTGGCAATGTCTAAAGACATTTAAGTTAACTTAACTGTAACAATCTTATAGACTGATTCTTTTTAAAATATAATTATATTTGGCTATATTCAGTATACATTATAATTGCAATACAATACCTTTTTATCAAACCTGAAGGGATATGATGGCCCCTTTACTTTCTAACTAAGCTAACTAGGCCCTTAAAACTCCAACTAGGCATTATACTCTAACCAGACCCCTTACCCTAACTCGGCTCTAACTAACCAGCACCACACATAATCAACAGGGCCCCAGGTCATAAAAGAGCCACGCCACCATAAAGAAGATT
>JAOPUD010000117.1:11988715-12011051 GCA_027122715.1 Trisopterus minutus
GCGGGGGGGGGGGGGGGGGTGGGGGGGGTCTTCGGCGGGCCCCTACTGTCCTCTTACTGGATACACGGGGGGTCAACGGCGGGCCCCTGCTGTCCTCTTACTGGATACACGGGGGGTCAACGGCGGGCCCCTACTGTCCTCTTACTGCAGCGGTTCAAAGAGACAGTAGAGCAGCTACAGCGATAAGGCAGTATGCTGGGCCGATGGATTGTTGAAAACTATTGGCTAATGGCTCAACGCACAGCCCCTGAGAATATAATGAAATGTCTGGAGCAAGATGGGCGGATTGGTTTACTTTAATGACTTGTGATGATAAGGCACTGGGGGAGGCAACTGCTTTAAACACACAATTGGAAACTTTGAAAGAAGTAGATGGAGCATTATGTCAACGGTGAATATATTCGTGAGTGTGAAAAGCAACACCCCGTCTCTCTGTGTTTAAGACCTAGAGAATATTAGTATTTATTTACTGTTTTGTCTTTTGTATTTCATTCAGGTGTGAACACACACAAGATGAAACACATCAACAGCTGCAGCTTTAAAACAGCAAGCAAACCAATATCAAAAAACGTTGATATTCCTGTAGGTTTACTTCCATTGCCAATTCCATTGTAATATTTTTTTGGTTTAATGCTGGGTACATTCTCAATGAATCTTCAAATGTAGTAAACGTGAAACCTCACACCTCAACAAAACACTGATACATTCCACTGTCGTTCGTGGAATGCCAACGATTTTGCCAACACAGCAGCCCACACACAAACCGATTCCGTTCCACAGCAACCAAATCTCTTGTGATCAAAATTGGGACTTGAGTGTAAACAAAAATCTATGCTAGCTTTATCGTTGTTTCTGAAAACTCTACAGGCTGGTCCTCTATTTCGGAAGCCAATTTAGCTTTTGCCGCCATGGCTTCTGGCGGCAAATTGGCGACTGGTTACTGGGCTACTGTCTTTCCCACATGACAATCAATTGCCTATGTCCTCGGCTGTCGTTAGGGATCCCCCAACACTACAGGATAGTAAATATCTAACAGGTTTAATATTTTAATTGGTTGGCCTGGATCAGTAAACACACTGTTAACATACAGAAAATCGGTAGAACCATCAAAAGATCGGCGCTTTGCCGATGAGAGTCGGGAGGGGAAAATTCGGCACAAAATCAGTTAAATTATCCTGTAGTATGTACCCAGCCTAACTCCTGTATTTCTCTGAGATTTATTTCCCCACCATTTCCAAATTGCTCATCAAAGTCCCACGTACAGCTTTTAAACATGTGTAATCACTGTACGACACCCTACTGATCAAAAGGACCATAGAGACCACAGAGGAGATGGTCACACACCTTGTCTGCCAGGTTCTTGAGGGCCAGGGTCAGCCCAGGGCGGGAGTGCTCCTGGGCAGCCTGGAGGAGCTGGTCTGCCAGGCTGGAGATGAGGGGTTGAAGCAGGCCCATGGTGGTCAGAACCTCCTGGGCCTTGGCCGTGTGCTCCGGAGAGTAGTAGATACACTGATAGGCTGTGCTGAAGCTGGAGAGAGAGAGAGAGAGAGAGAGAGAGAGAGAGAGAGAGAGAGCGAGAGAGAGAATACAATTGCATTAAGTGAGTATACTTAACCAACCAGGGGAAGTACCTGAAAGTAAACAAGTTTGCCATTACTGCGGTGGTGTTGGCCTACAATATGCGCACGTTTGAATTAAAGTTGTCCTAGGAATTGTACTATTTTCTACTTTTGCTTTACTTAATATGCATCGTTACTTTTGACAATGGTGTTGGGAAAGTTTGGGAAGAACCTGTGCATTACTCAGCTGCTACAACAGTAGTTGCAAACTTCAATTTTAGAATAAAACTGAATACGAAATAAACAGCCTCCCTGTCTTAGACAATACACTTTACTTAGAATCCCTGGATGTGCAGCGTTACAAGACACATTAGCCAGAAGTGGATCAAGAATATTAACAGAAACAACGATATCAAGAGGAATTGGGTGCTTTATTCAAGCGTGGGTTTTAAGTTGACAAAGTCATCGCTATAACATTAAACTGAATGTACAGTGAAGTAATGGACAATATTTGAGATTCAATTGGATTCAACTTTATTGTCATTGTACTTAGTATAAGTATGGAGACATGAAATGCAGTTTAGCATCCACCCATAACTGTGCGGAGTTCTGCAGGGTGACAGACGCAAGGGAAGAACCAGTTCCTGAACTTGCTGGCCCGGGAACGCAGAGTCCTGTCATTCCTCCCGGAGGGGAGGAATGTGTGGCTGAGGTGTGTGGCAGAGTTGTCCCTGCAGAGCACAACCCTCTGCAGTGCTGTCCGGTCAGAGACAGAGCGATCGCCTGAAGGTGCAGTGGTAGAAGTTTACCAGAATCAGAGGTGGACCTTCTTCAATCTCTTCAGGCAGAAGAGACGCGGGAGAGTCTTTTTGATCAGGGTTAAGTGTTAAGGGTCCAAGTAAAATCATCTGAGATTTGGACATCTAAGAACCATAACTGGCTACATGCTCAACCTCCGTCCCATTGATAACGATGGAGGTGCGTGGGCTGCATTGGTCATTGGTCTTCTTTGGAGAAGTTTAGGTAGCATTGTTGAGTGATGTGGTATTTGCTATTCATCCTCATTGTTCATCCATCACTCTCAAGGTGTGTTAAATACGTTTCCAGGATCGATACGGATTACATACGGGATATGAACACAATGTAACTATGATTACATTTTTCCTTAAGTAAACATACCGTATTGGTCCGAATATCAGACTTTTTTCCCCTCGAAATAGGCCAGAAAAAGTCGGGTCGTCTTATATTCGGGGTCTAGTATTCAGAGCGCAGCTTCTCTTCTTCGCCTCTCCCTTTAAATGTCAATACACATTCGCGGCCCCAGATGGCACCAAAAATTGGTTCCGGGAAAAAGTAGTCCAGCATCCTTAACAACCAGCCCGTTACCGGTGTTTAAAGATGGAAAGACAGGCTGACCATTTAGAGACAAGTGGATCAAAAGTGGGTCAGGTCAATCAACAACAGCGAGGAGCTATGATGCAAATTTTTTAATAATGGTCGTCAATAAGGCAGAGTCTAGTAACAACTGCCAAACTGCCAAGAAGTAAAATACAAATAAAATAAAATGTTCTTAAAAACAGTTCTTTGTTCTGCAAATCTGGTCTGCAAATCTTTTTTTCTAAATGTTTGTGTTGAAAAACGGGGGGTCGTCTTATAATCAGGGTCCTCTTATATTCGGACCAATACGGTAGCTGTTATTCGTGGTCTCCATAAAATGTAATTTTTTGATTTTTATTTATTAAGAGATTAATTAAAAATATTAAAATACTCTCTTAATTGTCAGTTTCATATTATTGTTTTTGGTTTAAATATGTTTCACCCTCTTTAAGTGTCTTTCATCAGGGTATAGTGTTATCACTAAGCATCATGCATCATAGCCTATGCTTAAATATTAGATCTGTGGGAAACGATCACACTCTTCAAGCATTTAGATGTGGCTGTAAAAAACGTTCCGAGCACAACGTTACAGAAAGGTGTCGCTTGGCGAAAAATGTTGACATTGTAAGTATTTGTGTGGGGTTATCGAACTTGCTACCTAAGTTAATTCAGAAGGAAACGGAGGAAGAAAAGCATTTGAAATGGATGAAGGTGAAGAAATACATGAACAAGAAGGAGATTCATATGTAGGGGACATTTCAGAGATCATTAAGCAAAACTATGAATGATTTCTTGGTTGCTATGATTATGTTCTCCAAAAGTCCTTTGCAGATTATGCTATTAAGCTATGCACATTACTCAAAATTCTTATTGTTGCATACAATTTTCCATTTGAGCTATGATCATTCTTGGAAAGCACATGAAGCCCTAGTAAATGATGTTAAACAAGGCCACCTTTTCATAGCTTTGTTCAACATGAGGCGGAAAAAGTGAAAGGTCATTCTGAGAATGTTAAATAGCAGTGAAGCAAATGTTTGTATAGAATGCTGTTGTGGCAATTTCGAGATGGTAATCTATTGATGAACCTCCTCAGGATGTTATAAAATGGGATTTGCAGCAACACTGGCCTCTCGACCCTCCCCAGGGGGGTCAAGAAAACAGGCCCATACCAACAAAAGGCAGTTTCTAACACATTCCCAGAAGGTGTCACGAAAACAGGCACATACCAACAGACACAGAGACACATAATGTGAAAACTTATTTTTCCCATTACACCAAGCACAAAGGTTAACATTTTATACGACACTAGGAAAAGCAGGGTGAAACAAAGCCTAAGTTCATAAAAAGGCAACAGCATGTGGATTTTTCCATCACAATGGATACAGGCTAGGGGTTTTGCACTCAGTTTTAGTTAAAAAAGTTTAGATGCACTAGAACTAAGGTTGTCAAACCGTAACGTCTGCTACATATTAATGTAGAACGCCATTGTGCTCACAGTTCATTTGTTATTTCAGAACGTCCCTAGTGTACGCACCAGCTCCCTTATTTAAATTAATTAAGAACTTTAAGGTGACCCTCATTAAAAAAAAGAGAACTATTTGATTCCACAACCACTCATTACCCTAGGCGCTATTCTCGTAGCTAATGCTACGTGCTATTGTCAGCAGGCCTCTGCAGACACTGAGTCACTACGCAGTAATGCCAGCTGATGCAACAGACATTTAATGGTGATTAATGATTAACAGACAAAACGGCCCCCTGGATTCCTGTACACAGTATATTTGTCGATTATGCAGTACGGATAGTATGTATTATAGTATTTATAGATCACAAGGTAAATGTAAGTATTATACAGTATAGTAAGATAACATATAGTGCATTTTGAAAGGATGAAGTATATTTGCAGATGGTATATTTAGAGAATATACTGTATATTTAGAGTCTTGAGTACCGTAGGGCTTTAATAAGTACTGTATTCCCAATAGGCATAGGAAAAAAAACAACAGTAAGTGAAACACTCATAATAAGCACATCCATGACTCAATGCACTCGTGTTTTATGTTCATGTGGTTGTTTGACTGAAGACACTATGCGCCTGTTGCAGTGGTCGGCCGTTGAATTTGATGAATAAAGGCTTCGACCACGGAGCTCGTACCAGCGTGTTTCAAGACTCTCGAGTCGAGTCACCCCACACTGGATGAATAATGAATCTTGTGTTTATTTTAAGGGACCCATTTGATCTGAGAAGGTCACACCTTTGGCAGTTCATGGTTTCAGGGCAAAAATAAATATTAAAATATCACTCAAATCGAATATCCCCCTCCCTGGGCCGCGCTGAAGTTTGGTGTGACTTTCAATGAGTTTTGTGCTGACTTTACTGTAAGCGTGAAGCGCAGAATACGACTGCGGAGGCTTGCGAGCCTCCCAGCTAGTCTGGAGTCAGCGCTGTGTGAACCTCTATATAGGCCAGAGCCCAGAGCCTGGTCCGCAAGCACAATGCACTTAAGACGAGAACAGACAGGCACGGAGAAAGGATAGGGAAACAGATAGGGCCAGATATAGATAGGTATGGGCATGTTTCAATCTAGGTATAGATAGTTATAGACAGACGGATACAGAGTTATAGATAGTTACAGATAGGCAGATATATGGGTAGATGTAGTGTGTGCCAACTGAAGATTTGAATCAGAGAGAAAGAGAGAGAGACTGAAAGAGGCAGACTGAGACACAGAGAGAGAGAGAGAGAGAGAGAGAGAGAGAGAGAGGGAGAGACACACACCGACAGAAAGACAGAGACAGAAAGAGAGAGAGACAGCGACAGAGAGAGAGGGAAAGAGTGAAAGGGAGAGAGGGAGATGAAATAGGCAGAGAGAAATGGCGAGAGATAGAGAGACAGTGAGACAGAAAGACCTGTCATATGCTCTGAGGTTCTGCTAATCTGTGGACCTTACAGAGAAGTGCGTTGGGCTAAGGCATGTCTCAGACTGGGATCTCCAAGCCCTGACCTCGTCCTCACGGCTAATAAGCTCTCTGGAGAACCGTCCACCAGTTAGTCTGGACAGCCAATCAAAAGCCATGTGACACAGGAAGCACACACAATGTATAAACACCTGGCACAAAAGTTTCACACAAGAACTGAAGAGAGCCCGGTATAGAATTCATCGGAGAAGAACTCATCGGTGCGCGTCGCGCAGGACTAAAGATTTCTCTTTGTGTGCTACAAACAGAATATTGAAAAGCTACAGGGAAAGTTAGAGGAGGAGAACTAGTGCCTCAGTGGCTTACATTCAATAAAGGCCCTGTTCACTCATAAGTACAAATCCAATCCCATTAGGGCCGCCTATGCAGGCTATAAAGAAGGTTGGGAGCTGCCACCTGATGCCAGAGGACAGAGCTGAGACCCGACCCACCGACACCAGCAAAGACAAGGGCCTTTATTTACCCCCCGGTCTGGGCTATCAATACAACATCTCCCTAACAAGATGGTAGAACACAAAGGGCAAATGATTAACCTTGAGCCAACTCCAGTTCGACGTCATTGGGTCTACTGGTGAACTGAGGGTTAACACAGTGTTTTTAAGCCCCCTGAGATGGGAAATACTGGTCGTGGGATACAACTATTCTGAGAAGATGTAGTTCCAAGAAAAGAGGAAAGGTATATATACTGTACATCCAGCAGATGCACATGTATTGCACGTTGAATGGTGGCACTATACTATTAGTGCTTGCATTTGAGGGCTAAGAGGTCTAAAATGGAGGGTGACTTGTTATCCACACAGCTATGACCCATTTGTGATACTTTTTTAGCACCGTCATTGTGTAGGAGCGTTCAAATGAGCAAAGTCGTATATGAAATGCATAACCCATCGTGGAGTTATACTATTGGTGTCCGAGAAGCTAAACGCTCTCTCAGGCGTGCCACCAACATCCATCGATGGCAAGACACAGCCACACACACAGTATGGCGTTATATATATGTGTGTCTGAGAGGCTTAACTCTTTCTTGGACGCGGGTATCAACATAAACCGCTGGCAAGATGGAGCACCACACGTCCACGCACACCGTGGGGTTATATATAAGTATCCTCAAAGCTTAACCCTCTCTCGGACACGCCTCACGCCTAACCAGTGAAGAAGAGCTTATGCTCCATCCTTTTTGCCAAAATATCCCATGTATTTAGAGGATTCAATTAGAATGGAGCCTCACACACTTTTTAATCAAAGTGTAAAATAGTGTAGCGAAGTGCCAGTTTACGGAGGAGAGGGATTAAGATAAACGAGTGTGCATTCTTCAATACATCCATGTTCTGTTTGAGGATGTTCTCTGTTCGATAACTAAAAGTAGGCTATCACTCTTTTGTAGAAAATTGGTGTCAAAAACTAATCTAAACACTGTCTTGGAGCGCTGACTGCTAACTAGATGAATGATCAATACTTGTAACAGCTCGGCATAATTATAGGTCTATGGATGTCCTTTGTGTACAGTCCCATTCAGCTCTGTGATATGTAATTACTTTATGTACAACGGACATGAACGATCACCAGCAATGTAAAAAAAGCCTTACGTAAGCTATGACCAATTGTTTTACAGGCTCAATAACTAAATACAATTCATTTACTGTAAAAGTAAAAGTTCTTAAATCTTGGTTGTAACTAAGGGGCTACTCGGTCCTGTTGTACTCGTACACGTATTGGCACCGTGCACCATACACAACACAGGTCAGTACAGGCCACCGTGGTTGTTGGAAAAGGGAGGGGTGATGGGTAGGAATTCAGTAGGATGCAATCTGAAACTTCACCGCTAGATGCAACTAAATTGTGTACACTGCACCATTAACTTCCATCCCTGCTCAACCACTTTGCACATTCAGGGAATCTTTCTACAATGTAAAAAGAAACCTCAAGCAAAGATACACAAATTGGGCTAAACTTTTTATCACTAACCGCAAGTCTATAAGCTGCTAATGAAGGTCATTACTAAAACTAGCAAACGATTGCCTGAACAAAGACTAACCCCTGTAGGGGGCTTCTTCTCCCCTTGATCAATAGGAATCTGATAGAACACAGGAGGGATGTGGGGGTGGGGTGGGAGCAGTCAGAGAACCGCTGGGCCCAATGGTCTAATTAAGCAACCCCCCCCCCCAGCCCCGCCGCCCCACCATCTCCTGTCCACGTGCTAATTAATAGTGGAGGGCGAGGGAGGCTCTGCCGACAACCAGGCGAGAGTGTAAAATAGGGCTGCGTAAGCACGGAGCCATGCGGCTCTCCAGGTGACTGCCAAAGCCTCTTTCATCATCCGGACAGCCAGCACAAGTCACTGATCATACACCCGGGCGGCTGCCGCACGTCCCCAGCAACCAAAAGGAACAGAGAAGAAAAATAAAAATCTATACTCTTTCATAGAGAAAGGGGAGGGGGGAGGGGTCAGAAGCGATCTCATTATTGCAGTCACCAATCATCATCTGTTATAAGGTCCAACAACTGGCAGACCACCCGTCTCACCACCATCACCATCAGCACGCATGTGGTAGGGAGAGACCAGCCAAGACCTTCCTCAGTCATTGAGAGACAAGATGGGGACGAGGCACTGATCTCAGAGCAGACACAGCTCGGCTGGAGCGTGCTGTTGCTGCTGCCAATATCTTACTCTGATACAGATAGAGAGGGAGAGAGAGAGGGAGAGAGGGAGCAAGAGAGGAAAAGAGACAGAGAGGGAGAGCGAGGGAGAGAGAGAGAGAGGGGGAAAAGAGAGAGAGAGGGAGGGAGAGAGGGAAAAGAGAGCGAGGGAGAGAGCGAAGGAAAGAAAGAGAGGGAGAAAGAGATAGGGAAGGAAAGAGAGCGAGTCCGGAGCTGCCTGTTCAAGCTGCTGTCTGTCAACGAGATGCCGAAGATCAGTGCCAATGAACCTCTCAGACCACCGGCCAAAAGAGCCAGCTTACTTTGCAAGGGTGGCCGTGCGAGTCCCAAGTTCTGTGAACACGAGAGCCACATGGCTCTATCCACTATGTGTTCAATCCAGAACCCACAATCTATGTCTCCCACCTCCAGTCTGTCCTCCAAATGCATCTGAAACATTTGGTTGGCACAGAATGAATTAATAGTTTTCTCAGATTGTGGTGGCCAGCATGCAAGACCACACATTCTGGCAAGGGTGGATGCAGTGTTCTCTACAGCAAAGCTGTGGAACAGCGGGTCCCTGCCTTTCATTTATCCTCTTTATCCACTTTGCATCCTCTGACACTACCCCCCCCCCCCCCCCCCCCCAACATACACACACACTCACACACACAAAAGCTCTTTCCGGCGAGTGTTCTTCCATTGAACAATAACGGCCGAATAATTTGAAAGTAGTTTGGTAACGACAGATAACGCCAAATCAGTGGTTCACCAGCTATGACTGGGAGGTTCAATTAACACAGATAAAAGTGCAGGACCATCCCCCCCCATATCCCCCCATTTTTAAAAGCACGATTTAAGTGGGGGAGTGCATACATTAATGAAAGATAAATGCTTTTGCTCTGTGTGTACATTAACATGAGGGTTTCCAGTGGAATACAAAGGACAGATATTGATTAAACCCCTAGCTGTGGCCATCCAGAGACAGCCTGCAATGCACACTGCTCTGGTCTGCCAAGTTCTCCCATTGCGGATCTCTTTTTTTTCATGGTTATGGGAAGAACTCCCTCCCTCTCCTCAGTGTCCTGGGAACAAAGACGAATGGCTCTTTTATTGCATTCTTGGTAACACCAGCCCTCTCTTGCTCTTACTTCTTCGTTTCACTTCACATCACAAAAAAGCTCTCGTAGATTTGATCACTTAAATGCTGTGGTAATCTTAGCGACACTTGGCGTAGACCTTAGTTTTAGTTTTTTTTAGTGAACCTTCATGAAAATATATCACACCCAGTTAATCTTGTTCAAAGTAAACCCACATTAACACCAAATAAAGAGACTCTAAATACTCAGCGGAATTCGAAGCGGAAACATCAAGTTTGAATTTATTCCTGTTTCTGACGATGAGTGACAAAATGGCGGGATTCCAGGTCAAAGTCAGCAGAGGCTCATTGAAGACCGACGCCGGTCAGCCAGGCGGAAAATTGGAAACTTCAAGCTACAGTGAGTCATTAACTAAGTCAAATATGAAACAAAAAAACTGCCGTCTCCCAGCGGAACTTATTCAAGTCTAATCTCTCATTCAAAGGAAAATTATTTCACTTCAGTGGACTCTCATACAAAAAAATATGCTAAACTCTTATCATCATAGTATAGCGCGTGTAAGCAGATAAAACCGACCATCTTCAGCAAATTCGCTCCCGCGTGCGAAGCCTCCAACCATTTTCCCATCAACGCCGTCCGTTTTTATAACCCCACTTCAGCCTCGCCTTTTTTTTTTATTGTTGAGCGCCAAACTCCTGTGGAGCTAATTGGAACTGGCGTGCTTTGTAATGACTTTGCAATCCATGCGAAAGGCTTACAGAATAATCACCCTTCATTTCCTGCGGCATCACTCAAGTGACCGTGGACACAGGGATCCTCCTCCTGCATGTACGGCCGGCCCGCATTCAAAAGAGCCGCAGCAGCACAATTCAGACGAGTACTGCTGATACGGCTGCTCCTTACTGTAGTGGGCGAATGAGCAAGGGCGACACGTGGTTAAACCTGCATGCAAAAGCGTCATTATGTGTGTTTGTGTGAGGGCCATTTGCGTGTGTATCCGTGTGTTTGTGTATTGAATGAGTGTGTTTGCGGAGCTAAAGTATCGGCCGTTCAGGATGGATAACCCCTCATTTGCTCTGAAAAATAAAAGCCCTTTTTTTTGGGGGAATCTGGGGTTTATTCGCTCAGTCAATCTTTTGCTTTTCAATTGAAATGGTAAAGTAGTGGGTAAAGTAGGGAGAAGAGTTGAAGAGTGGGTAAAGTAGGGAGAAAAGGTTCAGTCAAGATTTAGTCAACTCATCCAGGTTTTTGAAGGCGCAGAGTTGTGGGTCGCTCAAGGCACCGAGATCAACAGGAAGGTAATTGGCTGCACTAGCATCCTGGACAGAGGGCCTACCAGTGGGATAGGAAAATCCATTTAGATAATATCTACCTATGATTACCAACTCTCATCTCGGCTCTAAATCCAACAATAATTTCTGCTATTACTATTATATGTCCTATAAGTTGTTTATATTCCACCGCTTTAGTTTGTATATAACCAACTGTTAGTTTGAATATAACAAAATATAAATAATAAAGTCAACTGTATAACTGTATAAACAAATTGTGTTACAATGGTATTGTATGATACCATTATACCACATAATGTTATAATACTTCACTGTCACCATTCTAGTCAGTATGTTATAGTTTGTGTCGGAACCATTGTACTTGTTGAATGATCAATACATGCAACAGCTAGCTATAATTACGTTTGTGTACAGTTTTAGTACTTTGTTTTTTATAGCTTATATGGTAACCCTTCTAGTGAATGTAATACAGTTTAAACAGCCAGTATGTTGTAATTTGTATGGTGAGCCTTCTAGTGAATGTAATACAGTTTATACAGCCAGTATGTTGTTTGTATAGTAACCCTTCTAGTGAATGTAGCAGTTTATACAGCAACAGTTCAAGCCAGTATGTTGTTTGTATAGTGACCCTTCTAGTGAATGTAGCAGTTTATACAGCAACAGTTCAAGCCAGTATGTTGTATTGTATAGTAACCCTTCTTGTGAATGTAGTACCTTAATTTCCCACATATAGGCTGCATCATGGATAAACCGCAAGCCTTTAATTTATGTATATAAAAAAAACTGAATTGTGCATAACCCGCACCCATATACCCGCACAAGTTTCAAATGGGCTAATTATGTAATGTATAGGCATATAAAACCGTTCAGCCAAGTGGTCACTTCAAATTGATGTTACACTTGAACATGCCTTTCTCACGTTAAGGCCGACTAGGCCTACTGCTTGGCACGCAGGAGAACAGCGTCTCTGATTGAGTGTCACTGTAAAACCCCTGACAATGAGCTAGTTTAGCATGATAACACCGCCATATGAATCTGGAAAAAAAGACTAGCAGCGAGGATGTAGGGAGTTCAGCAACGCTACAGATGAAGATCAAGGTAAATCTGTGCTGATTTATTTTAAACGACAGCATTAGAGGAATTGACGCTGTGTTCCCAGAGGGACACATTTAACTCACCTGAACCCTGGCTGCACAGATGGCATCACCACATAAATCAATAGTTTAGAATGCTATAATAATCCGATTTCATGGTCAGTTGTCTACATGTTTCATACAGTCTGCAGAAAGCACGCACGCAAATGCATGCGCTACACTGCATGTGCATGAATTTCTCAACACTTTGAAAACTTGCAAAACTATCATCCCTAAACGTCCAATAGGTTACCTCATCAACCCTATTCTAGTAGACTAACACAGAAGTTCCAAATGAAAATCCGGTCCCAAACAAAGAAAAAACAGTTTTCCCGTGTATTGGCCACACCCATACATAAGTCGCATAGCTAATGGCATTATGGAAAATTTGTTTATAAACCACGGCTTATAGTTGGGATATTAGGGTACAGTTTATACAGCAACAGTTGAAGCCAGTATGTATAGTTACCCTTCTGGCGAACGTAGTACCGTTTATACAGCAACTGTTCTAGCCAGTATCTCGGTGTACGGTAACCCTTCGAGTGCCTCTGCTGTGGGTCTGTTTGGTCCTACCTCTTCTTCTCGGCTTGGTAGCGGCTCAGGAGCCTCTGCAGACCGCCGTTCTTGAAGCCCTGGAAGTGGGCGGCCGGAGCACCCACTGTGACGACGTCGTAGGCCGCATCTATGCAGACAGAGCAGACAGACGCACCGTGAAGATTCCAGTCCCACTCACAGAGCATGAGATCATACCCCCTAAACCCCAGAGAGAGAGAGAGAAAGAGAGAGAGAGAGTCCCACGCAGAAAGACACCTGGAGGAAACACAATCAGTAGATGTAAGTTGTTGTTTTGTTCCTGAAAGGTTGAAACAGTTTTCCCCCCGCTGCTCCCTCGTGCATGTTTGTAGCCCCGCGTGAAAACATATCGCTCCAGATTAATTCAGAAGCAAAACGTGTGCCTTTGAAACTCTTTCACAGACGTGTGTTCATTGCGTGGGAATGCAGTAAAGTCACTGTGATGGATTCACATCACAGCCCCCTGAATCCCTTCCCGTATTCCTTTCCGGGCGCCCCCTGCGGTCTCCACATGGCTCTGGTAGCGCGTTGAACAAGAAGGACGGCCAATGTCACGCCGCTTCATTCCAATTTGCACAGCGCCGTCAAAAAGTAAATAAAACACTCATGCACACACAGACACACACACAATCACACAGCCAGTGACGGCGCGGCGGCTAGCACAGAGGTGCTTAAAACAGGCCTTGTTTAAGATGAGTAATGGATAAGCCTGACACTTATATCAGAGCAACACAGGAGTGGAGAGGAGGGGTTATGGGGGATTATGGAGCTGAATATATTCGGGGGTTGGTTTTAGTGCCAGGTCAGTTAATGAACACCCTTGGGGAAAGGCCACTAGTAGCTCTGCTCTCGGCATCGGGGAGGCTGTTCTGAAGAGCTGTTCAAAACACAAAACTAATGACACAGCTCTGCTGCAGATGTGGCCAAAGCAATGCAGATGACAGGGTGGCTGGACTGGCTTCCCTCCAACCCTGAAGCGCTGACTTAATGAACATTGGGGTAAATAGGGTGGAGTGTGGGGGATGAAGGGGTTAATAGTGTCTTCCCACTAATGCAGATCCCACTGAATTCCCAAATCATTATCCCAGTGCCTGGCCGGTGCGCCCCCCCCGGCCTGCCACACGTTAGGCCCCTGGAGTTATAAACTACAGACTTCCCCTTAATTGGTTCTGCTGCTACAGCCGCAGACTGAAATACAATGGTGGGTCTCTGAACATCAATCACAGTGGCCAATTTGTGCCGTATTTGTCTGGCCTCCCCCATTCTTTGGTCCCCTTCCCTATAAATTGCCAGGGAAACGAGCGGGCTGAGAGAACTCTCTCACACTTTCCCACACAGAAAAATAAATTGATTGCGGCAGTGTGAAGATAAGTTGTTATAATTCATACCCACCGTACCTATCCTGCTGTTAAGCAGTGATAAAACACCCATTTTACATGGTTCAAATGAGTGCCATACAACGTGTTTATCGCAGTGTCGTCAAGCCAGGCTATTAGCCTTTGAAATATTTCCGCAAAAGTCACTTTCAAGGATGAAAAAGGTGGTATTGTAAATCATCAGGAACCTGCCCCGGAGATGACCTGATAGATTTCTTTAGGAATATTCTCTGTACACCTTCATGACAAATTGGGGAGGTGAGGAATTGGACAGGGGAAGTAAAAGATTACCCATGTGATTTCAACTTTTTGAAAGATCTGTCTTGTTGCACCTTGGATAAATAACTTTTATACGCTTTTATAAATAATGAAAGCTTGAAAGATGAGGTCTGCGTCTTTCTGCGATTCTTTTTTTTCACTGCCGGAAGCCTCAATGAAACACAACAATTTATTTTCCTGCTGATCACATTCATCACTTGTTTAGTGATCGGCAGATACTGAGCGACACAAAGAGCTTTCCATTGTTCAAAGCGCGGGTAGGGTACAGTTTGCTTTCATCTACGAAATCTATCCATGTGATTAATTACACTTTCACACAGCACCAAAAGGCTGGTTTTGAGCCGAGACAGTAAACAAACGTCAGAAGGTAGGACCATGTGAGTTGTATCTTCTCGAATCCTCCCTACAATCACTTAACACAGTTTTCTCGAAAGGATGGGTTTTGCTGCCAAAACAGGACATTTGTACAAAGTCTACAGCAGCAGAGGAAAGTTCCTATCTGCCATGATCTATTTACAATTTAGCCATTTGGCAGATGCTTTTATTCAAAGCAATTTAGAGTGAATCTTTTAAGAAATAAGTCACAGGAGACAGCCATGCATTAGGCATTTTGGAGACAATGGGACTCAAACTTAGAACCTGGGACTGAAAAACCTTTGACACTAGACTATCCTACATCCATTGTTCTTTTTTAGACAACAGTCAAAGTACACAGCACCAGAGTGATCTGCCATAATCTTGTTCTAGGTCTGTATGTGTGGATGTCAGTGATAAGATTAAAAACCTACAATCCTTGACCTGTGCTTATCCTTATTCTCTATCCATTTGTTCACCAGCAAACAAAGCTACAGTAGGATGCCCAGATGGATGTGAAGGGGTACTTTCAGTCTCTTAAGTTCCCTTTTATGGGACAAAATGGCTCCAAACCTCAGGTTATTCAGAATGTTCTCCTCGAGTGGTCAAGTACCTGATTTTCTGGGGCAGGTCACCATCATCCTCTGGGTGTGGAGGTTGATTGGGATAAACTCCAGAGACTTCTGAGTTTTGCAGCAGCTCGGCTTGAAGGAAGGACCTGCAGGACGGAAAATAACAAAGTGTGAACTGTGTTGTTCAGCGTAACAGTGCTGGGCAGTGAACGCATGCAGTGAAAGAAGCAAGCCACAGCTGGGCATGAGGCCAGCAGTGCTGTCGGAACCTATTGCCGTACCTTAACTGATTTAACCTAACTAGGGCTGGGTGATAAAAATGATAAAAACAGAGATAATGCCAATTTGTTTCAACTGAACTTTTTCTTTAGACGCATTAAGGCAGGCACTGGCCTTTTTTGACAGGCACGATATGCACCCGCTAGACATTCATTTTCAATGAGACAAGCAGTGCCGCTTGTTGTTGGATAGCAACTAGCAATTACACATGCCAATCACGGAACTCAAAAATGCCGTGCCGAGACGAATTGTGGACAAGACGCACTGTCATTATGTTTAGTCACTGAGACAATTAGCGCTTGTCCTCCATTTAAAGTAATTCCTCTATAAATCACTCGACTCTCAATAAAGGTAGGCTACACTTAACCATAACCATAAAGCATGGAACATCTTTTTTTTATTCTTGTGCTTTTAAGAGTAGTCAATCATTTTCATTATACACACATCCCCATGTAAGTGAAACTATTGAAGTATATTTTACCTTAGGACAAGGCCCCGCTAATTCCTTTCTGTTATGTGAAACAAACCTGCCAGTTTCCTTTGCAAACTGGTTATTTATGTTGTATAATATTTTATTTTTGGCCTTTGATTTTCATTGACCACATCTTTCCTTGTGTGCAAAACTCCTTGAATAAAACCCAATCATTAATGATGAATAGTATATGCCACCATTGATTAACATTTGAATCGGCTTGAGTTATCAAACTGATTAATATGTGTGAGCTTTATTGATATAGGGGTTATGGATAGCAACAGGACCTGCAGCAGCGATACTTTAAATCAAGAAGCGTCTTTCTTTTCATTCTTTTAAATGCCATGAGTTGTGATTTGAGGATAATGGTGAATGCTTGACTTGTGTGGGTCTCAGGATTGTCTCAATTATTGTTTTATGTTAATGATGGAAAAAAGTTTGGACATATTTCATTGTGTTTTTGTTCTTAAATGATTTACAATATGAAATCTTAAATGAAAAGCGAGCGAAAACTGCTGATTGCAACTAAAATTTTTCTTATATTTTAACAAAAAAACTAGGGTAGGTACGTTTTTTCATTGATTTGGAAAGGTTTGGCCCACAGAATGTCAAGATTCATATCAGAAATCTTTTTTTTGTTCCACTTACTTCGCATTCAATTGGGGTGGATTTAAAATATAATTTAAAAAGTGTGATTAATCGCTAGTTAACTCACCAATACTTTGCAATTAATCACGATTAAAACTTTTAATCGTTGCCAAGGCCTAAAAAAAAAAGTATCTTATCGTGTCTTTTAACTAATCGTGTTGATTTTATGCTTTGGAAATCTGAAAAAAAAAGTAAAAGTTCTTTCTTTGTGTGCTACTTCCTACCCAAGATGAACAAGAGGGTATTGCATTGAATGATTTGTGGGATCAATCTGAAAACAAAACAACACACAGCATTGACAATAGTATAAAGATAATAGTGTGTGTTATTTTGTTCAAATTCTGATTTAAAAATGGAAAGGACATTCCCTTAGTCCCGACTTGGCACCACCTATAAATAACAAGTTTGTTTTACCATTGTTAAAAACATAAAACAGCCATCAAAACACCCATTTGTTTGCATAATCCTTTAAATTAGGGAATTAATGTTTTTTACACTGACTGTTTTATTCAAAAGCTTTCCTCTACTCAACAGCAAAGCAATGTTATTCTGCACAGTTTTCCAATATTATCTCAAAGAGTACAATGGTTGTGCAAATCTCAAATATGTTAATTGTGATCTTTGAGTCCACAGATTGTGTTGTGATGTTGGCGGAGAGCGACGATCAAAGGCATTCAACACAACAACGTACAGACAAGAAATCGGGAAAGTTCTCATTATCTTTTACAAATTTGCCATGTAATTAAAGAGCGGTCTGTTCACTTATCTCAAACGTTTAGGTTCCCTTTCATAAAATGTGACACAATTAGATATGGATGCTGTTCCAATTTTTAACCACTAATAATGACACGTTCTGAATTTTACTGATAAGGAGAAACAATCACTTCACAGTTCCCACACACTCCACCAGCAGTTATCAGCACCAGCAGGGTATAATGAATAGTACCATGGCCATGCCAAGTGTCAGTAATCGTGGGTTTTTTCTCTCTGATCACTGGAGGGGAAGCTTGTTTATGTCGTTGAACGGACATGCTAGTTAACTAAGCACTATCAACCCGGCTTGACTCTTTCGGCTGCTAACTCCCTGATTCCAACGCCACACAGTCTGCCAATTAAGTTAGGGTCCTTAGTTAGTGTGATCTGGCAGCTATGATCTCTTCTAACCGGAGCTGAATCCACAAATCGTACTAAAGAGTCTTTATTTGTGGGGTCTAAAGAACTCTGGCGATCCAACCGAATGGACTCGTAGACATTTCCGGTTCGGCAAATTAACCACAAAAGCACACAGGTGCCTTTTAGACAAAAACTAAGAAAATAATCAAAACTCTGTGCGGTTTGATTTGTTTCAGTGTGAAGGCTGAGCTTCTGATCTTTTTCGAAGGATATCTGCTGTAGTCAAACATAGGTTGCACCATAAAATAATAAAAGAGAGTTTGAAAACTTCTCCAAAAGTCTAGGCGCTTTGGCTCCGTTGGGAACTGGCCTTTATGAGATGGCTTTGCTGAGGCTTAGACATCAGCAGTTTTTAACACTTTCATGCTCGGTATTACACCTTGCTCGGTTAAAAGGCCACTGGGAACTGGTCTTTATGAGATGGTTTGGCTGAAGCTTGGACATCAGTGTTTGGTAACACTTTCAAGCTAGGTATAAAGTGTTGCTACTCATAACTTCCGGTGGAATAAATTATGAAGGAGACAGAAGTGAGAGAAAGGTCTTGATCGTATGTGAGCATTAATGTGTGTAAGTGTAGTTGTGTGTCTCTGTAGGGTTTACTTAGCAAGGTGGATAATGCAGTTGCTTTTCTCATCATGGGATAATTTCTTTGTGATATTCTAGAAATAATCTCCAATTCAGTGTGCATGTTTATTGCTCAAAAGGCAACATAACTTTTATTCCAATGTATTATATTGACTTATTCCTTTTCTTTATTCAACTTCTTTTATTTTATGATGAACCATTTTGGCTTATTGTATATTGTGAATAAAAAGAGGCAGTCAGAAATAACTGTGTGCAAGGACATAAAAATACTAGTTTGTACTTGTGCTAATCTATGACTCCCAGCGTTAAAGCCCAATCTGTTGGTCGTTGTTTCTGGTCTATGTAACGGGACAAGGTGGGTGGCCAACATTGACAACTGATAGCTGGCATCTCGCTTCCTTCTCCTCCATCCCTTCTTTGTCATAAAAAAAAATCGAATTGCTGTGTTTGATTTGTGGGTTGTTCGTTAAATGACGTGAGTCACATTGAGACAAGACACAATCATGCATGTGGTATTGTTGACCCACTGCAGGCAGTAATTGTTTGATAAGATCGGCTGAGTTCCCTTACACTCCCTGCAGTGACTGATGCCTAATGCAGCTCTACCATTTGGCCACAAATCTGCCTTTGTCCGGGTGAACATACAAATTTGTATTTAATTTTAGTTATACCAGGGGTCTTAGCTAATTCAGCAATGTGCTCTGGATGTCCTGTCTTATAGGATACATGCCAAAAACATAAACTTATATACAATTATATTAAAAGCTGACGGTAATCAGTGTTTGGAAATGAAAACCCAGTTTGATATTGATTCACCACAATATTACAGTTCATCTAAACCGTGTTACCTCTACATGATCCTTACACACAAAAACCCCTCCACATCAGCTTAACAAGCTTCCGTCTTTTGTTTCCAACAAGATGTTTGAACTGAAACATCAATATGAAGACGCTTCTTCCAATAGCAGCTGCATTTGTCTCGTCACTGAGGACATGGTCATGATTGGCAGCTCGGTACAGACGCGTCTGAGAGAACAGGGGGAGTCGAATGACGGGAACAGGTTGCTGGAGGTCCAACAAACAACACCCATGACAGGATTACAACAGCCTCTAATTGTCCCGCTCGCAAACAATGGAGGTGGGGATGATTTATTCATAAGTGGAACAGTTATTAGAGCGTCTAAGGTGCATGCGGAGGTCAGCCCGGCTCATTAAAGATGAAGGGAAATGAAACACTAAGAATGTTGAACCTGAGCATGGAGAATCAGCCCCTGGTCTCCCTAAGGACTGCTGTGTTCTCCTGCCGTCACTCCGTACATGGAGTGATGCAGCGCTACCCGTCTGTTTCTACTATCTTCACTCTACTACTACTTGTTTTGCTCCTGGTTCCGCTCAGCTCTCTCCTTCACACTCCTCCCACATCAGATGGCCTGCCACTTAAAACATATGGTCGCAATCAGCAGGGAAACAATGCAGGCTTCTGTTTGACAACTTGCTTAGTCTTGTCGTTAAAAAGCCCCAATTTTAATTCAGAATAGAGACGCAGAGACTGTAACCATGGGAAAATAATTGTCCCATTTCTGTCTACTCCGTTTTCTTCCCCATCATAAGGTATTTGACATTTATATACAGTAAATGCCATTTGTGGGATGTCTTACGGTGCCATGACTGCATATATTCTTAGCACGGCGGCCTCATGGGGACCAGAACCCCTAACCTCGGCATGTCCATGATCCATCTGTAATCCGCTGCCGGGGCCTCCTGGAGATTTTCGCTTCATCTGTCTTCACACTCGCCCCCTCTACATGGGATCAGACTCTCCCTCCCTGTACGCACCCCTCCCCCCTCCCCCTTCGCTCTGCTCATCACCTCTCCTTTGATCACATTAGCTATCAATAATTGATCCTCCTCCCCTGCGCTCCTGCCACTATGTGTTGTCGCAGCTCGAAGCCTGTCGCGGGAGTCTATCACATGTCGCGTGACATCTGGCCGATGGCGTTCCAAAAAAAAAGATTAAGAAAGAGCAAGGGTGAGGCTTGTCAGGAACCCTAACGACCTGCACCGCGTACTTCTTCCTGTCCGAAACAACAACCTTGGTCTTTACCACTCACTCCCACCGCCCCCCCAGAGAGGCCCGGCGTGCTGAGCGGGAAGCAGCGAGGAGTCATCATCACTCAAAGGGTCGGTCGCGGGGGAGCGCCACGCTGACAAATATCTCATTACAGGACAGGAGGGAGTCGTGGTAAAATCCATCACTTGCCAACGGCCACAGAGGCAAAGCCCAGAGTGAATAATCAATAAAGTTGAGGAGGATGGAGAAGAGAAAGATAGAAAAGGAGGAGACAAAGACAAGAGAACTACGTTTGTATGTAATTTCCTCTTATCTAGAAATAACTGGATAGTGTCGGGCAATGTTTGTGAATAGTACACTTTGGTATTCGTTTAGGGGATGCTTGTATCCTTGGACCGTGGGGACTGAACTCATACCCTTTCAGCTGGGAGGCAAAGATACTAACCACAACACTTTACCGACTCTTGCTATTGGTTAAAAAAAAAAAAAAGTTGTCCCCCGTTCCTTTCATTTGGCAACATATGTTTTTCTAGCATGGCAACAAAAATGAAGCAAGAAATGTAAAAAAGAATCTTGTTTATGAAACTAGGAAAATCATCTGCAAATTTTGATCGAAATTTGCTCCAACGACTGGATTGGATGCTTACAAATAAAACCAAGTCCATAAATACAGTCTCCCGGTGGAACCAATTTGATGTCAAGGGTAAAGATCAGCCTACTTCCCAAGTCAATGATTGGCTCTCTTTGTATCGGACAGTGACACTGTAATCTCGGACCCAGCAGCCCTACTATGTTACAGCTGAACTTCTGGAGGGAGACTCTTCCACAAAACGTCCAAGGGGCACAGTTACGCTTTGTTTTCTGTTTGTTTCTGTTTCGAGCTGTTCTACTGGAGAAACTCATTCACACAAGGATTTCAGAAAGGGATTTTAATAAGGGTATTTCTGCAGGGGCCAGCACGGGGTGATTTGGAACCTTTACAGACACTTTTTTTTTACAGTTTACTACTGCTGGCCTAGTTTGTTGTTTGCCAATTACACGCTTACAGATCCCCCCCTCCAGCAAAACGGTTGGTCGAAACAAATATGAAGCGAAAGATAGCGAAACCTCCCGCACCCAGATTTGTGCTGGTCTGCCCTCAGATATTTATCTTAAGTTAGATTTGTGAGACTACTGACACTGTAACAGTAAAGACTTTTATTTTAGATGATGGAGGTCTACAATACAAAGGTTATGCTAACTAAAAATATATATGCAAAATATTGTATAATTAGATCTGTGAAATAATGGCCATGTCCTTTGAAAGCCCAAAACATTTTAAGTTGGAATGTAGTTATGTTTGTGTGTGCGAGGGTGTTTGAATGTGTCTCTTTATGTCGATTAAAGTTCATCAGCATAAAAGTGTCAGATGTTTTGATGTGTGTATGTGCATGTGTGTGTTTATTTTTATATCTATGAGTTTAGGTATGAAAGTGGCAAATATACATATGGCAACCATGTAACTTTAGGTTCTGTGCAAGTGTTTTGCATGTTTGAATGCATGTGTATGTAGGTGTGTACCTATGTGTGTGTGTGTGTGTGTGTGTGTGTGTGTGTGTGTGTGTGTGTGTGTGTGTGTGTGTAAGGAGGCGTACCAGTGATTTTCTCCAGTTCGGCCAGCGTGTCCTGGTAGGAGCTCACTAGTCCTCCATACTGTGTGATCACCTCCTTCCTCAGGGTGTCCCAGTGGGGGGACAGATCCCCCAGGTCTCTGAGCTCCTGTACCCTAGATAACAAACACACATGCGCACACAAACACACATGCACGCACGCACGCACGCACGCACGCACACACACACACACACACACACACACACACACACACACACACACACACA
>JAOPUD010000117.1:12030426-12043375 GCA_027122715.1 Trisopterus minutus
CACACACACACACACACACACACACACACACACACACACACACACACACACACACACACACACACACACACACAAGGAAACTTCTCCTACAGTGCTGCTGTTGTCAGGTGTGTTCCTCCACAGGAAGCAGGCAGAGAGGCAGGCTACTGACAGGGGAACCAGCAGGGCCACAGCAGCACAGCCAGTCACCACCGGCCCCTCATTAGGGGCCCACAATTCAGCATTGAGACAGGGGGGCACACGCACCATCTGCATCTGCTTTCCCACCCCTCACCATGCAACATGTCCTCAGAACACCCAGAGCCTCCGGGACGACAACCTACCATCCAACACCTCGCAACAGGGAAATATGTAATGTGTCCGCACGCATCATAAAAGTGAGGCACCGAGGCACGCGGACACAAACAATGAACAACAACAGTAACCAATGACACGTCAGGCTGTAAAGTGTGGTCGGGATAGTTGACCTATATAAAAGGCGGGAAGGAGCTGAGAATAGTGACAGATGGGAGATGGATGGAGGACGGTTGCTACGGCAGCACGAGGGCTGTAGTGGAGGTGGGGCGGGCGGAGGTGGGGCGTAGTGGAAGTGAATACGTGCAGGAGACGGAGTGTGACTCAGCGTTAACCACTCGGTCCATTTGCAACTGAGGAAAGGGGGTCCGGGTGGTGGGGAGGGATGGATGCTGGGACTCAATGTGACATCACCGCTGCTATTGTTCAAGCAGCCGGGAGGACCCGCGCGCACGGGCACACACTCACTTGGCCTGTGTGCAAAAGTCACAGCGTTGCCCTAATAAAGAACCCTGCTCCCGATTCCTCCTGATGGGGTAAACAAAGGCCGCATTTAGGCTTCATGTGAAATTCACTCCGACTTGCTTGCATAAGTGAAGAGAGTAACGATGTGAAAAATATACATGTTACACTGCACAAACTAGGCCAAATTGCGTCATCTTCCTGCAGTTGTTATTCATCACTTAGCAGGGAATGCAGTGGACGGTGGTGTTTAAGCACGTGAAAGGTCACAGGTAATTATTCTCATGTGAATAGAGGGCATACTGGGAGACTGGATATATATTTACAGAGTATTATGTGTGTTATCGCTGCAGTGTAATATCCGGGGTCTTTCAGGCTGGAATAGCAGCGATGCTGACAGAGTGAAGACTGTATATGGACTGTTACAGGCCTTGGGATTAAATACAGTACGTCATACGCAAGGATAGGACTCAATGACGTGACTGTCGAAGAGCATTCACTTAGATAGGAACGCAACCCTAGAACAACAAAAACAACATTGACAAACGATAGAACCATTAAAACCACATGTTAATGCGGGCGGGTGCGTTACCCTGGAGACCTGACAGCCACTGCTTGAATCACTCGTCGCCAGACGCGTGTTAGAGAGAGGCAATTTGTGAGACGGTAATGTGGCCTGGGGTTTTGGATGGGAGCTAACACTGTGTCAGATCCACCCGTCGCAGCGCCTCAATAATGTATACCCCATGTCTTTATTTGGCAAGTAATTATGGAGCGCACCAGAGACACACAGGCACGTGTGACACTGTGATCGGAGAGTGTAAACTCACAATCAATGGGAAAAATAATTGGATTTGTTGTGCGCACACACACACACACACACACACACACACACACACACACACACGTACACACTGCCACATACACACACATGGTTTGCTTCTGTGAAATATGACCTGTAGATTTTCAGTACATCTGACTTATTGGAGTCGGGACTCAACTTAATTCATTGAAATCCTGTGTGCTCAATGTTTGTGTGCATTATTGGTTCTAGATAACATAAAACAGTGATGTTTCAGACGATGCAAATGAGTGAGAGTGGGCAGAGCAACCGTACCGAGGGATTGTCACCACTCAACACTTTCTCTTGTTTTTTCACTCTCAAAGAGCATATTTTCAAAACCTCAAGCTATCTTAAATAAGAACAGATTTGAAAGCATCTGAAAAAACATCTAAACATCGTGGTTTAAAATACCGTACGATGTCTCAAGACACTTGCATTGTCTGAGCATAGAGAGAAAGAGGGGGAGGGAAACATGAAGAGAGAGAGAGAGGAAGAGAGAGAGAGGGATAAAGTGAGAGAAATGAAGAGTCAGTGGTATTGGGTATTGACAAAATGTTGGAGTGCTACAAAAGAGTGCAAGAGAGATAGAGATAAAGGGAGAGATAAGTAGAGTGAGATAACATAAATGGAGATGGGGAATGAGAGATAAGGACGGAAACAGAGGGGGGAGCAGAACAAAAAGAGAGATAGCTGTACCGATAAAGAGAGGTAGAGAAAAATGTAACCGACATCGCTGCTATTGAGACTGAGTCTTCATGATCATCGTAATAAAGGCCTCATAATCATTTTTCAACAATCTGCAAATGGGCTGACAAGCCACTGTCCCTGCGTGTTTACGTAAAAACAGATGGCTCTCGCGCAGTAATTGCATCTGAGGGGAAAGAAGCCTACTCACGCTGTATCTGACACGACAGTTCCAGACAACCACCCATCTCTTTTTTTCACATTTGCTCGGGGGGGCTGGTGGCGGCTTCTACTGGTGCAGTTTTGCTTGTCTTCATCGTGTGTATCATTGCTCACATTCAATATGAAAAGATTGAAGCCTACAGGATTGCCAAAGAGGATTGCGCTGAGATTGGAACCATAAAAGTGTGTACACAGAGAACACAACAACAACATCAACAACGATGTGCAGGCTCAAGCGTTCTGTGGGCTGATATCTGTCATACTCCTGAATTAGCATGAGCTTAAAATGCTGCCTGGGGTTGGAAAAATAAAGAAGGAAATAGTGAAGTATTTTAGCATTTATTTTGTGTCCGTGTTATTTAATCTTCCTAAATGACAGCCTTTTTAGGAAATTGTGGTTGATGTAGTTTGAAGGGTTATCTGAGGTTGTGTATATATATTTATATGACTGCAAATAAATTAAATGTTCTAGTGTAGTAAACAGTGCTTCTAAATAAAGTGCAATGTTCTTTTATGTTTGAGTGATATTTGACTACGATGGTTATTTGCAATCTCCTGTGCGATGCAATTCGTCAAGGTACTCGGCACACAATAACGGCTTAATTTAAAAAGTTGAACCATTCATTCGCGACATACTAATTTACCACCATGTAATGCTTGCCTGCTTGGCAAATTCGGCTCTATATTTCAGCCACTCTCCAACTTACCTACCTCAAAGTCTGCTCTTTTTTTGGTTCAAAGTTTTGGTTTTTACTATGTTCCAGAAAAAAAACATTTAAATCTAGTTTTGTACAATTCGTTTTAACTGGACCAAGAGATTATCCACATCAAAGAAGCACTCGTCAGTGAATACAACCGTAAGTGCATACTTCAACATTATTACTTTTTTATTTTCAAAGATACATTTTTGCACTTTCAAGCTTCAACATAGAGCGAGATAGAGAGGGAGGTATGGGAGACAGAGGGGAGGACATGCAGCAAATGACCACGGGCAGGATTCTAACCCGGGGCGCTGTGTTCAGGACTGAGCCTATCCGGTACGCGCTCTGCCCAGTGAGCCACCGGTGCGCCCCCGTACTCAAACATTATTATCACTTGGCCAATGCGGCACTGCTCGAATTGTGATGCGGCCCGCCACTAGTGACCTTTATTTGCAGAATAAGTATCAAGACAGGGCTGTCCACCTGGGGGGGGGGTGGAGATCTTCCATAGGGGGTCCCGGAGCGGTTGTCCTCTGGCTGTGGTCAAACACTGGGCATACATGTTTACACAACCCCTTTAGAGGGGAGGACCTCAGGATCTGTCTGTGTCTATAACAACAGGAATGGACATTATCTGAGTGAACAACATCATCTGAGCGAAGGAACCCCCCCTGTAGCCACAGTGGTATTGTGGGCCTTGTTCACCGAGTGGCCATCCCCTACACAGCTAGCATTTAGAACCATAGTAGTAGTTATAACCATAGTGGGTCAATCTTCAGCTGCAGCATGTACAATTTAATCCCCGGACAACTTACCACAGCAAAATGGCATGCAACCAGGCTGGCTGGGCCACATGCAGTTAAAGGGGTAGTTTGGAATTTTGGACATCAGACCTCATTTCCAAGTGAGCCAGTGTGTTATTTATCATTGGAGACCGTTTTCAACACTTTTCTTTCAGTCCTTCTAGTTGCAGGGGCAGTTGCCCTCGACTTGCGCTAGCCTAGCACCAGCAACTTCTGCAAAGAGACGGACTGAATGAAACTTGTTGAAAACGGTCTCCAATGATAAATAACACACTGGCTCACTTGGAAATGAGGTCTGATGCCCACAATTCCGAACTACCCCTTTAAATACAACCCGGTGAAGTGAATGCTCACCTGAAGTCTATTCCAAGCAGACAAATGTCCCCAAAGTGTAGTAATACACATAGTTCCTTGCTGAATAAATCCTTGCTAGTCTTCTCAGTCACTAATGAGGAGGCAGCACCGAGACATCTTGCATGTTTGGCGGTGGAGTCAAAGCCCCTAAACACTAAACCATGAGGAGAAAGCTCAACTGTGTATGTGCCGACGCAGGTTCCACGCTGCCACGGTAAATTGGCCTGCTCAATCATACCACACGAGCGCAAATCGACTTAAATAGATTCCGACAAGATATCAGCCAGCGAGAAAGAGAAATGGTTTGCCCTTGTTCTAGGTGGTTAATGATGTTTCCATCGCTGGCGGTTGTATGTGGTACCTGGAGAGCTACATAGGGAGGCTGTTGTTTGAGGGGAGGGGTTGAACTGATCCAAGAAGACCTAATGGAAACCAGGAGAAGGCTTGGGTGTCACCCCAGGGGAAGGTACACTAACAAGCTGTTCTATGTTGTGGTAGATACATTCGTTAGAGATGGAAGGGCGTGATTGTGCTTGGATATGTGTACCGGTATGCATGAGTGTGTCCGGGTGATCAAAAGCACATACTTGTAAAATCGTGCACCTCTTATGAGCGTGCGAATCTGAAAGCTACGGCAAATTGAGACATAGCGAGATCGGGTGTAATCGTGGCGTGAACTGCTGTGCTGATGTCGGCAGACAGTAAGCCATTGTTGTACTGTTGCTCCTCCATTGATGCTGGTTGGCAGAAGAGGGGATGGGGATGTCTCTGGAAACTGATGAATCCAGAGAGGGTTTTTTATTTTCTTTCCAAGTTCAGAGGAATCATGCACACCTAATCGCCCGGAAACTACACGCCACTTCTCCCGCTGCAATAGACACAGGCACACACACGCACAAACTCACACAAATGCATGTGGAAGCATGCATAAACAAGCACACATATACACTAATACACATATTAACATATCCCCCAAGTGTGATATGCTGGATTGTGGTAGCAAGGACAGAGGTGCTTCTGGGTTTATCAACCTGTGCGGTTAAATTATATTTAGGTTGTCAGGTAAGGAAGCGTGAAGCAAATTGCAAGAGAAAGATTGTGTCTACTCTGTATCCCCAGCCAATACATCACTGCCTGATTCCATCTCAAAGTTACCAAGATGCGAGACGGAAGCAGGAGAAAGAGAGGTATGAGTAAGAGGAGAAGGCACAAGCAGTTTCTCACAAGACAACACGGATTAAGGAAAAAAAGGAAATAGCTTTAGAATTCATGGTGCTAATCCTCTCCCCCCGAGCAGTTTACCACCTTGGCAACTGCAAGAGCAGAGCTTTTACACACATCTTTGGTGACTTGTACTGATCCGTCAAAAGTGACAATGGCACTCTGAAATTCTGTTGGTCACACTTTTTTAATCGGCTAGCATTAGAAAGCTAAATGATAAAAAGCTTTACACATTTATCTATTTGATGCACTCTTGCAACTGGCAACAGAAATGGTTTCCACAAAAGCAGCCAGTAATCCCTGGTTTCACTTCTGGACCTAAGGCCTGCTGCTGTCTGAGATATATTTAGTTTGATTGCTGAAGACTTCCAGTGTTGACTTACTGACCCACAATCAATAATGTGTTGTTGCTGTTTAACCAGACAACCATGGCTGGGGTTAGTTTAAATGGATGGCATTAGCTCTGGATTAAATGGATGGCATTAACAACTCAGACTGTAGCTGCGCCGTTAATAAAGGAATAGACGTTGATTCAGGTTTAAGCGACAATATACTTTTTCACCTTAGCTTTAAGTCAGAAATTCAGGGATTTATCAGAATCAATTAGAAATTTTAACCACATTTAACATTGTTTAGAATAGAATGACCACACCGGCACGCTTATAATTTCAACCAATAATATGTAACATCTTTGCATAATCCAATCAATCACATTCATCTCACACTTGCACCACCTAATAGATGTTCAAATGCACTCACTTGGCTACCTTAAATGCATGTTTTTCATACAGGGAATCACTGGAGTTTTCCCAACACAAACCCTGTTGCGCAGGGCCGTCAGACACCACACAACGCATATAAATTCACTCTGTCTCATTTTTAATGGCCGCGCACCCAAGTGGCACTTCCGCATGTTCATACAACACAAGCGAGATCATCTGAACTGTGTCGACACTACTAAGTCAACGTGAAGCACCCCTTGTAATGCTAGCAGGCAGATGCATTACACAACAGATACGTTAGCATGCCTGGCTGGTTTAGCGCCCAGGAGCCATGTAGTGGCACGTTGGTCAGTTCTGTTTACAGGCTTGTGAGCGCCAAAGCACTGTTTGATTGAAACTGTCCAATGCAAAGCTAATTACCATTCAATAATTGTTTGCGATTTTTTTTCCAGTTTGAAACAGTATATAATGTACTACTATTTTGACATTTGGTAACCCATTTAACCACAGAGACTTACAGTGAATTCAAACTCATATCAGTGCTCAAGGAAACCTACATCAAGGTTGTGGACATTGGGGATCGAACCCAGAATCTTTTGGCTAGGTAACCACATGGAATAACTGAATAAGCAGTGTTGCAAGTGTTGACATCCATACAAATGACTCTTGATGATATGTAGCAATGATAATGTTTTTGAAAAGGTTAGTCTTCGATTCATTTTTAATATACCATTTCATTGTTTTCTTGAATAACTGCAACTTTCTCATACACGATTGAATTTGTTGTTGTGCTACTTATATTCAACTTCTCTATGCCACAGCAAAAACTGGTTACACTGTATATAATAGTAAGAATATACTTGCAAACATGTCTCCCCATGGATGTGGTTGATGTGAGGTTGTTGAAGGTTATTTTCAACGAAAACACACACGCCCGTATTTCTGAGATTGTCTTGCAATTTGCAAGGCACGGAAACAACAATGTAGTACCTCTTTGTCCTTTGTTCAATAAAACAGAAACAATAAAATAAAAATATAACAACACTGCCCCATACAACGAGACAACTGCTCTCTTTTGCTTTCTCTCCTTTCCTTGCCATTTTTGTCCTCATTTACATCTTCCCATCATTTGGACAAGGACTTGGCATGAGTTGCTCCCCTCTAGACCCGCCGAGCCAAACGACTGGGCAGATTTATTGAAGTAAGCTCTCTGTTTTTGGCTCCCAACACCACATTTCCCTCGTTTTCCCCTTTATTTATGCACATTGGAGAGGAGATGAGATACTGAAGTACTGTCACAACGGTGGAAGATATGGCTGGTCACGTTGGCCTCCATGTTTATTCACCACCGTGTGTTCAAGTTCCCATTGCTCTATTTAATTATACCATATTATATATGTCCATTATACACACGTTGTCTGTTGTCAGAGTTGGAAAAGTGAAAGTAAAGCATATGCGGTCTTTAAGGTGTCATTGCACAGTTTTTTTAATTAATTTTGGTTGGTCACTAGTAGCAATAAATGCCCTGTGAGTCGGTTTTGGTAAAAAAAATGCTTTGGTGCTCCTGTTTCACACTGTTCTAGTGTGGTAGTGGAGGTGGGCGGGGAAGAATGACCTGATTTTGGCTCTTATTCATGAGATGCAAATGACTAGCCTTTGATTGGCTAACAGCACTGTCCGTCACAGTAATAATACCAATTCAACTTACAGAGAGAGACACACAGAGAAAGGGAGAACGAGAGAGAGACAGAGAGAGGGAGTACGAGAGAGAGGGAGAACGAGAACCACCAGCCTCCTTGTGGGCTTCTGGTTGATTGAATGCAGAGAGAAGAGCTGCCTTGGGGCACCGCGTCCGGGGGACCGTGCACCGATCCCGACGATCGCCGGGATCAGTGCACGGCGGCTAGTCCCCGCGGGCGCCGTGCCCTGGTCGCCGTGCACCGGCCGAGCTCCCGGACTCCAGCTGTGCACTCCCACCGGCACGGGGATTGAATACAATACTGCAGCCGGCGGCCGCGGGGCACAGGCGGAGCTCAGCTCCGGCCGCCTTGGTGCCCCAAGGCAGCTTTTTCTGTAGGCTATTCAATCGCCGTGCCCGCGGGAGTGCACGGCGGAGCTCCCGGACATACGATGGAGCTCCCGGACTCTGGCGGTGTGCTCCCGCAGGCTCGCGGCCCTTCTTTCGCGGTCGAGCCGTGGTCGTGGCTCTTCTTTCTGTATTCAATCGCTGTGCCCGAGCCGCGTAAATGTGGAAATAGTGGTAATGTCCGATCCAACCATTTGTTCCCCAACTCGCAACGTTGCGTCTTGTTATAGCCACAAATAGCACAGGCACAAACTCATTACTGTCGTCCCGTGGGCCGTCGCAAGCCGAGGTGGGCAAGGCCATGAATACTAATTCACCAACTGACGTCAGTTGGCGAGGCTTTTCAGATCCGATCGTTTACGCGTCTATTTTCTTTCATTTGCTAAAGCTAAGGCAATCGAGATAGGAGAACGTTTTCACGTTCAGCATGCATATGCAACTCTGGGTGACCTATCGTATTTTAAAAGGAGGAGTAATAAACGGTTTCTCGTGTAATGAGACCTTTAAGGGATGACTGTTGAGATGTCTTGCCAGGTGTTGGCCTTGAAGACCAACTGGTTATTTTGTTAATGTGTATGAAAGACCTGGGTTTACACTTTTAGTCGAATATTGTATTACTATGCATTTATTCTCGTTTTCCTAAATATGTAGGATTTGTTTTGCATGGCCGATGTTCTTCATTGTTCTGTAACATGATTGTTTTGGTGTTCATAAAATTCTAACCACATCTTATACTTTGTGGAAGCGGAAGATGGTTTTGTTTGCAGCCTTGGGTTGTCAGGGACCACTGACACCGGGACACCTGATCAAGAAGTTTTCGCCAAAGGAAGAGGTTAGAATAAACCCTTTATCCTACAAACCCCCTATTTCTTGAGGAAAAATCCAACACTATCCATTCGTAGTTGGCGTTTGCTTGTTGCTAATCACATTTGTGGAATTGTTTTTTAGCTTAGTTTTTATGTATGACATGTAGGCTTTCAAGAACTGATCACGTACCATCAAGTTGGAAGCAAACCCACACATGTCAAAGCACGAAAGTCCCATCTTGATAAAGAAGTAAATACCGTATTCCGGGTTCTCCCCAGAGAATGTAACAGTGCTCCTCCATGCTCCTTTCAGATACCGTCTAACTTTTTTTCGTTAATCTCTAATCTAATCGGGTTAATCTCAGAAATGGTTAAATTAATTAATTTTTTGCTTCAAAAAGCAAAACTACAATATCCTAAGTAAGTGCTGTGTGGTGAAAGTCAGTGGCTTTCGGATGCACTCTCTGTCAGAGTCCGACTCGATCACGGCAAAGCTACATCCAGGGCTGGTGGGCGGGTGTGTGAACCCGACCACCCGTGGCTACAAAGGACCAGACGCATCAGAAGATTCAATTTTAGGTCTTGCTCTGTGTTTAATATAATGGGTGGCGATGGATGGCGCTATGATTTGTAGTTTGAGCAAAGTTTTAATGAAATTGCACTGCAGCACAAGCCCTATTCTAGAGCACATGAAGAAAAGGCAAACATGCACTATTCTGGATGATGGAGCGGCAAAATAAATTATAATTGCAAATGGAGTCTATTACCTAAGCATTCTGATATATTTTGCCCTTGTTTCAACCCTTGTGCCCCCCCTTGTCCTCCCGACTGCTTTGCATGAGTTGGAAGGAGAGCTTGCACCACCATTTAGAAGACTCCTGGGGATAGGCCTGATATTATCCTATACTGCAAGACTATTTGGTATGCTTTTATCTCATTAAGATGTTTTGATGTTCTACTTATAGTCCGAGCATGTGCGATGAAGATTTAGCCAATATCACAGCTTGATGTAAACATCTCATAAATAAAGAACTATCCACAGCGAGATGTTACAAGAACCAATAATGACTCGATATGTGTTCAAGGCGTCTCAAGAAGGCACTTGTTATCAACGCTACACTTTCATTCCCAACTACAATGCAAGTTTTGCGAGGCTGTAGTATACTCTGGTAAATATTTGCCCTCTGGAGAGCCGTAGTCCTTTTAGTGGTGATGATGAAGCGAGGGATTGTGGAAAAGAGAGAACTGTTTCTCTTATGCTGCAATATTCTGCATTGCCATTGTATGCATCTTGTTGAAAGTCTGAACAAGAGAAGGGATCACAGTTGAAGGCTAGAGAGTGCTGTTGTTGTTAGTGGGCTGAATGTGTTGTCTTATGAATCGCTTGCATGAAGACAAACGGCAGAAATAGACTCTCATTGTACTTATGTGTTCCCTATTAACTGTTCATTAATCAAGCAGAAACTTTAATTCAAAGTGTTTATGAGCTGTTAGTGTGTGAGTTAGTTAGATACTGCGGTTTAACCAGAACTTCGGTGTCAAACACCCTTACGGCTAGACTAACCTGCCCGCAAAGCCAGATAAATATGAAGAAAGCAACATACATTTGAAGAATGAAGACGAATACATACTTTGATTCTTACAATAAAGCTGTGTATTGTTGGATTCTGTCCTCTACTCTGCTAATACAACCCAAGTCAATGAATCATCCTTTGAAACATAGTAAGGAGCAGGTTTTCCTCGACACTTGCTCAACACAGATGCTTTTAGGCCTTAAACCGTGCCTCGGGTGATCTTTGATGTCCGTGCCAATTCTGCATAATTTTGCATAATTACCATGACAGGTAATTATGCCGAAATAAATGTTTATGCAGCCTTATTTTATATAAAGATGGGGTGCCAGTAAATTCTTGTGGCAGACATTGTACTTTGCCTCTAAACATGTATATTATTTTTCAACCCAAATAATACAGCCTACAAGTGATAAATACCTAGTTATCATAAAATCCTACACTATAACGTGGCCTACTTTTAAAACATCATATACTGCATTATGCTATGTCAACACAATATTCAATATATATATATATATCAACACACAGTATTTCTCAACGATATGGTAAATAACTATCATGAACTATCAGATTTCCTGCTATATTGTATATTGTATGGACTCAGTGATGGTACTTATGTTCTCATAAATTATGTATATAATTTTTACTGAATATAATTGTGCAGCACTGGACAGATATTTTAGTATTCTGCCTATGAGCCCTGTAGCCCAGGGATTGGTGAGATTATGCAGAAGAACATTGTGAAAATGCAACCCCAGTAGTAACATAGGGGAGGTCGTAGGTGTACTTATTGCACATTGATGCTATTGCCATCAATGTGCGTGTATGTGTGTGTGTTTGCGTGTGTGTGTGTGTGTTTGTACATGTATGGTTTTTTGCAAATGCAACCGCACACAGGAAGTTAGTGCTCATTTGTAAAGGAGCCTTCCCATGTGCAGACCACTGATAAACATATCCCCTAAAAGCCCCATACTCAAACTGAAACGGCCCAAGAAAGCTTTAGTGTCTCTAAAACACTGCTGTACAAGTGCTGTCCTATTCAGCACTGCAGAGAGATAGCAATACATAAGAAAGACATTTAGCATTTTTATAATTTTATATGTTTTGTAATTATTCCCCTTTTACATTATTCATAACTAAATATTTGATTGCCCCTTCAGTATAAACAGAGCCGCTAATGACTACACACAGTGGTATAAGTGTGTATTTGGTGTGTGTGTGTGTGTGTGTGTGTGTGTGTCTGTGTGTCTGTGTGTGTGTTTGTGTATGTATGTGTGTGTGTGTGTGTGTGTATGTGTGTGTGTGTGTGTGTGGGGGGGAGGCTGTGTGTGGGACTGTCACTAGGGATGCAAGGCTACTAAGTACTCAACGGAATAGAGTAATTAGAGAGACTATATTTAACATGCAGCAAACAAACATGCTTACACATAAGACACACACACGCGCGCACACGCACACACACACACACACACACACACACGCACACACACACACACGCAATTTTACAGATGGACCTGTACACATTAACCTGCATGAACACACACACATACACACAGCCTTGACACAGTCAAGCAGCGCTGTGCCATGCTTAAACATTCCCTCGGAAGCCAGATCCTCTCCCTATCATGTGCATGCCGACAAACACACATCCTCCCAGACCACCACCGTTTTAAATGGACTACATAGGTTAGGTTACGCGTGGTGGCTAAAATGCAGCCGGACGGTCAGCCATGGATCAGTGCACCCTGCAGGGAGGATGGCGAGGGAAGTAGGATATTAAAGTGCCATTATCATAATAGCTGGCTAAGCTATTACTGGTGTGACAAAAAGGAGAGGCCGGCCCCTTTGGGAACGGCAAGGAAAGACAAGGAGCCAAGGAGCGCATGCACTTGTCTGTGATAATGTGACTTTTTACCATTTTCAAATCTGGACACACCCACACACACATGGGCACACGCACACACACAAACAACCCAGTCACAGTCACAGTCACACTCACACACACACACACGCGCGCGCGCGCACACACACACACGCACACACACACGCACACACACACACACTCACACACACACACACACACACACACACATACTTTAGGAACGGCAAGGAAAGACAAGGAGCCAAGGAGCGCATGCACTTGTCTGTGATAATGTGACTTTTTACCATTTTCAAA
>JAOPUD010000117.1:12091089-12103828 GCA_027122715.1 Trisopterus minutus
CGATCTGCGCTTATGCTTTGCCGATTAGCCGGGAACTGTCTCTCGTTTGCCGCATTCCATCATAACGCCAGCCGTCCCGCATTACCATACACCACAGGCATGGAGCATATATATATTACACACACAAACACACACGGGCATAAGCTCCATGCAGATGAAAAACACTTAACCACACACGGCCACCTGCACAGAGAGCGGCCCTACACCTGGCGTTGGTCACTTATCTCTGTCTCCGTCAGCCGGGGTGCTGGCTGTACACAATCAGTCTCTACAAGGCTCATCAACCTCCCTAATGGGCCATGGATGCTGGATGGTCGCTGGCGTATGCTGTCTCCAAGTGGCATTAGGTATACGTGTCACTTAAAACCCCCAACGATCCTTCATAGGGATCCTTTATATGGATGAGGATGCAGTGATGTTGAATATGTTAGAGGTGAGGTCTCACCGGTTTTGCCTAAGCTTTTTTAAGAATGAAAAGAAACTCGACAGGATTTATTTAAAGGTCCAACTGCCAAGTGCTGTGTCAGTTACGTTGAACTTCCCGATTAGGGCAGAAGAAAATGATCAAAGGGAAATCTGTCTGCTTTTAATATCTGTATATTTCGGATTAAATACAATACAGCAGAGTTCCCCAGAGATCATAATGCATTTAAATGATGAATGACAAAGATACTATGGATTCTCCCAGAAAGGTTTTCTCTTTCTTTCCAAGCCATACCTTTTGACTAATGAAAATACAGATTGTTGACATCAAAAATACTTGCATTCTCTCACATTTCCCTCTGTCTTGGTCCCTAAGTGAAAACACTGCTTGGGGTTGTCTGTGAATCGTAGTTGTTTACTTGCTAGTTGAGTGATCTAGGCTGAAGATCAATGTGTTGCATCATCTAAATTAGTAAAAATTTGGATGAGAGTCTGCATCTGCGGGTCCTGCCTGGTTCGGGTCCTGCCTGGTTCAGGTCCTATCTTGTCATAATTGTTTTGAATAAATGTGTGATCACAGCAGTCTTACAGGCAAAGTGTTCTTGGCAAGTAAATATAGACTAGCTTGAGCTGAATGTCAGAAATATGTCGACATTTCCCTTTTATTAAGTCTTTTTTAACTTTTATACTTGTTGATCTGCAAGATAGGCAGCTTCCGAACAGAGACAAGTCTCAAAACATGAAGAAAAGAGGGAAGTGTATCTGTGTGAGCCTCTACGATGCATGTATTTGACCTCTCCCAAGTGAGAGAACATGAGGCTCTATGGTGTCTCCTCCTACCTCTACCAAGTGAGAGAACATGAGGCTCTATGGTGTCTCCTATAATGAATTAATTAATGAATTTGGTTTACTAATTGAACACCACTTTATATTGTATTGCTCAGCACCGTATTCTCTGTGACTACCGCTGTAATTGGGGACGATAAAATATTGACTCTACCCTACTTATACTAACAAGCACAATGGGACGTTCGGTCGGAAACAGGTCCTTTAAGAATGGTTTATAGGGCGCGGGTCAAATGTACATAGGGCATAGGTTGGATGTGTTTTTATTAGCTCAGCAGGAGCGGGCAGGCAAGGTCGAATGGAAGCTGTGGTAGCGTGCTTCACCAGGGTCTCTGTGTGATGTGTGGGTCTGAGAATACATTCAATAGCCAAATTACCACTAGTCTCTGATCTCGATAGAAGATGTTTGATTTGCAAAGGATTCCATGAACTTTTTGGCAGAGAAGAAAGAGCTCCCTCCTTAGATGTAATCGTCTCAGAAAGGACTTTTCACATGCCAAAACAAAATGAAATATTTACTTTAGTTTTGCAAGCAACTGACTGGCTTGACCAAAGTAACCAGGGATTTCAGGTTAACTTGATAATTTGACCCAACATATTACATATTTGGTAATAAACAGAGCCAAGGATGAACATTTGTAATTTGAGGGAACAAATTGATCGTTAGAGACCATAAATCTGTGTTTGCAGGACACATGTCTAATTTGAGAGCATCAATTAACAATTTGGATACTGACCAATTTAAATAGAAAAGCACTCATTAGCCGTATGACAGAACTAACAGAGGCTATGTACATGTGCAACATAGTCTCATTGATTATCGTCATCATCAGCCAATAGGGACTCCTGGGCAAAATAAAAGGCATCATTAGATGACAAGTACCTTTTGCTGTGTTTACTATTTAGCGATTAAGCAGATGCTTTTATCCAAAGTAACTTAAGTTGTTTTCAACATATAAACTAAATATTGGTATACTTAACTATGCTGTGACTAAGATCAACAAAATTGTAGATAGCTGAAGAATCACATAAATTTTGGGATATAGCCGTATATTTTCACATTCCAAAATGGACAAAATGCTAATTCACAAAATAATGATGTGCAGCGTTTTGCAGGAGCAGCACTATTTGACATCGACCACATGAGACCATGCTGAAATATCTGCTTTACAAAAATGGAGATGCAATTTATTTGTTATCATTAAAAATTAAATAAATAAATAACACGTTAGATTTCATGTGTGGTTAAGTACCTTCTGAGAATTATTTACCACTTTGTGTAGGTTCTTTGATGTGACATTGTAAGCATTTGTAAACAAGTAAAATGTCCTTACTATTGCTTCAGTTCAAACTATAATTTCAGTCCAAATGCTAAATTGAAAGAAATTCAAGTATAAACAAACAAACTAAATGATGCAAATCATTTGAAATGCTCAATACACTCTTGAGAGCCAATCATCTCAAAATCCCAACTGCATCTGAATGTGTGCACTGCACACCAGCAGCGAAGCTATGCAATTTTCATGCAATCTACTGAGGTCTGTAAACAGGTGCTGCATATGCCTCGGATATAAAGACGCATGGAATCTGTTTACAGACATGATGAAATGTGCATGCAGTCACACACACGACACTCAAAACACACACACACACACACACACACACACACACACACATGCTTATTCCACACATGTATGGTGGCTTGTTTTCACTTTCATCTCATCATCATCTCATCGTCATCCTCATTGACATCATCATCATCATCGTGTGCCTCCGGCGGTATATCGCCTCGTGTCAGAGCCACTAAAGCTTCCCGTGAGTGTGATGAAACTTTAACAAGGCTGGATATCACATTTGGTGGAAGCTACAGAGAGCCCTTCAGCAAAGTGGGATCAGGCGGAGGCAGCTGTTTGCGTCCTGTTTGTAGTGCGAGCGTTATCATGAGGGACTGTCACTTGTCACTAACACAGCCCTCTTACCTCTATCCATCTCCATATGTGACATCTAGAGCAACATCATCTGGAGCGAGTGGGGGTGAGCATGAAACACATGCATAATAATAGGGCGCAGGACGGATGGAGGAAGGAGGAGTGAAGATGATGGTAATGAGGATGATGATGATGAGGGAGAAGGATAAAGAAAATGATGAATAATGGAGATAAACAAACAAAGTGCAAATAGTATAAAGATGTCCTGGTTATGACATCAACAAGTAGAAGGCCTGGAGTGTAAATAGTGTGAACATGAACCTCACTATGTCATTCGTTGTTTTTTATTATTTCTATTCTGGCTTGTGGGGACTGCAGGAAGCTGTGCCAGCTGCCACGACCCAGCCCATGAGCAATGATGGAAAAAAGTAGGGAGTGTGTTGCCCAACTCGGCAACACACCACCTGTGACATAAGCACAATCAGGGAATTTCTCTCGGGTGTCTTAGATTTCAGCTAATGGATGCACCTGCGGACACATTAAACACTCGCTGTTTACCTAGCTACGGCCCAAAACCAAACCACAAAAATATTATATATATATATATATATATATATATATACATATACACACACCTGTATGCCGAAGAAATGTGATAAACAAATGAATAGGAAAACATTTGACCACGAAGGACACAGTATGAAACATGAGCAACCCTCCACCCTAATTACGATGTTTAGCCATTACAGCAGTGTGGGGCGTACGACATGAACCAACACCTCCACCACCAACACGACCCCCCCCCCCCACCCCCCCCCCCCCCCCCCCCCCCTTCATATCCATCCAGCTGTCTGCTGGCTGGTGACACACTCGGGTCACCCACCCCCAGCACGGCAATGAGTGTGTTGGAGGGAGAAAGTGGCACAGGTGCACTGTTTATAATCAATAACGGCTGGCATCATGAATATGGTAATATGAGCCCATCCAGGGAGCCAGCCAGCCAGGGAGGCTGGGAGGTACTAGCTTGCTTGGAGGCACTACCAGTCATAACCCCATGAGGGGACCCAAAGCAAATGAGGTGTGCGTTCCGTACTTTAGCGCAGTTTAATATGGCTCCGCAAAATAAGAGCGTGGCCCATGCACATCTCCAATAATATATCACCCCACTGTCTGTGGCGGGGGCAGGGGAGGGGGCTGCAGGTGGTCACATAGGAATATGACGAGGGAGGAGGAGAGCAAGTAATTTATGAGCAGGAGGGGAAGATTAGGGCATTTCTCGGAGGTGACAAAGTTCATTACTTCTCAGGAGCCTTGGCTGGTCTGCTGCTATGCAGTCGGTCATTTAACCCTCTCCTGCCTTACCCAAGCATGTGTTCCTACACACAGGTATTCACACACAACTTCACAGACTTAGTCACTCAGACATTAACAAATAAAACTATAAAATCCATATGGAGTAAATGTTACACAAGGATTGCTGCAAATTCCCACCAGATGGAAGATAATGGCAGGGAAACGTCACCTAGCATGACTGAGATACCCATTGCATCCAGTCTTAACTGACCTGAAAAAAACAAAATGATAACCAAAAGAAGAGCTTAGACACATATTCATGGCCATACATAGTATGGAGTATTTTCCTAATCATTGCTGCTTATCCTTCCATGAATAAATATTACATGTAAAAAGCTAAGAGCCAGGGAATCCTCCCTGCTGTTCATCTTTAGAATAACATTTACCTTTAACTTTGGACAGACATCAATAATTCATCGCTCTCTGGCCTAGTTCAGAGTCCATGGGGTTTCATGCTTTTTCTACTTTCTTTTCTTTCAGCTGGTAGGAAGTCCATCTAAACCACCCAGCCCTTTTCCTCTGTTAACCACAGATTTAGCTATTCCTTCTCATGGGTCCAGGAAGAGTATGAGGGTCTCTGTGACTCCATTTCAGGTCCTCCCCCCCCAGCCTATCCTTCCGGATAGGAGTTTCACTTTCAGTTCTGATTGGAACCACCTGCGTTTCTTTGCCAATGATGATTCAATCACTGAGCCCCGCCTTTCCCCCACCGCCACCCCACCCCGACCAGCATGTGCTAAAAACACCTCTAACTCGATTGATGCTAGCTGGGACGAGGCCTCCCATTAAGGTAAAGTGGTGCTGAATGGGAGAGTGAGTTATCGTGACACCAGCGCTGCCCTGGGAGAATGAGAGGGGACAGATGGTTATGTTTGCTGGTGTTTAATGAAGTGTTATGAATCATTAGGGTGTGTGTAGAAACAGGGCTCTCGTCGGTCCATACAGCGGGATGTCCAGGGTTAAGGGTGGGCATTGTGGCGGTAGGGGGATGATTCAGCAGATTATTTTTTGCGATTAACCTGTGTCCGAAATCCATTTTTTGGCTCAGCTGCCAAGGTGACTGTGAGATGAATTTTCCTTTTTGTGTCACATTCGTTACGGTACAATTCATTGAGATAATAGGTTATTATAATGAAAAAAAACATTAAAAAGAGGCCAGAAAAATTGGGCTACTTTTATTTGGTGGAAAGGTTAGACGACAATAAATAAATTGTGATATTTATTTTATTGTTTAACTGTGAGTCTTTTATATGTTTATGTTTCGATAATTATTTAATATACACACTAAAGTGTTGGTTAATGCTTCATTTACAAGTCATTTACACTCTTGTACAGGCTATTTTAACAATGCTAAATGTAGGCCTACCAATTTAATTATTTACTTATATTTCGGTCTCCCATCTCTGTCCCACAATAGTATTCTCTCATTTAAAATTTAGTGTTTGAGGAAATAGGGGAGGAATATTAGTATTTTGCCATACAATCCAAAGCTGTATGATGCTGCATATCTATACATGTAAGGGATAATGTATAGAACGCCAGTCATTATCGGGAAAATAAGCTCTCGCCCTGACAGGGCGAACCGGGCACCGACGCGATGTCAGTAATGTAGAGCCGCTCACAGGCTTCCTTGAGAGACTCCCTCCTTACCTGCCACCAACCCTCCTCCCACTTAACTGTCCTAAAAACACCTCTCTTACGCACTTATTGTAAGTTTGTACGTCCTGGCACTTAAAAATAGTACTTAGGATTGTGTAGCATCTTATCCTAGCTTATCCTGTCTTTGTTGTAAACGGGGAATGGGTCAACCGAGCAATTGGCCTGTCGCCAAACAAACCAGACTAGATAACAAAAACATATGGAAAAATGTCAGCTGACAGTATATCAAAGCAGGTTTTGGAGAAGTTTTGGGCGGAAAATTATTTCATTTCATCCAGAAGCAATCAAAAGAGAGTACATGACGCTATGGAGGGGTATATTCAAAACTTCAAAATACATACATAAGGTGACAAGCTTAAATTCAGTTTGTATTCTGGCCAGCCACACAGTCTAATCCACATTACACACTTTTTCTTGTCCCGTTGTGGCTTGGGAAAAGGGATGAAATATGCCCCATTCTGCAGCCTCTCGGGATACCGAATGTCCAGGTTACATGTACCCCAAACACATTGTTTGATCATGTTTTTTTTTTTTACACAAACAACATAAAGCCACCATTAAATCGCTATATTATACCTCCTCCCGGTTGTCTTCAATGGAGTTGAGTAGAGTTGAGGCTAGAATTTCATTGGCTCATCTGCATTGTAAGGGCGGAGCTAACCAACAGGTCAATTGACCAAATGAGAAATAAAGTGAACGAGGGCGTGAAGCAATTCAATTAATTTTTGCTTAGTTAAATGGCGATTGGCAGAAAGTTTTATTGTATTCATTAACTTTATTAGCCAAATGCAGTCATTTGACTTAAATGACTTAAATCTCATCTCTCGTGATATAACGTTACGTCATAGGCCCAGCCACAATCGATAAGTGTTGATAAGCTCAGACCCCACCGGGTCCTTATAGAACCTGGTCTAGATCCCCATTCCTACTTATGATAACTACTAAATTAACAATAGCTAGCAGCAGACCTGGGCAAGTGCTTGCTGAAACGCTAAGGCTAGCAACAATAATGAGCGAGCACAGCAAGTTTAAAGGCCCTGGGTTACTCTGAAGTGGAGTTGTTATTGATTGAATAATGGGCCTGATCATTATTGTTTGATCGAAAAAGGGTGCTTTACTTTTGGAGACCGGCGCACCGTTTCTGTATCTGTACTAACTTTGAGAGCTCTTGAGTTGTTCACCTTCAGAATGGTTGAAATCATGAGTTTTTTCCCCTTTGACCGCAATTCAAAAAAATAGCTTGGCGAGCACTTGCAACAGCGGCAATTTGAAATTGACCCTGTGACTACCACATTACCTAAGGGGGATGTCCTTGATGTGCCCACCAAATTATAGGTATAGGGAGTTGTGATTGATTGGACAATGGCGGCTCATTTCAATAATCATATTTTCTCATTATTCTGCCATTACTCTAATGAAAATAATAGCGTATTAAAATACCAATAATACCAATAATACCTGGTGGTACCATAATACCACCAGTTTGGCATTATTAAGGAGCTTTTGTACCAAATTGAGGGTAATTTGGGTCAAATGGACAGTTTTTCTGATTTTTTCAAGGTTTTCCAAAACTTTCAAGGTACAGCTAAATCTATCTTGACAGGCCTTATGGGTCCTTGTGGCATAAAGTTTCAGCATATATTGCCGTAACGTCAAATAACGGCCAGATAACAAGTTTCCGAATTTCATTTAAAACGGGGCCCCCTGTGGTCACAGCGGTAGCAACGTTTTTGGAGACTTCCTTACTTCCTGTCTACATATGCCATATGTAATTTGACAACTCAGGTGTTCAAGTTTGGAGTAGTTGATTTTAGCGTTTTTGCCCCATTCACTTTCCATATTAAATATGGAAAGTGAATGTAGAATATATCACTTATAGCATGTGGTTTTACTGGTAACACAATGGAAACAGCTATCAATCAGTATTGACTACAGATATGTAGGTTATTTTAAGCTACGAGCAGGTTGAAATGTAACACGTTGTGACTTAAGCAGGTAGAGGGTTATCGGTACCTTGCTCAACAATGCCTACAGGTTGGTTTTGGATGTTGTGGATTTAACCAAATGCCTTTCAGCTGGGAGTCTAACCCATTTCACACTTTCCTACCCCCATTTTCCCAATGCAAAACATGTTGTCAACACTGAAAGTAACATAAAGTAAAGTTGAGGATTGTTTAGAAAAGAACATGCGTGGGAAGATTCACCTGTACCCAAAGTAAGGTCACGGTAGATTGTTCTCAATGTTATGCCAAATAAACAAATTCACCCACTGATAACAAAAGCGGTTGTCAACCGGTCTTTTGTGCCAGGTGTAGCAATTATGTGCTCTGAGCTTAACTGCTACCTCGCAGGATTATTCACTTGGGATAATGAATATGAATATATTGGTGTGAACTTGTGTCCATGATTGTGAATTTGAATGTGTGTTGAAAGATAACACAAGATATTACTGATAGAACTAACTTATTAAATCACGTAATTCCTTTGGCATGACAGTTAGACAAAAGTACACAGAGCAAGTGCAAAAATAATAGTGTGTATATAAAAAAAACTGTATACAATAACAGAGGACAAAAGACAACATTGCACATTACAGTAGTGACCAAAAGTGAATGAGTTATCCAAAGTGAGGTACAGTGTCAGATACATTTTATTAATAAAAAGGGAGGGGTTAAACATCTTGCTCAAGGATGCCATCTGCAGACCTTGGGGATTAAATGCAGTACCTTTCCAGCTGTGAGTCCCCACGGCCACTCACCTAACCTTCAGCTCCAGTCATTGTAAAGCTCCATTGACTGATTCTGAAGCAAGTTGGATAATGACTGACACATTTGCATGTTCAAGCACTGCATGTTTTCAGAGAAGACTGGGTGGCAACAACCCTACAGCTTATTTCGTTAGCATTCTCTTGCCACACATGGGCAGTAGGATATGGAGTATTTTCTGCCAGCGCTCAACACATGAATACAAACACATACACATGCACAAACACTGCCATACAACAAACAAAAAATAAGTTTTGCTCAAATGATGAATATAAGAATGTCATATTTTGACATTGGTTCTCACCTTAAAACTTTAATATTGAATTGTGTTTACTTAAGCAAACAACAGTCTGAGAATACTGTGTGAACATACCACAGTGTATTTAAAGGTAGTTTGTAATAACACTAACCATGATTGCTGGATGTATATGAAATTAATTTGAAGAAAATCCCTGGAAGCGCCAAAAGATAATGGTAATTTTAATTAATGTTTTGTACTAATAATTACCACAAGATGGCCACCAGAGAGGAGTTATCTTGATGATCCATGGGTAAAATAAATTTGGTTAATGAATTCACTATAACCAACCTCTGTCATGTCATTGCCTCAATATTTGAAAACCAAGACACTTCGGCCATTGATTGACAGTATTGAAAAGGTAAAAGCCAGGAAATTAGAGCAAGGTCATTAAAATAACATTAGAAACCAAGAGAGTAAAAACGTAGGGTTAGGGTTAGGATCTTAAGAATCTTTAAAAAAGTATAAGGAGACGAAAATGCATCTCAATGTTTTTCAGGTTAAAATTTTACGAGCAAGAGAAAGCCAGGCGAAAACGGACAGACAGACTTCAGACGAACAGACATAATATAGACATAAAGCAACTTCAGTGAATCAGAAAGAGTTTAGACAAACAGACCGTCTCAGAGAGAGACAGAGGGACTGTCCCCTCGTGAGTCAGACAGTCCTCAGAGAGAGACAGACAGCTTACCAGCGGCCAGTCCATCAGTGTTAGCCCCCAGCTCCATCGACTCCTTCATGTCCACCCTGCAGTGTCCAGGGTGCTGGCTCATGTCCTCCATCTGTCCAGCGTGTCTCTTGTCCCCCTGTTTCCCTCACTCTCTCTATCTCTAACCTTCTCTATTTCTGTTTTCCTCCTGGTCCTCCACTTATTTCCCCCCCCCACCTAGTCCCCGATACGGCACACAACACCGACGCTCCCGGCTGCCTGTGCTCCAGGCGAGCAGTTGCTGTCTCTGGGAGACAGCGGTGCTCTCCTCCCTCCTCCTCCTCTCTCTCTCTCTTTGTCACTCTCACTCTCACTCTCCCCCTCTCTCTCCCCCACTGGTCCCACCGCCTCACAGGCTGCTTGCAGCCAGCGTGAGGGGAAAGGATGCCTGCGGGAAAACTAATGTGAAGGATAGGGAAAGCCGAGAGATCTGAGGTGGTGGTGGCGTTAGCGCAAGAGTGAGATACAGATGTGACAGATAGAGAAAGAGAGAGAGAGAGAGAGAGAGAGAGAGAGAAAGAGAGAGAGAAGGAGAGAGAGGCAGGCAGGGATGGGTTGGGTGGTGTTGGTGGGAGGAGGGGGGTGTGAAGGGGTTGAGGAAAAGGGAGTGAGACACAAGAATGAAGAAAGAGAGTGAGCTGGACAGTATTGATGTTATGTACGATACACAGCTCTATCCATCAATCTCAAGCTGACAGACGCTCACCTAGCGCCACCCAGGCAATGCGATGATGTAGCCTGTAAAGGCAGAACTCACTCTCTATTGCTTTCCCTCTCTCTCTTTCTGTTCATTGCGCAGCAACTGCTGCATTCAGCCAAAGAAGTGGGGGCTCTATTCTGGATTTCTAGACTCCTCCACACCACCCAGCCGTCACCTCCATCCACCACCATCCCCAAACCAGCCCATTCCCCAAGCTGTTTCATGCTTCAGTAGCAAGAAACAATTAACAAGAAGCCGACAGATGAGCAGCATATGGACGGTCCAGGTGATTTCTATTTCAAGATGAAATGGTGAGAAAAAAAGACAGAAGAGCTATCCAGACAGACAAACATGTGTAAATGAATGCAAAGGGATGTGCACTGAGAATAGGCTGAGAAGACAGCTCAGGTTTCATAAGGTTGTAACATTTAACTGGGATATCCTGCAATATCCTTTATATTTATTACGGCAAAAGTGATACCCCTGAGAAAGCGGTAGTTCAATTTCACTCATCACTGTTTGGTATTACCGGTACATGTTTCAGTGTACATTCAGACAAACACACAAACAGGTTTCCCAGGCAGCCGGTACAACCGCTTGAAGCAAGGGGAAACATAATAAAGACACCTGCTGGCCCAGTAGACTATCTAAAGAGAAATAAAGAATCTGAAGAGGGTTTCCTGTTCAACACGTTGAGATAGGGAGAACACTGCAATCGGGTTTGCGGAAATGAACGGAGATGACCAAAGATGCCCTAGCGAAGTCAAACACAATTTGGTACCACTTTAGATGTTGACATTTAAACGGCTCCTCCTTAGAATAAGCTATTTTCTTGTTTTTCACAAGACTGGACTCCCAGCCAATATACTAGGGCAACTTAACCATGTCTTCCTTTCCTTCCAACTCATACTGATCAAATAGCCTACTATTGATTCACCTTCACTAGGCCATTGGGCTACTCCCAAGCCCATATCAAAATGCAATGGTCTTCCATAACCTGCTGAACGGAAATGGGGGTATTTGTGGTGGAAACACAACACCCAGAAGCATGTGTGTTCCTGCTACTAAAAGAGAATAGGTAGTCTGAGGAGATGGCAGAGAAGGACTCAATATAACCAACTGATTATAATTATTGTAATGACCGTCCTTAAACCCATCACCAACATATGATTTATTTCTGATGACCAACAATTGCAGAGTTTAGGCTCAGTTTAGGTTTGGTTTGGGACACTCCTTGCACTTATATCATTGGTGCTAAAAATTACTCCCACAAATCTGGGCTGTAACACAGCAAACTACTGTGTAATGAATTCAAAAAGTATAGTACCATTTGCATTATACCTGAATTCTGAACCTAAGAGGGTTATTGTCAAAAAGTCAAGAAACGTGACACCGACTTCAGTAAATGAAGACCTGGGACATTACAGACTACTGTTTAGGGTGTTCGACTCCCAGCCCAAAGGTTCTGGATTTGAACCCCAAAAGCCAGTCTGTAACCTGTAACTTCTACGGGTATCTAATACAAACACAAGACTGTAAGTAGGTTGTTCCGACTGCCAACAATAGTTCTATATATTATTTTACAACTGTGTTACAGAGGTAATCCTGTAACAACTGAGTTAAATGGAAGACCACGTCAGCGGTCCACACAGCTGGCATTAGGTATCAGTCAGATGGTCACAGGAGTCATGCTGTAGGCGCGTGTGCGGTTGTCGGTGGGTTGCTCTAGATTGGGGAAAGTGCCAAGGAAACAAATGGAGATAAATTGGTCCCTGCAGGAGCAATAAGACCACAGATGAATCCACTCTACGCTCTTTCCTCTCCGGCAGCTCAGCGACCGGTCTCCCCGTGCTTATCTCTCTATCGACACCTTCGCTCTCTCACACCTTCCCTTCAGCACCAGGGGGAAAGAAAGGCGTCCTCCTTTTCAAAATGTAAGTACATAGGGGAAGCATGTGCATAAGCACCATTCAAAAGTAAATAGCCACACACACACACACACACACACACACACACACACACACACACACACACACACACACACACACACACACACAC
>JAOPUD010000117.1:12193925-12220616 GCA_027122715.1 Trisopterus minutus
TGTGTGTGTGTGTGTGTGTGTGTGTGTGTGTGTGTGTGTGTGTGTGTGTGTGTGTGTGTGTGTGTGTGTGTGTAGGCCGGTTCAAGCAGCCTCTCATGGCACCAGTCACGCTGATTGCTCAATGCACTACAGGTGTGCAGCCTCACCCAACCCCAGAGTCTAATCAGCCTGACTCAGGCCAGGTGAGGCTTCTTAAACCAGCCCAATCACCCAATCACCAACCCACTCCACACAGACTCCACACTCATTGATTTTTGTGTATGACTGAACTGACCAGTCACAGCAGAGAGCGGTCAGCGACTGATCAATATGGTTTTTTTTTTTGCTCACCGATTTTTCCTGAACAAAAACAAAGCTCAGAGGAACAGAGACCTCCCCTTCCTTTTATTTGTGTCCAGCGCCGGCCCGGCTGCTAGAAAGACATAACAGGCCCCTTCATATAACCGATGGGAAAAGTTTCCGGAAATGATTCCCAGGCTCCACACACTTATTCGCGCCAGCTGATACTGTAAGCCTGTTTAGAACATGCGCTCAGTGGGCGCCCTGTGAGGGGAGAGGACAATGGCCCAGCAGTCAGCAGCACACAGGTTGTATTGGAGATGAGTCGCAAGCATAAAGAACGCCAACTCCCCCTGATATTCCCAAGGTAGATTCTGTTTTGGATACAGTGCCACAGGACAGGGCGGATTTGGATTATCTTTTCAGCATTTCAAACCGAGGGCAGGATAGTGAAAAAGTGGCTAGGCTGTTTGATTCCCAAAAGAAAGTGACCGGGTTTGATCCCCCACTAGCCGCAGTGTGCCTGTAGGTATCCGTGAACGAGACGTCTAATCCACAAATGCTTGTAATGAATTTTAACGCCGTGCATCTCAAGTCACCGCCCGTCGCTTTGGATAAAAGCGCTGCCGAATGACTCGAGGGTAGAAACCATTTCAAACAACTCAAGCGTTTCACAATGTAAGCCGTCTCCGTCTATTTCCATGTGACCTGTGCTCGTCTAAACTGCACGTGTCATGTGTGCTTGGTGCTTCTTTCTGAACTCTTGCATGTATGAAGCACCACCACGCACTTGTCAGAGCTGCATAGTTGGAATTCAACCCATTCCACATCCATGAGGGCTGTCTCCCTTCACATGGAACAACAGTTGCATGGCTGCAAGCACTTTTTGTATCCTTATTGGTCTGTTGTCCAGAGATAGATTGACTGTACAGGCCAGCAAAAATTTTATTGAAATATCCCTAAGGGGGCAATTTGGTTTACAACACGTAGCCAACACATACAAAAAGACACATAAGAACATGGGGTAATAAATAGATAACATAAATACACATGCTACAGTACACTGTACTTAAAAAAAAAAAAAGTGCTGTAACATGGGCAGGGATAGCAGACGACCTATCGCTTGTTGAGAAGCGCAATAGCTGATGGTACAAATTATCTCAGGTGTCTTAGAGCTTTGCACATTTTCGGGAGGTATTCCTCCCGAAAGGAGACATGGTGAGAATGTCCTGTGGATGGCCTTGTGCTGTGTGGATGTGGATAGCCCTGTAATGCCAATGAAACCAACAACGCTTCAAACTTCGCTATCATCATCAGTGAATCCCTCAAATTCAAAATCATCTCAAGCTACAGTAAAACCGCCCTGCATGTTTGACATTCTCCTGCAATTTCTCACACTGAAGTCTGAAGAGTTCTATAAAGGATAGATCACCATACAGAACAGGAAACTCACCCTTTGGTTTAAATTTCATACCGGTAGTACCAGTGGTTCCCAGCACCGGCACAACACTGTTATTAGTGGTCAGGGCTGACCAGAACCCCGCGCTGAAGGGATGGCCATCCAAGACAAATTACTCATCGCGCTTCCATAGAACCGACTTCTGGGTTCATTTCCAAAAAGCTTAAAAAAAAAACAATAAAAAAAATAACAACTACCGACCTCAAGCGTGTCCTCGCGTCAAACCCACGAAAAACTGAAACTGCCTCCTGTTATTATGAGCAGAAGTATCTTCCACTGATCCGATGACTTATTTAGTCTGACTGCGCAGAGACCTATCCCACGATTGGCCTGAGACCCACCGGTGACATGCATGAAGAAGAACAAGGACGAGGAAAAAAGGGGAAAAAAAAAGGAAAAGGAGGAGTAAAAGACAAAACATGAGCAGGGGTGGAAAGTGGGAGAGGAGAGGCCAGTCTCCCAACCCTGTCCTCCAATGGGGTTGGAAAAGAATCATCTCCACAAAGACACAGTCCTCATTGTGCGTGTGCGTGTGCGTGTGCGTGAGATAGACACAGTGCTCTGGCTTCCGGCCAAGCCAAAGATATTAAGCAGTACCCGAGCGGCTCTAATGTAATAACATAATCAGGTATACAATGGACATGGGAAGACTCCGAGACATCCGCCAAGACAGAAGTTTATTATCATACCTGGGTCTACGTTTAGACCTCGGCTCTCTCCATACTGAGGATATACAATGAAGAATAAAGAAAATAAATAGAGGCTTATATTTTCCTTCTTCATACATTTATCGCATGGTACATTAAATTATGGTTAGGGTGTATGTAATACGTCACTTGAAAAATAAATATTGAAGAAAAGAGAGAAATAGTAAAAAGAAGAAGCAAAAAAGAACAAGTAAAGAGTGAAAAATGTGGGCAAAAAAAAAAAAAAAAAGCAGCATTACAACATTCAATATTTACACACAAGTCTGCCCCGGTTCACAGCCGCGTGGTGAATTACACAGGCCATTGGCGGCATTTCACAGCTAGTCTCCAGGCTGGCTCGCCGCGCCTCTCCCTCCCACCCGCCGGGGGGGGGGCCGGGGGGGGGAGACAACATATGGCAGCGTGGAGCACGGAGCCAAGAGGGCCAGGAACCACCGTGACACCACAGGGCTATATTAAGGGGCCCGCGGACACAGCCGCCGGCCTCGTGTTACAACGCGGCGCATCGCTGGAGCGCCATGTGCGTGTACGCCATCTGTGTGATGTGACAGGTGAACCGTGCAGGGGGGGGGGGAATACTTCTGAACCATCCTACTCCCCATCGCCCTAACCCAACCCCCGAGTTTTACAATTCCTTGATTTCTTCCGAGGGGTTTCCGAATGAGTACGGGAATTAATCAATTATGCTTATAATATAGATCTGCCTACAGTGAAGATGGTTGAGAAGGTTTGAGGGACAGAGCTTGAGTCTCTTCAACCATTTGAGGAAGACTACCACGAGCGTAAACAATGTGCCTGCGCTTCGTTATTCTAGTCATGCAGGAATTCACTTGAAATATGAAATATGTGCCAAAATTGGCCAACTATCTTAAGTAGTGGAAAGATCAAGTATAATATCATAGAGTATCTTATCAGCAATCAAATGAATTAAAGTATGAGGTAAGAAATTACATTTAAAAGTGTGTGATATCCACACACTGCACTGATGTGCAAACACACATCTTGGCTTCTTCATCAAAGCAACCTTGCTCCTTTGACTCCAGGGGGACACTGTTGTCTTAAGTAAACCCAACCCAGACTGGAGGGAGTTGAATATTAAAGAGATGAGATGATAATCTGGAGACGATTCAGACAATGGGGGGAAAGGACATAATAGAAAGCAATGTAGAGTAACGAGAATGAGGAGGATAAGGAGGAGGAGGAGGAAGCTGGGACCCCCTCCTCCTCCTCCTCCTCGTCCTCCTCTTCCTCCTCTTCCTCCTCTTTTCGTCTCCTCTTCGCCACGCCATCTGGTAGCCATCAGCGCCTTGCACAGGAAAGGGCGGCCATGCCTAGCCTCTTCCCTCCCTTGCACTGGAGAAACACCAATCAGCCAAGAGCCGCCTAGGGCCCCTGGCTCGGCCCTGTCCAGCCCGGCCCAGCCTAGCCTAGCCTAGCCTAGCCTGGGCTGGGCTGGGCTGGGCTTGGCTTGGCTTGGCTTGGCTTGACCTGGCCTTGGCCGGCCAGCAGCAGGGGCCGGGGCCCGTCATGCCGCAACACAACAGCAGAGAGGAGCACAGAGCAGCTTCACATTCCTGGGCTGTGTGGCTGCCAAGAAGTGCTGGGAGTGGAATGAGAGAGCGGGCCTGAGAGCCTCCGTGGAGGCTGCTTAATGGCTTGTTGCGGAGCGTTCACGTCTCTGTAGATCTCTACATTTGTTGTTCTTTCCCCCTCTTCTAATATTTTTGAGTTCTATCCCACCAAAGTCGTGTGATTGTTCTCAGATGCCATTACGGGATGTCTCGCGTGGTACACTTTCAATGAGCTGCAGGTCTAATCCAAGGCTCTGAAACAACCCTCCCAAACCATAGACCGGCCTATGATGTGTGGCTTCTTTATAGAAGTCTTGAGGCCGAGTCAGGAATGGCCTGAAGCAGCCAACACACCAGTGGATTCCACCTGGGACCATCAGTGTTGTCCCAGAGGTGCCATCGGTCCAAAACACCATCACACAAATAGCCATGTAGAACACAACCGGAAGCAGTTGCATGACTCAGGCTATATTTGCCTTCTTGCTCGCATTCTTTCCCACATGTAATTACCAATGTGAAAGAGAGCATTTCCGAGGTCCATGCAAATGACAAACATGAAGAAAAAGACTAAATAAACAGTTTATGTGTACATTTACTGCTACCAAGGAACTCGGCCATCCATGGACATAGTGTGTTCGACTTATCCCGAAGGCACTGCTTAAATTGGCTGTTATAAATTGTGAGCTAAATGTTAGTTGTGCTTTGCTTATCACGTGTGGTAGAGGAGTATACAGAAGCACTTTGGTAGTGTTCAGCAACTCAGGATCTGGCACAGAGTAGCCTTGAGCCAACAGAAACAAGAAAACCAGCATGTGAAGTAAGAAAGAAAAAAAAGGGGGTTAACTTGTTTGTGAATATCAAAAGCCCTGTCAGAAACTGTTATTCACATCTCCCCCCCCCCCCCACTATGGTAGAATGTATGTATAAACAATGGTTCAGTGCGGTAGATGAAAATACCATCTATAGGCAAACAAAAGCAATGGGCTGCAGATGTAATTAGGTAGAACAAGTACTGTGTACTTGATATGAACTCACAAAGGACTTCTTCCATGGACGGTTCTTTACCATGCCCGCCCCACTGATCAAAGTCCCCGTCTAAATGTGTATCAACTTCTGTAGTCCAGCGACACATACCATTAAACCCTTTGAACCCATCAAACAACTCTGGAGCTCGCTGGCTAGTTCCCCCTCCACCCCAACGTTCTCCCCTAATGGACCAACGCTGTGCACTCAACTGTAGAACCGGGAAGTAAATCCTATTTGGTTTCAAGGTGTTGCTTCGCAGAAAACACATTTGAGAGCATTCGATTCTGTCTGCCAGAACGAACAGAATGACTATGAATACAAATGTGTCTTGGCTTAATATCCAGAAATGACAAAAGACTAAATCGGAGGCTTATCAAGCCTGGCCAACTGGGCGCAATTCAACATTCCCCGCAGAGAAATCTGGTTGCATTAGTATTTTGGTTACCATGTCCATTAGCTTCTCAATTGAGCTGCAAGGAAACCATTTCTGAAGGAACTTTTGAAGGAAATCAAAATGGCATCAGAAAGATACGTTGAACAATGAAGACTACCAAAAGTTGGTATTTTCTAGGTGGAGAGTGAGACCCCTTGAGAAGGCCTTTTTAGAAAGCCTGATACTATTTAAATAATGCTAGCTGACAAGCTTCAGTGTGCGGGAACCGGAATGCAGCAGAGCTTTAACTAAAGGAATCCAGTGTCAAAAAGGGAGGAACTATTGTAGCTAATCAGGCCAAGAAATTCAGTTGTCAACAAAACAGTAATCAGCCCTGATATGTCCCTCTGTGTCATACCTACTGACAGCAGAGCTGAATCTGACCACAAACAGAGTGGACCCACCAGCACCAACTCATGGGTATAAAGCAAACAATATCTACAAATAACTGGATATATAAACGAGCACATAAGTCAAAATAAATCTTCTGCCCATCTTAAGATCTATTTTTCCCCAGTTTCCAGTATCATCGTGTTATTGTGCAATGTGGCGCACGTGCACCGTCCAAAAAGACAGATTAACACAGGGAGGACACTCACAAGACCAACACTGGGGAACAAAAGAGCAGCAGGAATGAAAGCGCAGCCGGGACAGCAAGGGAGCGGTGAGGAGCGCAACACTGGATATGTGGGGATGCGCACAGCATTGAACACGTGACACCATAGATGGACTATGAGGAGTATTGAAGCAGCTCTCCTTGTCACTGGAGGTTTGATAATAAAATATGAATGTTAAGTTTAGTGAAAAATAAAAGGAAACGACACTGAGTTTATATAGTCGTCACTTCAACTTTATTAGTAACCTAAACCAAAGACCAGACAATGAAGCAACTGTTCCTGATGTTCCTGTGTGTGTGTGTGTGTGTGTGTGTGTGTGTGTGTGTGTGTGTGTGTGTGTGTTACACAATTCAAAACAGGGACAGAAGGAGAAGGACCCATATGAATATTTCATGTCTGCTTTCTTGTTGTTGTTTGTAATGGGGACTTAATAATTAATGGCTCCAATCCATTTGAATTCCACGGTACCTCACACGACAAGCAGAAGCAGTCTGCTCCCAACCAGCCCCCCCCACACCCTCAACACATACACACACCACCATGCCACATCAGGACAACTTCGCTTGCGTTCTTTGTTAGCCTATGAAGGCTAACGCTACACAAACAGGCCTCTGTTGCGCTCTGTTCTGTTGCTTGTTGTTTGTGTTCTAAAGGAGATCGGGAGGGGCTTTACCGAGAGAGGGAGAGAGAGGGAGAGAAAGTGACCGTTTGTTCACTGTGTTCCACTTGTTAAGCAGATTAAAACCAATCCCCTGATTAATTAAGGAGCCGTACCTTTTAGTTATAGCCCGATCCCAACTCTCTGCTGATGTCTTCATATTTCTCCAGACAAATCACATGGGCACTTTTCTACAAGCTAACCGATTGTTCCGGTAAAACACGAGAGAGATTGCATGATTGATTAGATGCTGGATCGTTCTTTCGTGTCCATTTAAAGGAATGAGGCTGGTCAAGTGTGAACTGCTGAAATCTAACCGTGCGGTCGTCTTAAGGTCTTATCGGTAGAACCATGTCAAGATCTGACGAGAGAGACACAAACACATACAGGAACAGCTAATTTTTTTCTTATAAGGAACAGATTGACAATAAACATCAACGCTTTTTAATATTTGGAAAACATTGTCACTTCTACCATGTCTAAATACCACCAAGATTAATATAAAAGATTGTCAGAATGCTCCAAACCAAAAGCCTGGCATGATAACACCAATGTATTAATATGTACTTGGCGGTCTATAATTTGTGTTAATGCTTAGCCAAAGTTAAAGACTTAGAAAACCTCCTTGAAATTCCTTAGGAGGGTGCTGTAACAAGTGCACTTCTCCCCAAAAAAACAATATGTGCATGAGACCTGAAAGAAGAAGAGGGGAACTACATGAAAAATGCAATATCAATGAAAAAGAAGCCAGTGGAGGTTGAAAACACTCCCTGAGAAACCCATGCGAGGCAATTGTGGTTAGGGGAAGGCCACATAATATTGTGCAACAGGTTGACAGGATTTTGCTTATTCTAGACCAACAGGGACACTTCCCAGTTCTTTGAAAATGCAACATAGAGCCAGTTGACACGAACACAAAACAAAAAAGCATGTATTTTATCCTTGCCCGTATAGAAGATAGCCGAGTTAACAGTCCTACTCTAACCATTGTTTAAGTGAGTCTCTCTTTTTTCACTGTCGTAATGTATTTGCAGAGAGAGACAGACACATTCCAGTGAATAGAAAACCCATGATTTTGCAGTTTTGCACAACCCAGTGTCAGGGCAGTTGGAGGGGGCAGCCACTAAACAGGGTTAACCTTTGAGCTCCACCAATCAGGACTCAGGCCTCAGGCCCAGAGTGTACCCTGAGTGGTTAACCCAGAGAGGAAGTAGTCATCTGGTGAGTGTGTCGGCTGCTACTGGCTGAGAATGGGGAGCCAGTATTGGGATATGTCTGCGGACATTGAGAGGGAGGGTGGTGGTCTTATCAGTTGAGCTTTAAACTAGGATGTCCGGTGAAACCACCGCTGCCTGTCTTTAAACAGCTGGACCGCTATCCGGGAGCTAACAACATGTCACACTTGGAAAAATGCATAACCAATGACTCGCATCGATAACTAAATGCACAACAAGAAAATAGAAAGTATGCCAGTTTTTAATGCAACCATCATCATTTTCCCCACTTAACTTTTTCCCCCCCATTAATTTTAAATATATTTTATACGGGCAATACATATTTTTTCCCCATTTACAACTTCCAACTGTCAATTCTAAGAAACAAATATTGTCCTTAGTATCTAGCTACTACTTTCCATGAATGTAAACATGGTGATCTTTGAATCAACATTACATACAATAGCGTCCATAAATCTTTCACCAGTCTAGAGCTGTGCAGTTAAACGCATGATGGAATAAACAATAAATTTAACTGGAGTGAGTGGCTTTGCGGGAGATTGACATGAATCATCTTTTGTGTAGACTAATCGTCGAGTGATAACATTGCATAACTGACAGGACCTATTTTCAGTGACATCATGGAATTCATGGCATTTTGTGGCACTGGTACTAAATACATAGTGCTACTGTGTCAAGTGTCTGCTGATGACTTTACCCGTTGGCCCAAATGGTTCACCCTGCTACATCCTCTTGCTGAGCACTTCACCATATACTTCCATCAATCATCCATACCAATCATGACCTTATTTGACCTACTGTGATACCAACCACCTTTGTGTGTGTCCGTGACGCAGGCACCCAGCATCCCCCAACACGGCAAACAGGCCAGAACCAAGGTCGTAGTTCACAGCCGCGATCACATGATGCAACGCTGCTTAGCCCATTCAAACGAAGCCCACCTCAACTCAGCCAGTGAGACCCAGATCATGTACTGATTTCAGAAGACAAAATGCTTATGATGTTAGTAAGCCCCACCAGAAGAGGGGGGAATGGGATAGAGTTTCAGACCAGACAGACCGACAGACAGACAGACAGTATAAGCTGGCCATATAGCAGGCATGGGCAGGGCCTTGCGAAACATGGTGTGCTGTGCAGCAGAAGGATGAGGAGATGATGCTAGTGTTTTTGATGAGGAACCAGTCCAAAAAATATGAAGCTCATTCACTTCTCATTTCCAGTGAGGGCATCACCAAGTGGAGTGACCGGATGTCTGGTGGACCTTATTATGTGCCAATTGAATATCAACCAGGTTTCCTAGTTCAATTTCCCAGATATGAACATGGATTTGAAAGTATGATTCATCTCCTTCAGAGGCCATTGTGTTTGATGTCAAGCAGAAAGGTTTGGGTCCAATTACGAATTGGTAAGAAAGAACCAAGCCTCATCGGAAATGTGGGGTTGGTGCACTCAACCAAAACACTTCCATGCCAGTATCGTAAGTTGTACAACAATACAAAAACTATGCTAATACGCCTTGTGAAAACTACTATAGGTCATTGTGGACAGGGGATCCAGGCGAGCTAACGACTTGCATGATGTAACACAGCTACTAAAGGTTAAACCTGCAAGCTTGTCATGGTAATGCATCTGTTCACAAACTAAAAACTTGTATCCACTTACAAGGAAAACCTGAGATGGAACCAGTGACATGCATAATTATAGTGCGGGCCATTGTAGAATGACACGCCACAATTGTTATTTTGTAAAACAACACACAGCAGTTGACACTATTAACATATTGTTACATGACCTTTATAACTAGCCTTTTATCTGATGCTTTCATCCGACGCAAACGCACAGGTGCATCATAGTATGCATCTATTAGGGGTGTGACAATCACTCAATGAGGATCAATAGTTTCTCAAGACAAGCCCTTCTGCCCAGTGAGTGGAGCAGACCTTAAAAAGCAGCCACCAAGGCCACTACTGCATATCATTCACATCCACTCCTACTCATCCATCCAACCCTTTTACTGGTCCTTACGAGAGTGTTGTAACTTAAGATGGACCATTTTTTTTCCACACTTGCATTAAGCCTCAGCCTTAGCATCTGTGGATCTTTTTGCCATACATGGCCAACGTTAGGAGGTCCCCTTTGATCTCTCCAGGCAGGGAACTCATTATCGTATGTCAAAGAGTAGGGTCGGTGTGGGAATAGGTGTGGAACAACCGTGAGAGATCTTATCAGTGTTTTATAGGATGAACTGTAACTGTGATAGAAGATATGTGCCCACAGCTTTCTCTCAAAGTATTGCCACATCATTGTGGTCATTCTTATTTTACAAGACTACATGATCCAATTTGTACATCTTGCAGACAATATAATATATGACATAATGCCCTTTTAACCTACTATCACTGCGCCAATGTTGACCAAAATTGAGGCTGGTTGATCATTGGGCAATAGCCTATAAAACTAACTCTCGGTTATAGAAACAGAAAGATAACTGTCATGGCGATTCAACACATTTTTTGGAAATCATGTGTGCCATTCTCGTTATGTAGTCCCTTTTAAAAATACATTGTTTATGTGACGAATAGACTGTGGCCTTTCATTCACAGTGTTTACACTTTGTTTTTATAGATATGTTGATGTTGTTGTTGTTGTTGTTGTTATTTTTGTTGTATAATAAATAATACCAATTTAAAACAAATATAAATGTATCTTTTCCACTCCACATATAGTAATAATTTGTTACTCCAGTGTTTTAATAAGACGGGAAGATAGGAAATGAGAGGACCATGTCCAACTCATACCATCATGTTTAGTGCGAAATCAAACGTGTGTTCTGTCAGTATCGACGAAGCCCGCTGGTCGCACGTCGCCGCATACGTGCGACTCACTCATCCATATCTCCCACTGAGAGTGTGTGAATCTTTGTGACACGCTTCGCAATCGTTTTTAAAATAAATACAACTGCACTTACGTAACGTCTCAACTTTTTTTCGGGAGGTGACTTTCTTAACCAGCCGGAGCACACCACATCTCCCCCGCTCATGTTGGGCTCTTTCTTTCTTTCCGTAAACAGTGGGAGAAGTTTGTAATCGGGAGGCGACACCTGAAAAACATGGATTGATCCATTTAAACGGAGAAGAACAAAGTTCATGTCATGTTTTTGTGAGTTGGTGCAATACATACCTCCTTCCCTCCCCGAAATGGCGAGTCACCACCAATGTTATCCAGAGAAATGAAAACACCAGATTTTCCCGAATTAAAATCAATATCCAAATCCTTTAAGATGTACACGAATGCACGTCGCGGCGGTGCATTGTTTTTTCTCCCGAGTAACAATCGTTAATATCTTTCTTTGCCCAGACCGAAACGCTGTGGCAAAACAAGCGCGGACAAGTGAAACTCCAAGTTTATGATTCTATGAGACGCTTTGTGCAATTCCTGTAAAAGTGAAGCGATACGCTGTTGGGGGGATCGGATCTTTGTATTCCTCATTGTCCCGATGCATATTCGATTCCGCAAAACAGTTTTGGTACAAAGGAAACAGTTGAGCCGCCGATCTTCCCACCGATCTACTTTTACGGTTCCTTAATTTTGATTGACATTGTGCCTCCGTCTTTCCCTAGACTCGCCCTCCTTCGGAACACATAGGCTTAGAGAGGATCCAGATTTGTACCGTTATCCCGGTCTACTGTAATACAATTTCCGGTCTCTTACTTACTAAGAGATATTTAGGCCGGAAAGAGAATATTAAGATCATGACAACCGTAACAATAACAACAACAACGACAAATATAATAAATATGGAGTTTGACTCATAATTTGGCAAAGCAATATCCAAAACATTTAACGAAACCGGATATCCCTTTATCGAAAGACCCTCTCGCTTTCTCGCCGTTAAACCCATGTAACTAAAAGTCCCGCCCTCTCGTGCCAGTAACGCTAAATTGTAGGTTACGGAACACGGGAGGAGAGGCGGTGGCGTGGAGGAATAGTGCAGCTAGTAGTAACCATGGGACATGTAGTTCCCCACTGCTCCCGGTTTGTCCCGAACAATAGAAGAGAAAATGCCTAGTGAAAAGAAAAACTGGTTGGTGGGATCACATGAAATCGGCTAATACGTTGGGCATCTTGTTATAAAAGCTAAAATGAAAGTCCCGCCATGCGTATTCCTCAATCTGCACTTTCAATGACCCGAACATGTGCGCAACTATTATGTTCCAATTACTCTGGCTAGACATCAACGAACTTAATCAGTTGCATTGGTGTTTTTTCTTCGGCCCAACAAAAACACTGAAATGTATTTGTTTTTTATTTCAGCGAGAGAATAGCACATTCTAGATAAGATGCCTTCCTTATGGGCGTGTAATAGGAATCCGAGGAATCTCTTTGGAATGTTATTGGGATGGTAATTGCCTCGGAGTGCTGGTGCCTCCTAGTCATTTTGTCAATTTTGGTAGAATGATGTAGGTTGTAGCCTGCTAGATATATGCAGATCATATATATATATATATATATACATACATACACGCACACACTTAGTGTGTAAAATGTTGCCACTGGTGAAAAGCCAAACATGGGAATTCAACGTGGGTCTACTTATGTTATGGTAGGCCTGCAAGGCATGCCTACTGTTGGACTGTTTTAATGCCAATTTATCTGAATATACCTTTTTTTAATGGGCTAATGTTGCACATATGTTCATAGGACTGCCACAAATTGTAATGGTCCAAAACATATAACATACATTCTAAATAATAAATATTGTTAAAATTGTATAGATTGTATATCAATGTAAGTTTTGTTCCTGAATAGATATAGCATGCACTTTGTACGGTTAAAATAAAAATAAAATGAAAATTAAAGTTGAACAGCAGTAAAGATTTTAATCTCAAATAATCAACATGCATTTTACTTTTCTGTATACCCCATCAACCAAATATGGTTTAAAAAGCTTTTTTTTTTTCGCAGTTTTTGTATTGAAAAGGACATGTTTCCGTATATGAGCAGTGTACCACATAATATCCACAGAGAACTTCCTGTTATAACTTAGAATATTATTCAAAATTATAAATACAATTATTGCATATAGTATAAAACATGCGTATTAGCAAAGTAAATAAAAGTACACCTCAAGAAAGAGATCCTAGAGTAATGGATACAGAGCAATCACAATTTAAGAGCATGGACAATTTAACATTGTCCATATTCAGCGGTTTTCTGAAACGCAAGAGTGTGGGTTTGCGTGAGTGCTAATTTTAGCATTATGACAAAGAACACCCAATCGCACTTGATGATGTATTCCTTACTTACTGATCCTTACTGGAAAAGAAAAATCAGTTGACTTGACTAATACACTTTGGCATTAAAGTCAAACAAAATGTAACAAGGACAAATGTATTTTAATAGACAAATGTAGTTTGTATTTTTTTCAATACCTCAAGGTCATTTTGGTTAAACATCTTATTTTTATTTTTTTCAAAGGATCAGAAAGCATATTCATTATCTTTCCACCACCCCCCCCCTTCCCCCGATACACACACACCAGTCAGTGTAAGCAGAGATTCTTAATTCGTCAACAAAAAAAACAACATTGTCAATAAAAGGTCCTCAGATCTTGATGATAACACTTTATGCGCCAGCCGGCCCCATGATTCCAGGGGGTGAAACATTAGTCCTTAATACACACTTTATGGTACAAGAGGGAAACCCCAGTGGTCTTCGACCCATTAGCGTTCTCCATTAGTTTGTAAGTCAGCGGTCGCAGTACTTCTACTACACAAGAGTCTCTCTCTCTCTCTCTCTCTCACAAACTCTCACTCTCTCACCGCTTCCCTAGTGTTCAGAACACCAGTCTGCTGACGGTGTTGAAGCCCCCTCCACCTCCCCCTCCACCTGAGGGTCCGCAGCTCCCCGGGGGGTCGTTGTCGTCGGAGCCGTTGTGCCTGAAGGAGCCGGAGGACGAGGAAGCCTGGAGTGCCTGGGCTCGGGCGTTCAGCTCCTGTTCCTGAGGAGGTTACACAGTGGAAGAGACGGAGAGAGAGATACGTTTTGACCCAATGGATGGAGTTAATACATTGTATCAATCGTTGCTTTTTGGTTCTGAATTGTTCTTCCTTTTATAGGGCTGGATTTAATGATGGGCCCCGTTCAAATGTTTATCTAATCCAACTCTGGAATTTAGGGCAAAGATTAGATCGCATGGACCTATAATGTGTAGTGCGTCCAACAGCGACATCTAGCGGTGGTTTATTTCAAGTCACCTTAACGTGTGGCTCACTGATAAATAGTTTATTTGAATAAGGATCACATGCCTATTAGAAAAATAAAAAAGGTAACAGCTTGTGATCCCAGTCTACTAAGAGTAATAGCAAATATTTTTGTTTATAATATTGCAATTATGCATATGTCTATTGAAGACATCAGCTGCTTCCCATTGAACATTCAAAATGCAGCAGTGCAATAAACACAGTCAGTTCAAGAGGCAGACCACCACAGCACACAACATCTCAATCTCAGATGTCGGACTCCGAAAAAGTCGACCAGTCACATGTGTGCTAATCATTAACACTGGCTTATTCCTGCGAATGAGGCCAATTCCTCTGTGCATTCCAGTGCCTTGGCGAGCCTCACCTGTAAGTACAGCTTGTTGTCCTTAGTGATGGCGTCCAGCAGCTCCTTCTGCAGGGGGGGCTCGGCGCTCAGGCTCATCCCGTTGGGAGCCCCCCCCCGGCTGGTGGCCGGCGCGCTGGCCTCCTGCTTCCTGTACACTAGCACGTACGCCGTGTCCTTGGGGAAGCGGTCAGTCACGTTCTGCACCGACTGGAAAGAGGTGAAGGACACCCGGCTGTCGTTGAACAGCATCCAGTCCCTCCGTTCCTCGGCGCCGCCCGCCCACGCCTCCGCCTGCGTGGGCCGCGGCTTCGTCAGGGCGGCGGCGGCGGCACTCCCGGGCCCCGCCTCCAGCCCCGCCTCCGGACGCCGCTTCCCGCCGAGGCTGCGGCCGTACGAGTAGTAGTGGCCGCTCTCCGAGGACGTCCCCGAGTGCATGACCACGGAGCTCAGCACGTAGGGCACTAGGCTGACCGTCCTGCCGTCCCCCTCCATCTGCTCCGCCCTGTCCGTCCTCCCAGTCTCCTCCTGCACCTGCTCCTCCTCCACCACCTCAACCTCCTCATCCTCCTCCTCCTCCTCCTGCTGCTGCTGCTGCTCTTCCTCCTCCTCTTTGTGGGAGGGTTTCAGTTTTTTGGCCAGGTTCTCGCTGCTCTCCGGGGAGTCCACTTGGAGAGCAGCAGGAGGAGGTGGTGGTGGTGGCGGTGGGGGAGCGATGGCGCACAGAGACGACGAGGAGGAGGAGGACGCGGCGGCGGCGGCGGCGGGGGGTCTGTGCGGCGAGGGGGACGGGGGAGGGGAGTGCAAGGGGAGCGTCATCAGCGGGGGCATGGTCACGTTGTCCAGGATCTTGCGGCGCACGTGGCACTTGGCGTCGTAGGAGAAGCGCAGCAGCGTGAGGATCAGGTACTCGGGCGCCGCCACCACCTCCATCGTCCGCTCGGCCCGCTGCAGCGAGCTGCACGTGTCGCAGAAGTAGGCGTTCTCCTCGTCCAGGATCTCCGGCGCCAGGAAGTAGTTCACCAGGTCGGGCACCGAGAGCGGCGGCTCGTTCGTCGCCGGGGCCGAATCGCCGCCCCCTCCTCCTCCTCCGCCCGACACGGTCACCGAGGAGGATTTGGCCGGACCTTGGAGCTCCGGCGCCTCGCTGCCACCGTTGACCGACCCCTGGCCCAGACCCTTGGGCTCCTCGGAGGGGGTCTTCTGTGAGGAGGAGGAGGAGGAAGAGCTGGTGGTGGTGGTGGAGGAGGGGCAGAAGGCCAGGGAGAGGTCGGTGAAGGGCTCCTCCTTCTGGGAGATGCTGTTGCACTGCGTGCAGCGGATGCCGGTGCTCAGCCGGCCGCCGAACATCCTCTCGATCAGAGTCCTGCTGTCTTCCGTGGGTTGGGCTTCCTCCTCAGGGAAATGTGGCTCCTTGCCGTTCTCTGGAGCTGCCTGACCCACCGGGGCCTGGCTCGCCGCCAGGCTGAGAAGGCCGTTCATTGGCTTTCCCGACTGCAGGATCTGAAGCGTCTTCTCCTCTTCATGTAACCTTGATGCCACCAAACAACCACATGATGTATTAATACATAATCTATTCATATTATTGACTAAATGATAAACAGCAGTTAAGTTCGTTTTGATTCAAAAGCGTATGCAGGCTACTGCCACATTTAAACTCTCCTTTCAATAATAAGGCTACTTATTAATGAAATATTAATAATATATACATTAATATTAATGTCTAGTATTACTGGTCGGGTGGTGGGGCTACCTGTCAAGGAGAAAGCGTAGATATTCAGAGCAGTCCTGCTGGGAGCCTGCGTTGAACCACGGGGGGCGGGAAGACTCGAAGAAGTTCCTGGGCGCGTACGCTGCCCTCTGGAGGGAGCACACACACATTACATGGTACCGCATCGCTCAGCCTTCATGTCAACGTCAGTAGGAACCGAGTGGTCTGCGGAGCACCCACCTGTGTGTGGGCGAGGAAGGCAAAGAGCAGCTGCAGCTTCTTCATCAGCATGTTGGTACCGCTGAGATGGAGAGACAGGACATGTCTCCTGAAACTGAGACACAGAGGGTGGCTGTTAACCCCTTTCACAAGTCAAGCTTAGAGTTTGCGGAACAGTGTATGCATGGGATGACTCATATTTTATTTATTTTAATCTAAACATGTTTTGATTGATCTTATAATAAAGCACTAGCATCAGAGTTATGTTTTTCAGCTAAGACATTGTTGTATTAGGTACTGGTTATGGGATAAAATTAGGCCCGCAAAGACTTGGGATATAACAAAGGCTTACCAAATAAGCATTGCAACTCAACAAGGAAAAACATAACAAGAACTGCTTAGCATGTTTAGACAGAGGGGGAGAGAAACGCAGGGCTCACTCAGTGGCCATGAAGAGGGTCTGGATGATGCTGTTCATGTAGCAGGTGTTCCCCAGGTTGACCAGACCGGTCTTCCCGGTTTCAGACTTCCCAGCCTGCCTCAGGACACCAGAAGCAAAGGAGTTGGACTGGGACGTCCAGGCACTTTGATTTAGGACCACCTTGATCTTCTCCTCTGCAGGCTTCGGTAGATCCTAACAAGAAAAGAAAAAAAATTAAAACCAAGAGCGCTTGATCTGTGAGAAAAGTTGAATGTCAAGTATATACGGTTCATGAAAATATATGAAGATCTAGCCATTGATTCACTGCCCGAAGTGATGTCAAAACCACTAGATGCATCAGCCAAATCTGGCATGTACGAAGAGCATGGAAACGCCCCAAGTCAGCTTAATAGAAGTGCAATCTGGATTTAGTAGGCTCAAAAATGTGTGTGCCCTATTAAGAAATTACAGATTTCACGCCATAGGAACATTGCAAAGATTGAATACGCAGTAATTAAGGCTATTGAGTCTAATAGTGGATACTCATGGTTAATTCTACAGCATTTTAAAAACATACTCTCCTATTCAACCCAATTGCAGCTCACAATGTCTTAGCCTTACATAGTTAGATCTACAGAAATCAAGTCTACAGAATCCCGTTTAGCCACAGCAAAGTGAATTTCTAAATACAGGGTAAGATTGGACCTGCGGTCCGCTGTACATCACTAATAGACTTTAACAAGGTCAAGTGTTTACGCCTGTATTATCTCTTCAATATATCCAACATGATTTTCTTTATAGGCATGATAGTCAGGAAGTGGTTGAGTAAGCCTTGACCAAGATGCCTTCATACTACAACATCGAACACACAAACAACCCTAGGTTGTCTTGCATAAATACATCTGCTAAAACATTTGACAGTGAATAGTGTAAGTATTGACATTGTTTGTTCAGTTGTGTTGGTGTTTACCTTGATGGCCTCCAGTATGTTGTCATAGAGATCAGGGAAACCAGAGTACTGGTACATCATGCAGTGGATCAGCTCTGTGAACTGCAGCAGGAAGGCCTTGCTGGTGGACAGACCATCGGTCCTTATGGTCTGGACCAGGTGTACCACGTGGGGGACAACCTTGGACCAGAGAGGGGAAAGAACATGTTTGCTGAATGAGGACAATGAATTCACTGCTGGTACTAAAAATTTAGGGAGATGATTTAACGAGAAAAGAAGAAACCCATTTCTTCGTCATTATTTTCTAAATTGGTGCACTAATGCATCAATATCATATTTTGATAGTGTCTTCAACTGGCTTTGATAATTAACAGATCAGAGTATGATAACAACTATCGAAAAGCTGGAATAATACTGTTCATGTTTCATTGTATTACACAACATGAAGGAGAGCAGAAGGCCCCTCACCAGATGGAAGGCTTCAGGAGAATGCTGGAAGCTGAGCAGCATGTGGGAGAGAACGACCAGTGCCCCTTGCCGTACGATGGGATACCACAGCCGGTTCAACACCTGCGGGTAGCAGGAGGAAGAATACATGATATTTAGTTAAACAAAACCGCTTATTTTTGTGTTTTTTGTGTTCTGGTTGGTTAAATCAATATAATTGATCCTAATGATCTGTGTCGTAAACTTTGTCACTTTAAAAAGACACATAAAATATTCGATAAATGTCTGAAAGTAGATACGCACCAGCTCGATCTTCAGCAGGGTGACGTCTATGAGGATGGTGAACTTCTGTACTGCAGCCAGTCCTTTGAGCAGCGCAATCACCCAGGTGTCAATGTGTTGAGCCAGGGGCCAGGAGAGCCAGTCTATCATTCTGGATCACACAAGATGGACAGAAGAGACACAAGAGTGAGTGAAAATTTACAACATAAGCAAACAGGAATTTAATTACTGATCTTACATTGAAAAAAAACAGCATCAACCATCCAACTATTATATTAGTCTACTATAATTTGTAAAAACTATAATTTGTTAACACACAACTTACATTGGCGGATATAGAATAGGGTTCAAAAATCAGGGAAACCTACCCAGTACCTAGCCCTCGGCCAGTAGCCTAGCCACTGTAATGGGAAAATTCAATTTTGACATTCTGTTTCTCTAACTGCCATTTGTTGATTGTGCCTTTTACCCAGACCCCCTTGGGGTGGTCAAGGGTCAAAGGATCCAACTGAGAAGTTTCCACTACGTCTCCCCACATTGCAATTGTCAATGATCAAATCAAATAAAAATGTTTACCTAAAGGACAGGTTTTCTTGTATTCACATCAAGTGGAAGAAAGCATATGGGGATCCCTGCCCCCTGGTTACCGGTTTAGCCCAGGCACAAAGTTTAACATTAGATAACGCTAGAAACAGTATTCAAAGTCCTTGCTTTTGCCAATGCATTGGACTGCTCATTGCAAAGCTCTAAGAGAAACGAGGGCGAATTCCCATCTGAGGCCTCAGATTATTGTATTGTATTGTTAGTTGTATGTTCATTACTCAATTAAATTAACCTAATTGTTACAAGTTTGGATGACTCTTTCATCTTTAACAGTTAAGACAGACGATTGACGTGGTGCAAAATTCCACCACACCACTACCTGCCATCATTGTAGCATGTATCATACCAACCTGCAGAGTGCCTTGGTCATGCTTGCGTCCTTGACATTCTGGTCAGTGGTGAGGCTCTTGATGAGCACGGTGATCATCTGCAGGGGGATATGCTGCACCAGACTAGCCAGGGAAATCGCCGGGTCAAAGGAGGGATCTGGAAGCAATGCAGAAACAAGCCGTGAATATGATTTTCATCATTGAATCATTTTTGTTGATATTAATGGAATAATGTATACAATGTTGTGTAATGTGTACAATGTTTCAACCATTATTTCCAGTCAAAATAAAGATCTACAACTGAATTAATTAAGACTAATTTATCCTGAGAACATTAATGCAGAGCCTTGAATATTGACATGCAATACATACAATCAATAAGTGATGATTGTCTTTCTGTGCATGTTTTTAAGAAATATTCTTCTTAAAAATTCAGTAATCTTGTTCAAAGGTTACACAGAGTATTTTTACATAAAGTGCTTTACACAAGAACTAGAAATATTCCTAATAACAAATCTTCAACATCTGCACAAAAGACCGAAATCTGAAATGTTCCCCCTAAAAATGTATGTATGACTGAATGCTATTTACCTGTGGATGATATGATGGCGAACACCTCCTGTAGCGAGGGTAGCAGCGTAGCCGGCTCTGCTTTCCAGATGTTCTGCAGCAGGGTGCTAACCTTGGTCACCTGACCCACATACTCCCTGAGCTCCCGCTCCTGACTTGCTGGGCAGTGGAAGTAGCTGATGGTCCTCACCAGCTGCTGGCAGAACAACACAGCAGACTTCTCCCTGGGGATGCACTGGACAAAATCCGAGAGCAACGTGCTGATGCGGGCACACAGGGCGGGCTTGGGTCGCTCACACACCATCCTCAAGAGCTCCACTTGGAGGACAGTGAAGATCTCCAGCACGGAGGGACAGCTGATGAGCAGCCTCAGGCAGCAGTGGATGTAATCGATGATGGCTGGATCTTTACACTCCAGTCGTTCATAGCCTTGCTGCAGCAGGCCCAGGACAAAGTCTTTAGTGAAGAAGAGCTGGAACTCAGTGCGGTGATAACGGGCGTAGGCCTCCATCACCTGGAAGCCCACCTGTTTCTGGAAGGCATCCTCTCCCAGCAGGATGAGGCGGGCAGTGAGGGTAAACAGGGCTTTGCATTGTTCTGGTGTCACCTCCTTTTCTGCTGCCTCCACCACCTTCTTCACAATGGCCTTCTTTACTGGAACGGTGTGCTTGGAGCAGACGAGGGCCTCCAAAATCTTATCCATGCTGACAAATCTGTCAAATTCAGAGACAAACAAAAGGACATAAGCTGATTAAATTTCATGACTATCGATATTGTTTTGGTGGCTAAAAAAGACCAACACAAATGTAAAAAATGACAGTGTTCTTAAGTGATTGGACAATTCACATACTTCTTGACAGAAAGTGGATCAGACAAGATAAACATCGATGTTTTTGTGAACCAAAGGCATGCAGATACAAAGACAAAGAGGACGACGCAAGCTTTCCGTAGAGGTGCAACATTGGAGAGTTTATCGCCATTTAACAAAAGCAGGTAAGACAGGTAGGTCCATTACAGGTCCATATATAGGGCTCTCCAAGGAGAGAAATGCGAGGTCACAGTAATGCGATGGGTTTTGGTCGCTTTCGGCTTACAGGCTTAAGTTATGTTTGCTATGCTTGTTGAGTTACGATATGGGCAAGAAATAAAATGAAAAACACAAAAAACACGACATGACACATTGTTCATGTAAACAACACCCCCGCCTCTCCATGAAAACAACTCGCTAGCTAGCGCCTAGCTGAGTGACTAGGAGCTAGCAGGTTTAGGGCTAGCTACAGGTAACTTGGTTACACAATATGATACAGTTGTCAGTATAACGTTGACAATCATCGAATGACACAATTGTCCCACTTGCCCCTTTAATAACAAATTGACCGGTTGCTCTACGAGAGTGTGCATTGTTGTTGGCTAATGTGAACAAAGCAGCAGAACGGGCCCCACCAAACAGAAAGTGCCTCTGACTTAGCATAAACGCTGCTGTGCCTCAACACGGTAAAGATCCAACACACGGTGTACATACCCAACTGACTCATGACAATTATATACGATCTGAATATCCCGAATCGCCAGGAGAGGTGCTCGGTCCTTTGACAGCTAAAATCAAACGTTACGTTCGTTGCTTTGATTCAATCAGCTGATGAGCCGTGTTCTGACGTCACTCTCAATGGCAGGCGTCCCACTAGGACCCCTCGGCACTAGCCGGTTTTGCTGCCTTTTCTTTTTCTTTAATTATTTTTTACTGTAATCACATCATACACGCCCTACCAATAGCATTTAAACGATTACCTTACATTTAAATTCCAACATTGTAATAATGTATTTATACACGCATCGTTTACTCGATATAGTGTATATGAATTGACCTGGTATGCATCTCACCAGCAAATTATTATACAATTGACGATATAATATTTAGTATCATAGTAGATAGGATTTCATCATATATAATATACTACATGTTTAGTATGTATGCATATGTATGTTGAATAATTTCGTCCTTCGTCGAATCTCGCTACCAACAACTCTCGCGATAGTCTGCGCAGACCGGGCAGCGTCACGTAGTGAACGCGGGTGTTGAAGAAAGGTCTAGCAACCGCGCCAATGTGCTGCTGGTGATCGTTTGTTGTCTTTCATTATCAACAATTCGGTATTTCCCTTAAAATCACACGAGGTTCGGAGAGTCACGTAGCGACGTTATAAGGACCACATCATAACTCTATAACCGCGTTAAATCATCGATTCGCGGAGGTAATTCCAGAACAATGTCGGAGAGTCCAAGCGGCGTGGAGCAGCGGGAAGAACCGACTGAACTGAAACTTGAAGAACCCACACCAGCCGAGGTGAGATGATGTGGAAATATGTTCTTGGTCCATGTGTATCAAACATGTACCTGAATATTAGGTTTTGTGATTGTATAATCTCGGTTCAACCACATCAAATAACAATGTTCGTATCCATATATTCGGTCTGGTCAGATACAGCGGCTATGATGTTAGCTAGCATACACTCCTTCAAAGCTAACCACACGGCGCTGTGCGGACCAACAATACCGCAGGGAAACTTGTTTCATTTGCGACCAGATTGCTCTTAAGTCATCGTGCCATGTTAAATGCTTATATTCTCCCCACTTGTTTCCCACTGAGAAAGTCTTCTTTTCCGCTGAATGGCTGCGTGATAATATTGTCTTCGCTTTTTCACCCACGAAGTATTCAGCGACCATGTCTTTTGTTTTCAAGCGTTCACTTTAGCTTAGCACCGGGAGTTCAGAAAGAAGCTCCAGTCTACTTGCGGCTGTCATTCATTCATCCGCTGCACGAACTTTGTGGTCCGATATTTGACAGCGCACTGTTGCTGCCTTACGAAAGACCTTCTACGGACGCAACTTCACGTAAATTGGTAAACAGAGAGGGGCAGTTGGTCACTGGAAAACACGACTTTACCCTAACTATTTTCCTGTATAGGCAAAGTCCGACTCATCAGATGCAGGTAAAGAGTCATCGTCGTCAGAGGCCGGGCAGGATGCTCAAGATGCCTCATCATCACAACCGACGGAAGGGCTACCTGCCTATGAAGAGAAAGTGGTGAATAAAGCATCTTTATATCCTGAACTCTCCCTTTTTAGAATGATTTGTTTACAAATCTGACTGGAGTCCTTTCTAAACAAATGAATAATTTGTCATTTATAGCTAACAGATCGAACCAACAGATTTGAATACCTGCTGAAGCAAACAGAGGTGTTTGCTCACTTCATTCAACCAGCAGCGCAAAAGACTCCGACCTCTCCGTTGAAGATGAAGCCGGGGCGCCCCCGCGTCAAGAAAGATGAGAAACAAAACCTCCTATCTGTAGGAGAGTAAGTTGACCATAGGAAGTCATTTACACTTGTGTTTAATCTGACTTTTCCGTTTTTTTTTACTAACCCATATGCACGTGAGTCCAGGTTCGGATACCCTGCACTATCTTCAGGATCAGTTTACGGCAATACTGATTGGGGCGCAAAGCCGCATGGCTGCAATCACTGACACATTGGCAGGCATTGCATCGACTTGCAACCCGATTGTTTCCGTACACCATTAATTCTCTCGCTTTTCTCTTCAAAACAATTTCATGACCAGACAGAGAGGCGAAATAGACAACAGGTGATGAAACTTATGAGTAACGCAACCTTTCTTTCTTCTACATGGAACAAAAATAATCTGTCTGTCTGTGCTGGCACCACAACATGACACGATGTTACACATACCACATAATGATAAAATTAAATGTAAAGATAACTTTAAATGTGTGACTAAATGACATTTGTAGTTATAGTTTTGTATATTTATAGTCAAACACATCTTTTCACTTTTATTTATTTTCCCCCAGACTTTCCTCGCTCAATTCTTAACTGAATATTATTTCTTATTCTGAACAGCAACCGGCATCGTCGCACCGAACAAGAGGAGGACGAGGAGCTCCTGAGTGAGAGCAACAAGACCACCAACGTGTGCACTCGCTTCGACGACTCTCCCTCCTGTAAGCACCAACCCTGGCCATAGAACCATTGAGCCCGGGCAGGTGGTCTGCATAGAAGAGTAATGGTCTGCAAGGAAGAGTCATGATCTGAAGTTAATTGGTTTCTCTCTCTCGTCCTCATTCAGATGTGAAGGGGGGGACAATGAGAGATTACCAGGTCCGCGGTCTGAACTGGCTCATCTCTCTGTACGAAAACGGAATCAACGGCATCCTTGCCGATGAGATGGTACCCACTGCACCACCACAACGCAGTCAAACACATCTCACCCACGTTTGGTGATTGGAGGTTTACCGTGTACCTCTGTCCTCAGGGATTAGGAAAGACTCTGCAGACCATCTCCCTGCTTGGCTACATGAAGCATTACAGAAGCATCCCCGGCCCCCACATGGTGCTGGTGCCCAAGTCCACACTCTACAACTGGATGAACGAGTTCAAGCGCTGGGTCCCATCGCTCCGTGCCGTCTGCCTCATCGGAGACAGGGAACAGAGGGTAAGCTATCCCCTAAAGCTGGCTGGTCTCTAGTTTGGTTGATTGTTCGGTGAGTCTTCATTGTCAAACACTTTTGTATAAGGGCTCTAATTCATGCAACATGATAACTTCTCTTTCTGCTGCTGTTTTGAAATTATATCAAACTGGCATTTTGATGTTTGTCACATGCAAAACCATTCCATGTCTCTCATGTCTCCAACTTGAAGCCACCATGAAGGTTAATGTGGAATTTGCTCCTTCTCAGAATGCTCTGATCAGAGATGTCCTGCTGCCAGGGGAGTGGGACGTGTGCGTCACTTCCTATGAGATGCTCATCATCGAGAAGGCTGTCTTCAAGAAGTTCAACTGGCGGTACCTGGTCATTGACGAGGCCCACAGGATCAAGAACGAGAAGTCCAAGGTCAGGAAAAACCCTTCAAGCCTTCAAGACTTTCTACAATTGAGCCTCCTGGATTCCCGAAAAAACCTATCCACAGAGTGTGCTTGAGAATTTAGAACACCACCAGCGGTTTGACACACGTCCAAAGCAAGGGCGCTCTGTTCATTTCTGTATGTTTCCACAGCTTTCAGAGATTGTGCGTGAGTTTAAAACCACCAATCGGCTCCTACTGACTGGAACGCCTCTGCAGAACAACCTCCACGAGCTGTGGGCTCTGCTCAACTTCTTGCTCCCTGACGTCTTCAACTCCTCAGAGGTAAGAATGCTGCACATGACCGTGTGTGTGTGTGGGTGTGTGTGTGGGTGTGGGTGTGGGTGTGGGTGTGTGTGTGTGTGTGAGATCCCCATTGGGAAAAATAATTTCAATGTGTAATGTCAAGCTTTGCTGTGTTAACATAATTCTAACCCCTGGTTGTTTTTTGGTTGCTGTAGGACTTTGACTCCTGGTTCGACACCAACAACTGCCTGGGTGATACAAAGTTGGTTGAACGTCTTCACACTGTAAGCAATGTTGTTCCCCTATTACACAATTCCAAATGCAAATCCTCATGCTGCTTAGTGCAATCTCTGACAGGGCGTCCTCAGGGGAACCTCCAGCTCTTATTGTGCTTGTCTTTGATCTCCAGGTGCTCCGGCCCTTCTTGCTGCGGCGTATCAAAGCCGACGTGGAGAAGTCTCTGCTTCCTAAGAAGGAGATCAAGATGTACGTCGGCCTGAGCAAGATGCAGAGAGAGTGGTAAGGTTCTGCACCCTTCAGTCCATAGCTGGCTTTAGCTGACACGCTGTGCTTAGATCCACAACACTCAAAGTTAACCCCACACACCGTGGCCTCGCAGGTACACCAAGATCCTCATGAAGGACATCGACATCCTGAACTCTGCCGGCAAGATGGACAAGATGCGCCTGCTCAACGTGCTGATGCAGCTGAGGAAGTGCTGCAACCACCCGTACCTGTTTGACGGGGCCGAGCCCGGCCCGCCCTACACCACCGACCTCCACCTGGCGGTCAACAGCGGCAAGATGATGGTGCTGGACAAGCTGCTGCCCAAGATGAAGGAGCAGGGTGGGTAGAACGTGACCAGATGAAGGAGCAGGGTGGGTAGAACGTGACCAGATGAAGGGACGGGGTGGGTAGAACGTGACCAGATGAAGGAGCAGGGTGGGTAGAACGTGACCAGATGAAGGGACGGAGTGGGTAGAACGTGACCAGATGAAGGAGCAGGGTGGGTAGAACACGTTCAGTTAAAGGAGCAGGGTGGGTAGAACGTGACCAGATGAAGAAGATAGAAGATGAAGATAGAATTTATTGTCGTCATTACACATGTTACAGAGAAACAGAGCAACGAAATTCCCAGTAACAACTCCGTCCAAGAAACATAAAAGACTTTGGGGGACAGGACGGAGAGACTGTCAGGCGCTTGTTCAACGAGGAACCATGCAGCCTATGCTTTAAATAAGAAACTTAAAAGCTAAACAAGAGAGTAACGAGGCGGAAAAAAAATTGTCAATACCCCAAACTATGCTCCTATAAGGGGGGCACAGTGTACTCCGCCGTCGGTGTTTGAATGTGTGCGTGAATGGGTGAATGTCAGTCAACACTGTAAAGCGCTTTGGATAAAAGC
>JAOPUD010000117.1:12254210-12271943 GCA_027122715.1 Trisopterus minutus
GTGTGTGTGTGTGTGTGTGTGTGTGTGTGTGTGTGTGTGTGTGTGTGTGTGTGTGTGTGTGTGTGTGTGTGTTTGGTCATGGATATGGATGTGTGCTTCTTTGTTGCTGATGTTTGTGTAGTCTCTGAGTGTGTGTTATGTGTGTGTGAGTTAATAATAAATAAAATGAATAAAACAAGTTATATACATTTGAGATGAGCAAAACTATGGCAATGCAGAATTGTCCAAATCTTTAAACAAGCATTTATATCAGTGTGCCAGTGTCAGAGTAGATGACGGTGGCTGGTGCAGTGACCCATCTTCAGCCTTCGTACCCTCTGTACGTGACCCATGGTCACTTCAAGAATCAAAGCCCTGAATGCACCCCTTGCACCTGGCTCTGACATTCTTTGTGTGGAGCTTAAACAAAGTGCGACAGCAAACAGAATAAAGTGTTGTGCTAACGGAAGCTCTTGTCTGCCCTTCCTGTTCTCCTGTTCTTTGCTCACCCTAGTAAAATGAACAGGTTGCATTTAACACAAAGGTTGAGTGTAGTATCTAAACACTATTCCACATGGGTACAATATTTAACCAATTAACCATTAATAAATGAAGTTAATGCAGTTCATTATTGTATTGTAAGTGTGTATCCTGATTTTGATTAGAGGGATATACTCATGCAGTATGTTTTTTTAATTATTTGCTAAGGAACCTAATGAATAAACTCTCCACTTAATTCACTTAAGCAAACAGGATGATAACTAAACCTCTTCTTAGGAAACGTATAGATTCCAAATTTGACCAGGGGGTACAGCATGTCATATGATTTGAATGATGATCTAAGTATTGTAATGCACCAAGCTTTCCACTGTCTATAGTTCAATACTGAGTTAATGACAAAGCACCTTCTAAAGTCAATCCTGTAACTATGATGGACAAGAGACTGTAGTGAAAATAGAGAGCAAACTGCCAGAAGGCCCAAACTCGTAACCCTCTCCCTCATCTCTTAAGTGACCCCGGTAATGATATTGGACATCCAAGCTTAATTATAGACTACACTTCCCCTGCAGCATGGATTGCAATTTCAGCTCTGAGGATCTCTTTAGTATTTACAGCTGATGTCAAAATAGCAGAAGCATGCCCCACCCACTATCTTTAATTATCAAGCATTTAGTAACATTGCAATACACAGCAATGTTTTGAATATCTGCGAGGCAAGTTAGGAACGTGTTTAAGGTGTAATTGTAGTGTTTTTGTAATAGGATGTTTCCCTAAACAAATGAGACACTACAAATGTCAAGTGTGATAAAAAATTAGCGATTAAAACTTGACTGATCCTCAAAACTAGACATTAATATTGATTCAATGAGACAAATGACAAAAAACGCACACATAATTCTCCACACATTGGGTTCCTCCTTTCCCGGCATCGCTTGAAACTGACGAATAATAGGGATTCTAAGCATTGAAAAAGTTCTCAGCCTGGAAAACAGTCGCTATTGTTCAGTGACAATAAAGTGTACCGCTTTATTCCGCCCACCCTAGTTTCACCTCTTTCAATTTTGCACATACTTAAGCTTTACTTGACCCGGGTCCCTACTCTGACCCCTTTCCTTTAGCCCTGCTTCCCTTTCCATTGGGGGTAAAAGGAGCCTGGTGCTGGCAGCGCCTCTAAGCATAGCTTCAGTCATGGCCAACTGCCTTAAGTCTTTGTGATGCAAACATCTGGGAGACTGACAGGGGGAAGAAGTTTTAAGTTTTAAAGGGGAGAACGCTTAGGAGAAGGATATGGGTTAAGTAAATGTCCCCTTGAGGCACGTGGGGGCTCAGCGGTCTGTGGTGTCAACGAGGGTGAGCGTTAAGATACGTATTTCATGGTTCCTACCGTGGTCTTCAATGGTGAAGTAGAAGATGTCACTGGTGGCGTTGCTCCCGTCCAACAGCACGTAGCTGATCTTCATGTCATCGATATCAGCTGACAGCGAGAAGAAAAAAACGACAGTTGGAGAGGATTGACAGTTATGATCTTCTTTTGCTTTAGTTACAGCCCTGAAGCTTTATTGTAAATTATACCTTTAGGACAAAAAGTTAACAAAATAGCTTCTGGGTGTCATTCTAATGGGATACATTTATTTAAAGAAATCTCGGAAATGTTCTCAAAAATACATTTATTTCAAGTCACTTTGTATGCAAATTTATGAAAGCATTAGCAATGATTGTTACCAACTGGGCGTCAGTGGCGACCCCACCCAGGAATAATCACAAGCGGCACACAGGCCCGTTATCCATCACGCAGCAGTGGTTGTTCGGCCAGAGTGTAGGCAAATGCAATAGACTTGCACATCATCCCACTTGAGTGTGATGCAGCGTACCGTTTTTTATGGCCTATGCTAGCATTAACAATAAACCAACCTCAACAATCAAAACCTTAAAGTTGATTTAAATATATATATAAATGTATATTCTATAAGAATTCACAGCATATTTCATTAAACTGTTAGCATTAAGAAAGCTACTACTATTCATAATTATGACAATGGAAATCATCCACATTTTTTTTATACAGTTTTGCTTACCTTGAGTGAAGGTTGTGATGCTGTCATTGCCCACGGCTGTGTTGATGATCAGGCCATGCAGAGGCGCCTCGGTAACCACGTACTTCAGCACGTTACGGGGGCTGTCTCGGTCCTCAGACCTCAGGGCCTTGCTGGTCACCAGGAACCCCAGGTGGCCTGTGGGCAGGAGTCTCAGGGAGGCCGCAGCCCTGTTGACCACGATCTGGGGGACGCCGTTGTCCACCGTTTTCACCTGAATGGTCATCATCTGGGGCTTCCGTGTCTCGTACACGGTGTCGGGGAAGACGTAGAAGTCGGTGTGCGTGCCGTCGGTGACGGTGAAGGAGAAGCTGTCGTCGCTCGTCTCCGTGCCGTCGTGCTTGTAGGTGATGAGGTTTTCGTTCAGGTCCTGCTTGGTGAAGCTGGTTATCGGCTGTGTTTTGTTGAAGAGCAGCTGTCCGTGGACAGGCACCTGGGTGATGATGAACCTCAGATTTTTATCCGGTGTATCGCGGTCCTCTGCCGTCAACTCAAACGGTGTGATGAGCTTGGTTTCTCCCTCTCCCACCACCATTTTGTTAATGGTAAGGACTGGTTTCTTATTATCCACGTCGGTGATGGACACTCTGAAGGTACGGAAAACTGGGTTGTAGCCATCTGTGACCTCAAACTCAAAGCTGTCCATCTTCATCTCGTCATCCGAGGTGTGGATGTAGTAGACCTTGTTGCCGGCCAGTTGCAGTTGGGTGAAGGTGGAGATGGGAACACCTGGGTGGTCGGTGCACTCCAAATGTCCCCTGCTGGGGGCTCGAGTGATGCTGAAGCTGAGGTGTTCATCTGGAGAGTTAATGTCAGTGGTGCTCAGGAGATCAGTGGTCAGAGTCACTTTGCCTCCTTCTTTCAGAGTCACCCCTTTGTTGATAACATCAGGGAACACCATGTCAATACTTCCGATGTTGATGTAGAAGTAACGGTCAATAAGGGGATTAATGCCATCGGTGACATCGAACTTCAACAGATCACGGATGCCCTCTTGGCCTGTGTGCACATAATGGATCAGCTGTCTGTCAATTTCGTCCTGCGTGAAGTTCATGCCAAGGGTGATATTACCGGTAACATCTCCGAACTTGGTGATGCGTTGAAGATATCCTTGAGTCGGGCCATAGCGCATGACATATGTTAGTGTTTTGTCCTCTGAGTCCAGATCTGTGGCCTTTAACACCTTATTGCTGATTATTTTCGTCTCTCCAATTTCCACTTCAAGTCCATCATTTATGGCCATTCTGGGCGTCTCATCGTCAACAGAAATTACCATGATGATCACTTTCTTCGTCACTGTATTTTTCCCGTCCGAGAGCCTTATTTCAAAGCTGTCTTCTGTGGTCTCTGAGTCGTTGTGTTCATACACAATGTTGGAGGCCTCTTTGATCTGTTCCAAGTTGAACTTGGTCACCGGGACAGATCCAGTGCTGAGTTGCTGAACTATTACGCCATACTTGGGGTTTTTGACTATCTCAAATTCCAGCTCATCCCCAGGGATGTCTGAGTCGGCACCGTTCAGGATTGGCGTATCAATGACCAGACTCATACCCTCCATGACTACAAACTCACGGACGAAAAGCTCAGGCTTTTCATCATTAGCTGGAATGATGACGATAGGGAAAAAGTGGCGTTCTGAGAAATTGATACCATCTGAGCAACGGAAAGTGAACCTGTCCTCAACTGGTTCCACTCCTTTGTGGATGCTCTGAACATAATAGATATGACCAAGGCCAATGTCCTTGACACTGAATGCAGTGATGGCTGTGCCGGCCCTGGACTTCTCTGAGCCTGGGGCTGGAGAAACGTTCTCCACGTAGCCAGAGGTGGGCTGGACAATGATGGTGCAGAGGATATCATCGTTTTCTGTGTCAATATCCTCCGTCTGGATGTGCTCCAGAGTAATTACATTCTTCTCCCCCTCAACAACCACAAACTGATCTCCGACAGTGACAACCGGTGGAACGCTGTCCACCGGAAGAATGGTGACGTGAATCCTCAGCCCTTGGATCTTGTTCCCCCCGATCACCCACTGTTCCGACATGTCGGACAGAGTCAGGTTGAACGAGTCTTCTTCTCTCACTGGCCCAATTTCCCCGGCTGTGTGGGCATACACCACCACACCGTTTATTATATCCTGCTGGGTGAATCTTTCAGCTGGGACTCCATTGACCAGGATCTCACCCATCCTGGGCGGCTCTTCCACTATAAAGGTCAACATGAGGTCGTCTGTATCTTCATCATGGCCCTGGATGACGTTGTTTGTGATTTCTGTCGCTCCATTCTCTAAAACATCTATGGAGGCTCCGAGCAGGCCACCGGGGAGGGTAATAGTGGGGCTCTCATCATCCACAGGCTCAATACTAATTTTGATGATGATGGGAACCTCGTGGAAACCATCGCTGACATCTAGCTTGATGACATCAGTCAGGGATTCCTTTCCACTATGTATGTAAGACAGGTGGGAGTTGGCTATGTCCTCAAGCACAAATGTCTCTCCATTTGACATGTCAATGCCTAAGTACTGCAGGACACCATAACGGGGAACCTGAGTCACAGTGAATATAATATTTTCGTCTTCAGTATCCTTATCAGTGGCGTGGAGCTCTTTTCTACTGATAATATGCATACTTCTCTCCAAAACAGTGAATCCAGTATTAGTGATCACTGGAGGTTTGTTGTCAACGGGCTGTAGGAAAATAGTGAAGACTCCATCTACGGTGTTACCGCTGGTGTCCTCCACAGTGAATGAAAACTGAACAACTTTAGGGGTGATTCCCAGTTCCTGGTCTGGGGGTTTGTATGCCACTTTGTGGTGGTTGACCTGCGCCTGAGTGAACTCTGTGATCACCGTGTCAGGGCTGTCAGTCAGAACAATCTGCCCCAGTTGAGCGGGGTTGTTCTCATCTGTGTCAGTGGGGGACTTAGTGATGGTGTACTTAAGGTCCCTGTCATCTGAATCCAGATCAATGTAAGCCAAAAACGTACTTCTCAAGTGTGTCAGCTCATACTCTTGGACCGTCATGTGAAGAGTGGCCCCAGCACTTAGCTCGGGTGCGAGGTCGTCCACAGGGTGGATTTTAATGGTGAATGTGTGCTCTCCCGATTGGTTTGGAGGATCATTATCGTCTTGCACACGGAATACCAAGTGGTCGATCACGGTGGTGGTGCTATGGGGTCCGATGTGACGGTAGAAGAGCTTTCCGTCAAGAATATCTTGCTGATACAACTCAGTCACCACCTGTTCAAACATCTCATCCGTCTCACTGAACAGCCAAAGAGAGGGGTCAGTGGGAGGCTCCACTTGTCTGAGGAGTAGCTGCCCTAGGCTTGAATAAGGAGCTTCTATAATAAATTTTATGGTGGAATCTTCTGAATCAATATCTGTGGCACTCAGGATGAATGGAGAAATCTGCATGACTTCATTCTCAAACAGCACCAGGCCTGTGTTGGCATTGATGATCGGGGGTTCATCATCAGTGGGGGCAATAGTGATCGGAAACAAAAACTCAACATCGTTACTACCATCACTCATTCTAAAAATAATATTATCACTGTAGGTGTCGCTGCCATCGTGCTGGTACACCACAATGCCGGCGTCTAAATCGGCCGGCGTGAAGAATTTTCTACGTGAGCCAAGTACAGTGAGTTGACCGTGCTTCAGTCCATCAATAACAGTGATTCTCACATCTTCCAGGTTATCCTCGTCGCTGATCTCCAAATTCTGGGAGCTAGACAGGGCTCGCGACTGCCCCTCAAACAGCAACTGCCCTGTGTTCTTGGTTGCCACCGGAGCCAATGTATTCATAGGCTTCACCACAATCATGAAGGCAAAAGTATCAGACACAGCCCCATCCGTGTCTACAATTTCAAACTCAAGCTGGAAAATCCTCTCTACCTCTGAGTCTTCCGAGGGGGGCTTGTAGGCTATTTTGAGATCTTTAATATCTCTTTGGTAGAAAGATGTGATGGGCAGGTTCTGGTCATCTGTGCTAATGATGTAGCCCTGATCATAGCTGAGCGGGGAAGTGATGTTGAATATCAAATCATCCGGGTCTGACTCAGTGTCCTCAGCTGCCAGCATGTCACTGGTGATAGCTGTCATCACAAACTGATCGATCTCCATCATCATCATGGCTACAAAGCTTGGTTTAGGAGCCGTGTTCTCCGCACCCTCTCTAATTCTAACCATCATTTGGAAATGCTCTTGCATGATGGTGTTGCCATCAATATCCTGCAGTTCTATCATCATGGGAATATAGTCTCTATTTGGGGACTTAGTGTTTGCAGTGTGCTTATAGCGGATGCCTTGCTTAACAAACTCGTCACAGTCAATCATCTGGCCGTTGGTGGAGTTATTCAAAAGCATGCCATACCTTGGAAGACCTCCAGCGCCAACCAGAGTTGCCATCTTACACTGTGTGACACCATCCTCAAAAGAGAACTCCAGACCCTTTTTGTCAATGGGGTTGCTGTTTCCGTTGAGCTTGTCCACAGACAGAGGCATATTCCTGGTTAGGATCTCCAGCTGCCTGAACACCACCTCCACCTCCAGCATGAAGGGGATGATCACTGTTTCCGTCTGGGAGTCGTAGCGCAGCTGAAGCTTCACCCGGTCCGTGCTGGGGCTCCGAGCACCGAAATGGATGTACTTCACTTCGTCTGTCCCAAACTCACAGGGGAACCTCTTAGGGGACAGGGTCCCAGGCGTCTGGGCCAGTGGGTCGTTGTCCAATACGGTGATTTGACAGCGGTCCCCTGGCTGCACGTCTGTTACCAGGTCATTGATGGGGTCCAAAAAAACAGACCTCCCCAAGGGAACTCGGATTCCATTGTTGGCGACGATAATATCGTCTTTATTAAGTCCGGCTCTTTGGCGGTAGAGGAAAGCTGGGTCATAGGGCTCAGCTCTGACTGAGGCAAAGAAAGAGACCACAAATGTAACAAGAAGGCATCTCAAAAGTGCCCTTGGTTGAGATTTTTGCAGACAACCAGCCATATCCACTGCTAGTTGATCTGCATTTAATGCAGAAATCAGTGGGGATACACACTGTCCTATCCACTAAAGAAAAAAAGAAAAAAGATATCAGCAATAGAAAGCAATGTATTCTCTCTTCTCTCTCTATTCTCTCCCTCTACTCTCTCAATCTCTCTGTATCTCTGCTCTCTTGGGTTGGCTGTGGCCCTACAGAGACTCTCTCCCACTCACCCAATGCATGTGTAGCAGTGGGACTGTGCAGGTAATAATGAAACACTAGAAAGTGCTAGAGCCGGACTCCTCCCTCTGCTTACACAGCCAGGGAGCCGCCTGCCCCCTTGGCTAATTTAAGAAAGACCATTGGACAGCCTGGGGAAGCACTACCCCCCCACCCTTAGCCCACCCCAACTCCTCACAAAAATGCTGCATCAAAGAGTCTTTTTTGGATGGGTGGGGGGAACAAAAGTATCAATGTCAATTTTTAATTTCTGCCACATATTACACGACTTAGTGACTTAGTGTTTGCGGTGTGCTTACAGTGGATGCCTTGCACTATGCAAACTCGTTATGTACCAACACAGAAAAACAGAAAAATTATTATCAAAAGATTAAAATGTGTTTAAGTTACAACCTCGGTCATGTAGATATTTATGTATTACATGGTTAATCGAGTAGTAGTGTTAGTAGTGTTAGTGTTAGTATTGGCATTTCTTATAGCTATAACAAAAGTCTTCCTGTTAGGCTAATGTTTTGTAAAAAGGTAAAGGGTAATGTTCCATGTAGAAAAAGATCTTAGGAAAGCATTAAATGAATCTTTATGGTATTTTTTAACCTGCTTTCATTAAAATCATCAGAAACATTCCATTGCATTCCTGTAGTAGAAGTGAAAACAATGTAATGCGAATACAAAGACAAACCTAAGCACAAGTCTACCCTCTTCGTAGGGGACGGTTTGAAGCCATAAAGACCATCTCTCTGGGACGTCCCGGCACCACAGGTCCCTGCGGTTTCCCACAGAGTAGCCAGCGTCTCTCTTCAGCTGGTCTGACAGGTGGATGCCTGGACCCAACTGACAAAAAGATCTAGAAATCAGTCTGAATAGCTTTAAATACTTTATATAAAACAAATGTCTGTCCTAGAATGCTAAGAATTCACATACGCTTGATTGTAATAGTTGATTTCATCAATCAACTCAGTGTGTTCAAATTGTGCTCCTACTTAAATCAACCTTGCATACTTGACATTAAATCACTCATACTCTAAATGTCCGGCTAAAATGTCTTGCTTTATTAGATGGACGAATCCCATCTTGCTTTGTAGTTCAAGGTGATTGACCTACAATCACCTACAAAACAGAACAGCTGGTATGTTCTGTTTTAAAAGGATCCATACATTTCCCTTGCCCCCCTTGCCGTTAATTCTACAATTCTACCATTACAGATATCACTATTAAAAAATGAATGCATATACAATTATGGTATATGTCTAATGGAGACAGCCAATGATAACTATATCACACTCACCTCGAAAAAAGCACAACTAAGAAATGACACAATCCCTTCTGAATGCAGTGACAATGGCAGAATGATGATGTTTGTTTAGATGATGTTTTTAAGGTCATGTAAGGATAAAAATACTTAGCGGCCATTTATGGACTATCATTTAAAGAGGGCAGGAGACTTAATGAAGTGGTCTGTATCACTTTGCATGTCTTTCTCTCAATTTGAATTCCATACCATTTTTCCAAAAAAGACTGATCTATGAACTTAAATAACCAACAGTATTTATTTTTTACCAATTCCTACCTTTATCTTCATTAATCCTTCCCTCCAATGATGTGAGAAAAATGTTGCATTGTACATATATTGTTAATAATGTTTTAAACATTTACTAAAAGAGCAATTGGTTCATTATCATAGAACGATGAATGCGTGATTAGCTTGATAAAAGTTGGAAAGCTAATACCTTCAATGATTATAAAAGTGGTGGCTACAAATCGGCTACCGCTAATAAATATATCAAAATTAAAAGGTTGGCGATTATGGTGTGTGACGAAAACACGGCCTGAGCTAGCAACATCCCAGTTAGAAAGCCTACAGATCACAGCATTGGCTGAATAGCCAAGATGCCAGTGTCAAAGAAATTCTAGATCTCTCTTTTCATTACATCCTCTAAATAGGTGTGTTGCCCTTCTCCCCCCTGACTGCATTGGGACCAAGCTTTTTATAAGCACTTACAAATATATCTCCTCAGGATGTCCTCTGTAGTGGAACGAATGAGCCATAGCACCTCCTCATGTGCTTTGGCCTACGGGTGGCTTGAACTTTGAACTTTGATATTTAGACCAACAAAAGGCTTTCTATGTTCTTATAATACATTTGTGTGTCGTACCTGTTAACAAATATGAAATGGTTGATCTATCCCACGTTTCCTAAATTGAACCAAATAATGATATTATGAATGATATTATGAATGATGTTATGAATGGTGGATGAAGCTCCGATGTTATCAGTACATCTCATAAAACATAAATACATTGGTTGTTGAAGCTCCATAAATCCCTTTCGCTCTTCATCACAGCGGTCATAGGCCCTTTGGGTGGACCGTGTTGGGTGCTGGGAAAGCCCTCTACTTCCAGCAGGACACCTGCTGCTACTTGGTGTCCAAGGTAAACACACGGGTCCTAAAGTCTCACCTCGTCCTCAGAGCAGCTCCAATGACAGCCACACCCTGTGACCCCATGATGGATGAGGAACAAAGCTTGACTCAAGCACCCACTGGCCCACTGCCACCCAGAGGGGGGATGAGGAGAACCAGCTTTTCTTGATTTCCACTTGGTCCGCATGTGGTTTTCAGGAACAAACAATGGATGTTTAAAATGATGTCTAATATAATGTGATCCAGCTGTGATTTGTTGTGGTTATATAGTTGACTTCTTATATTGGGTAAAGTAAACCCACTTTTATTCATATTAGAATACTGTTATAAACTATCGGTAAAATTGTATTTAGTATTAGTATATCGATTCCTCATATGTGTGTAAAATCAATCTGAATTTTCAGCACCTTGGTGTGTTTTCCACACACACTGTTGAAGGATAGTCTGCTTTATCTGCATATTGGATGCCGGTTCACACAGGTTCATCACTGACAGCTAAACATGAGCAAGCATACATACATTACATGTGTATGTGTATGCAAAGATGTATGAGTTTGTGTGTGTGTGTGTGTATGTGTGGGTGTGCGTGAACATGCATTGGTTGCATATAGAAAGTAAAGTTATTGGCCACCTATATAGATACACACATAAAAGCCTCAAGCAAGATGATCTAGTATTCATCGTAAGTCACTTAAAAGTGCCTGTTGAATGACAAGTAAATAGTAAGATAATAATATATGTTTGCTATCCTAGATATGCATCATGATAGAAGCCCCCAGTGCGGCAAAAGTCCTACCCAAGTGACAGTAGATAAAGTCCTCATTCCCCCTGGAAATAGTTCAGAATAAGTCCCTTCCCCCCAACACACACACACACACACACACACACACACACACACACACACACACACACACACACATACATACACACATACACACACACACACACACACACACACACACACACACACATATTTCCTTCACTGTAACATTCTGTTTGTGTCACTAGTATCCCAATCATCCGGTGCTGTTGTAAATATACACAGCGTATAAATAGAGGTTATGGAGACCCAAGACATTTGGATCCAGTTCATAGCCGAGGTTTGGGTTCCTCCGGGCTAGGGGCTCTGGGTGTGTGGGGAGCCATGACTGTGGTCGGCTTCCATTTGAAAGGATGGTATGGTATGGTTCCTTGTGGTGGTGGTGCCGATAAAAGCGTCCTTCCGGTGGATGGAGATAGGATGCTGCTGTATGTTTTACTTAGGAGAGTCTAGGCCATGGAAACAAGACTGTTATAGCAACTGGATCAATCCCAAACACTGGGCAACACTGGACCATAGATGGTACACTCCGGTGGGACTGAGGTCATATAAAGATCTGCATTATGTGGCATGTCTCAATTTATGCATAAGCTGAATTGCTCTGTTGAGCTCTGTTGAGCTTTCTCTTTTTCCTTTTTGTATTGATGTGTGATCTCATCAAGTGAGGATGGGTGGGGGGGGGGGTTAAAGCTCAGTGGACATTTATTTTAGTAAAAGTGTACTTTAAACGGTGAAGCCACAGTGAATGGGGAATCTTGTGAGGCTGTAAACATGGGGATGGACTGTCCTACTCAGTAGAACAAGGGCGGGCCTACCGCGACGCCCTCTGGGGCTGCTCTGCCTGCGTGCGCCCTTCGTCCTCCGCAAACTCACCCAGAATGCGGCGGTGCGGCTGGTTCCATAACCTCCCCTAGTTCTCCCACACTACACCACTGTTACCTGTACTGGCTACCGACGCTGTGATGCTGGACACTGGGCTGGTGCTGTCCCCCAGTAGAGGCAGCTGACCTGTGAAAAACTACAGTGAACCAGGGGTCTTGTGAGGCCGGGGGGTGGGATGTTATTCTGTCCCCCAGCAGAGGCAGCTGACATAAGAATGCATGTGACAGTGTGGGGGATTCCTGTCTTTTAACACAGTCTCTTTGAACTCAACACATATGCACCTGGAGTGCCTGTGTGCACTGATGGCAAGAAGAAATAGAGGGGGTGGTAAGGGAAATATGGAGAGAACTATAAATGAAGCATTGTTTGCTTTTCCAGGTTATGAGTCATTGTTTGTAGACATATTGGCTGGTGTTACAATGTATGATGTGTTAATTATATCCAGGTTATATCTGTCGTCCTAACCCTAATTATGTATTATGTAATAATTATGTTCAAAATGTGTTTTTATCATCATTTAGAGATATAATTAATGTAATTTTCATTGAACTTTTATCCCACTATGCATTACAGTTTTGCATAGTTATAATGATGCTAATTATTTATTCATAGTCTAAACTTCAATGGTCATTTGTCTTGTGTACAAATGAGAAAAAGTGAGGAAAAAACTATTTTATTGATGTTTGATGTCAGATATCAGAATGAATTGCTTATTGCTAAAAAGTATGGATATAGAGATCGCTGGTGCTAGGCTAGCGCAAGTCGATGGGAATTGCAAGCCTGCCAATAAAAACAGTTTTACAGATCTCCACAGTACACCGGAGGCAGGTGTACTGAGGACTGGGTAAAACTGTTCTATTGGCAAGCTAGCAGTTCGAATCGACTTGTGCTAGCCTTGCACCAGTGATTTCTGCAACTATAAGGACTGAATGAAACATGTTGAAAACGGTCTCCAATGATAAAGAACACACTGGCTCACTTGGAAATGAGGTCCGATGACCAAAATTCCGAACTACCCCTTTAATTAAACCAAAATCCATCTGACATTTTTATGGCCGGAGGGATAATTCTGGTTACAGTGCAACATGGTATATGTTATAACTAAACAATTATAAAATAGATAAAATAAAAATATACATTCTCTGTCTGAACCAAATACATCTCTATATGAACTTATTGTGTTGTGCAAGAAGATGCAAACAAATGGTTAACAAAAATTCAAAGCCATCCAATGGAGCTTTAACTATTCATTAAATATTTATAAATTCAAACCCACTATAGGAACATAACAGTAAGTAAATTAATCCTGAACCATAATGTGTAAAAATATATATAGCAAATAGAAATAGCTAAGCTGGTTTAAATCCTCTAAAAGCCTGTATTAAATAATACAAATTCCTGTATGCTGACAAAAAGAGTCGCCTTTATCCGATCCAATGATTTTGAGGATTTTCTTCAATCTGAAAGAAAAGAAGAAAAAACAATTTGAAAGGAGTCTAATGATATTGTAAACTATTTTTGCAAATGGTTCATGGTATCACCATGTCTTATATGATCTTGTCTGATTGTCGTGTGTAAACCTTCAGCAAAAGCTGTTTCAGACTCTCGTGTCACCTGGTTTCCCCTCTCCCGAGACTAGGGTAGAGAGAGGGTAACTTCTGCTTTAGCCAAATGTATATGCCCTTTGCCTTCAACTTTGACCCCCGTGTGCTGGATAACATCTGTTTGAGGAGAAGGCTACCTGACATAATCCCTGCACACATCTATTGATGTGATTTATGAATAACAGTTAAGCTGCTCCAGACCGGCGAATGGCTCCATGGCTGACCTTACTCTAGGCTTCAGAGGGATCATCCAGAGATCATTTCCACGACTAACGGATGGATCATACGTACTATACAAGACCTAAAAACATTGTTGGTGTCTCGACAATATTGCGTGATAACTTCCGTTATTAACAGATTCTTCTGTTAAAGTATGTTCATTATGTTGTCGTCTATTGCTATAATGATGATATTACACACGTTATTAACAGATACTTCTGTAAAGTATTTTTACTTGATTGTTGCAGTCCAATGCTACAAAAGTGACAATACACACGATACAAAATGTAAGACATTGTCTGTGTCTCGAGGATAAGGCGTGGTGATTTAAGTTATTAACTGTAAAATATGTTCCCCATGTTGTAGCTCTATGGCACAACAATGACAAAACATCTGAAACGAGAACATAAAACTTTGTGTCTTGACTGTCATGTTTAATGATTTCAGACATAAACTCTTCTGTATGGTATTTTGTAGCCCTGGGGCTATAATGGCGGCAGTTACCAATTTACGAACACAAAGTGGAACACAAGGGCTGATGCACTCATAATTATTTACGGCTCTCTTGTAGCACCGCACTCGGACCTCCTTTCAAAGTCCATCATATAGTTCACAGAGTGCTTTGTTTGCCACGCCGGCCCCACCGCCCGGCCCATTACAATCTCAAATTGTACCGGCCTTAATCTTGAGCGTATCCATTAAAAAGAGTTTAGGTTTAGGATTGGTAATGTGAACACAAACAATAGGCTCCGGTTGCAGCTACTAAGTCCTCACATGGGGGACCTGTGGCTCAGTAGTGTTCGGCCGCAGCGAGTTGAGCCCCAGGTAGAGATACGGATCTACTGAGGTTAGCTAGTCACAATGGCGGAACCCAGTTGCTGAAAGACAGTCACATTCCAGGGGGGATTTTGGGTGGGTTGGAAGAAAAGACTGGCCTGAGTTGAACCCCAGAGGGACAATGTTGACCGATGTTGAATGTTGACAGCCTTACGCTTATCTATGCAGTTTTCTTTATTTTAAGTTCTTCATCATTGGTCTTTGCATCCACATTTGACCTACATTTACACTGCACTTATATCACAGCAAGTCCACCTGATAACTCTTCTACAGCTTGGTTAAAGTCAGTTATTACAAAGATACATTCTGATTGATTCTGAAAGAAGATCGTGTTGAATACCCGGAGGAGCTTGCAGTGAAGAAGAATGAAATTGTTGGAGCTTGTAGAATACTGAGTGTGGCAGTAGAGTTGACGGATTCACTGTCTAAAGGTTAACTGACCTGAACCACAATCCAGATGGAAGAAGGCTACAAATGGCAGGCTGATTTATTTTGAGGAATGAAATGGAAGTGTTTACAATGATGCGTCTAATATATGTTTTCCTGTAAATTAATAAATCAACTTTGACATTAGCAGGACTTTGCGCTATATATCATTATATCTGGAGAGAACATGTTTATCTCAGTGCATATACAGGGGTTTATACACTGAGATAATCTTTTAAATCTTGAGTCCAAAACAGAAGGTTTTGAGGAAAAAAGCAGCAGATCAGAATACATTTCCACAGGTACAACCTTTAGACTCACTTGTTTGTTTTGAACTTGCTCAAAATATAGCCTTTTAGGTCACCAGGTACTTTACATTTTCATTCTAAGGATGAAAATACAAGGTACAATAACCCATTTATGACACCACTTCCTTTATTCCCACTCCATGTCAGCAAGATCTTTAAAATGTTTCCCCTCAGGCTGTAGCGAAGCAGGGCAGGGCGCTAAAGGCTACTTGCACGTTTATGTGAGTCTCTTATCAGACCAGGTGTTTGTGAGATTAGACCAGATCCATGTCAAGATACAAAACACAATGGAAATAAGTGCGTGAAAGAGAGCGGGAGAGAGAGATAGAGAGAGAGAGAGAGAGAGAGAGAGAGAGAGAAAGAGATAGAGAGATGCAACATCCACACGCCAGAGAGCAGCTGCTAGCCCTGCACCACGTCTGCAGTGACTTGTTTGGTTGGAGGCAGAAGAATGTGACTTAGTTGACTCGGACTCAGGGGCCGCCATCATTCTCCTCGCAGTCGGCGTGTCTTGCCCTCTAATTATGAGGAGGCTCTGACCTGTGGCCCTCTCAGATAGGGGCCCTCTTAGCCCAGGAGCCTCCAAAGGGTCATGGATACCTGGCATCTCGACACGCCCACATAACACTGAGCTGAGGCGTGGTCCAGACATCACACTCTGCTGAATGGCAGTGTTAAATCAACAATGGTTGTGGCTGCTCAATGACGTCACGCACAGACACATGTTCATTATTTAGTCCTCAAGCATTTAAAAATGTAAAAAGGAGGGGGAAAAAAATGTGGTTAGGGCATCTTGCTCAGGGGATGCCTTCAGCAGACATTTAGGCCTCAGAACCTTTTTGCCTTAAGTCAAACACCCTCATAATGATTGTGGTTTGGCTGTATCCACAGCCTACACATGGATTGGATGATTGACTAACAACTAACCTACTGGTCACTTAGAACACCTCCCATTTCAAGCCTTAGTTTACTCTAGAAAGCCAAGTTTGACCTCTTATTATGGGCTTCCTTTCACAATTAACTGTGCTAAATTGTTAGGAAAGCAGTTATAGTGTCCATTCTTTATCCTGTCCTCTTTGGCAAATTACAATTAACCATGACAGGTTGTTAGGATGTAGGATAAGAGGAAAAGCCAAAGGACAAATACAAAATACCCCAAAGAAGATGACATGTCATTCATAACAGTCGTATAATTAACACATTATATCCAGAGAAACTGTAACTTCCATCCATGAATGCATATATTATATAATGTGGGTACTTGGCATTAAGTCAAAGAACTGATGCTGTGGACTGCTGCATACTACTCATAGACTACAGAATCGGAAGATTCATGGTAGGATATACCTTGTCACCGCCATCTCATCTCAATACAAATCAGAAATTATAGATTGGGATCCGTTCTGATCCAAACCTATGTTTATCCAATGTAATGTTATCTGATCTCAGATGATTAAATGTATTCTCCTCTGACCGACTGCTCTGTAAACGGGTGGAAAGGTTAAAGGTGTAGGGAAGATGCTCTGGAGGACAGATACAGATCAGTTCTGAGAACAGCGTAGTAAGGGGCCCTAGAGGGTTTTGACAGCAAGATGCATCAATCCTCTTGTAATTAAAGTATTAAAGTATCTACAAAGGTTCTGTTCTGGAACTCTCCCCAGTTGTGAGGTTCATTTACAGCTTTCTGACCTTTCAAATTCAGCTAGAATGCACATTTCAATCAAAGATAAAAGGGGTATACACCCCTTAGAAAACAGAAACAGAAATCCAGCTGACGTGGGTCGTGGGTCACATGCGGTTTAACAGTGTGTAACAGGTGTGACAGTGGTTGTGCTGTGCTTGACTCTGCTGGAACTACTGTAATGTAAGTGCACTACTCTTCATAGAAATTAATATTTAAGTTGTTTGTGAATATTTTTTAGAAGCAATCTATTATGCTCTCAATGGAGATGTTATCTTTTCTTCTACAATTGAATATGTATGCAATGTGCAATGTGATGTTTTTCTTTCTCTGCTCCCTATCTGAGTGAGTGGAAGCTGTACTCATTATAGCCAAACTTGTTCCATGTTACAGTATACTTGAAATGACTGAATACTTTAAATTACAGGATATACCAACCGTACCCCATAATAATACAGCTCCCCTTACCCCTGGCTGGCACCCTTCCCTAATAATTACACTTATGTATCACTACAACAGCCCCCAATCGGACACAAAAAATGTGTTTCCCGACTGATAACAAAGCATTTTAATGTTCGGGGATGAACTGCCGTCCCTCACAATTTGAGGTTCAGGATAGTGTTTCTTCTCTGGCTGCCAGGTGTTTCCACCTGGATGGTGGGTGAGAGAGCCCCCCTCCCCCATCGCTCCATCCGGGCCTCCCTGCAGTAAAGTGTCCCAGGTGGGGTGGGAGGATTGACTGCCCCC
>JAOPUD010000117.1:12272043-12283153 GCA_027122715.1 Trisopterus minutus
CCCCCCCCCCCCCCCCCCCAACCCTCTCGGTTTCCTACAGAGGAAACCTGCTGCTCTGTCTGTCATAACACTTGAGAGCTGAGACAGCTACTCAATCTCCCGAAGACATCAGCTCATTAGAAAGTTGAGCAAACGGAATGGCTAGAATGTAGAGAGAGTAAAGTGTAAAGTGTTTGTTTCTGACTCCTCAGGCATTTATTTTATGCTATGGATGGACTCTGATTACAGTCCTGTTGACCATTACAGGCAGTTTACATGGATAGAAGAGTTGTAACTATTTATTATTTAGTAATTTAGCAGCCACAAGAAACGTAAATTGATTTGGTCCTTAATTGGCAGTTTAAGGATAATCTATTATGCTGGGGAATACACACATACATACATAAACCCTTTCATCTGAGAGTACAACACCCCTTACACTCAATAGACTAGCCTTCCCCCTGAAGGCCTGAGTGTCTCTCGTGAGCCTTATGGCGCTTGCATGCTCCTGGTAATAACGAGACGCCTCGTCAGTGATGACGCTCACGCACTGCTTTCGGAATCTTAAAAATCTTCACAGCAGGGTTTTTTTATCCGATAAAAAACAGAACAAAACAAAATGTAGGAATTTGAGGGAAAATTGGATCTGTTTCAAGTTTGCATGCCTTTATTTCCTTGTAGTCTATCACCTACTATCCTTATGCTTTTATTTATGAGAAGCACATTGTATTGCCACTGTATTGAAGGCTACACTTGTCCTTATCTTGAGCTGGTTTACCAGTACACAATGTTTAAAGCTGAGCAAAGTCGATTTCAACAGTCGCTTACAGTGTTAATCAAGTATGTGATATAATGGTTGATTATTTTATATTGGGTAAAACTTTCATGTTCTGCCATGTTGATGCGTGTCACTAGTTAACAATACGTCACCAACTGGGCAACTCTGTTATCTAAATCTGGCCCCAGTTGTCGAAAGGAAGTAGAATCATCAGAGCGTCATGAGGTGCTGTCCAAAACTTTCCGACGTCGCAAAAATGTTTTCCCCATAATTCTGAGAAATCTGAACGCACCATTAGCCTTAGGGCCCTCACCCTCCATCCCCTATTCTCCAAAACAGACCATGATCATCAGGACTAGACCATAACCAGACCATGACCATCAAGACTAGACCATGACCCCACCATCTCTGACCCAACCACGGCCAGTCTGTCCAACTGCCATTCAATTAGAGCCATGACAAATGTAATAAACCAACTGTTGAAAAGTCTCTATTTTGATTCTTCATCTTCTTCTTCTTCTTCTTCTTCTAAGTCTTCTTCTAAGTCTTCCTCTATCTTGATCTCAAACACGGAAACCCATACCACCTGGGATGAGTGGTTTCCCAAACATGAGACATCAAACATCCATGCCTAGAGGCTAAATGGCAAATAACATAGTGCGGCTCTCGTTCTTATTAGGTCCTTTATTGCCAGTCAGACTCATATCTGTTATGTCCCAGCATGGGTCCAGTAGCACTCTTTAAATCTGCTCTCCAGCTGTCTCATCACCACCTAAACCAGCTGGAGGAGACCAGTGAATGTTTCACATTGTTCAAGGTGCACACCCCTTCAGTAATTATTTATAATACTCCTGAAGTAAAACAATGACACTGACCATTTTCAACTGAGAAGAAAAACAACTGCCTAGGTCAGAAAGGGACTTCCGGAGTGCCCAGTGGAGAATGTGGTTCTCATTTCATCGACTCTTAAGAAGGGTGTGAATTCCTCCAGCACGGCGTCCCGGCCCTGGGTGGAGGGTTTGTTGAGTAAAAAGGAGAAAGCACAGGTGCAAATCTGGGGCCATACAATGCCACACACACCTCTGTTTGCTCCGTAGGCCCCAAAGCTACAACTCTGATCTGGGAAGTAAAATCCCAGCTGAAGGACATGCCTATTTTTAAATTGTCCAACAAAATATTGTTTGATTTAGTAAGAAGTTCAGCAGTTTGCAACTATTTTCTTCCACTAACACCATGGCATACAAAATCATACAAAATGTCAAGAAAGTGCAACCTCGAATTCTTTTAACCTTAATTGGCACGTGAGAGAGTGAGTCAGATCCTCAATTATGAGAGCTATTGGAAGAACTTCCCCAATGTATTTTTACCGGATATGCAAAACCTCTTCGGGGTTTTGGGAACTAAGTACATGTTAATAACCTTGAGCTACTTTGCGTGGATTTGTTTCTTATGACTCCTCTATTTATAATGTTATGTTAATTCAGGATGCAGGGTTGTAACACTGTACACCCCCAGATGACGTTTGTGGCCGGTTGATCCGTGGAGGACTCTCCCTTTACCAACACCTGAGCTGGGTAAGTGGCACAGCAGCTGCCTGGGTGGTGGTGGTGGTGCTGCGCCCACCATGGTCACTCAGACACTGAACTGAAGGACAGGTGGCTAGCTTGTCTATCTTAAGCTATGCTAGGTTATGTGGCTAGGCTAGCAAAGGGGTGACCTCAGAGTTGTTATAGGGGTTTCCCTTCTGATCAAAACAGCAGCTCAAGCAAGCAAGCTGACAATGGACGTAATGTTTTTAACTGCGGTTGTAATTAAGTTATCCGGGGCAGGGACCTTTTTTTTATGCAACATTTGATGGGATTTTCTTCCTTGGCCAGCCATAGACTGTAGTAGACCACAGCTGCTGAAATACCAGAAAATGCACCATAAGCATTTTGTGGGATTGGACTAAAAAGATTGGTCAATTAAATGGGGGCAAGGGAGGTTTTTTAGTCACAGGGGGTCTTATGTTCAAAGTCAAGAAAGTCAGTACAACAGGAAGGCTATTGCTAGCTGCCTAGGTAGCATTATGGACAAGGTAAGAGGATGCACAGAGGTTTGGAGCTATTTACCTTTATGGGAAAAAAAGGTTAAGAATGGAGCTCTTGTTTCATTCGGCAAGTAAGCAATTTAAAGGTGTGGTGAGTAAGATTTATGAGCTGTTATTTGAGTGTTATCACTAGTTATAACTCGTCATCCGTCAAAGCCATCCATCAACTATAAGTGACTGAGATGAGAATTCATATTGGCTGTCAGTCACAGTTGCTTTAAATGCAACACTGGAAACAAATAGAGGGCGACAGCAGAGAGGGTGGGGACTCTTTTGATGTTTAAGTGCTATATTATGTTGTTTTGCGTGGGTGAGAAACGGCAGTCCGCCACATTGCTGTGAGGCGTGTGCAGGAGGCGCACCATTTGGCAACATCTTGTGTTTTATCTGTGTCCATCAACACATGATTAATAAAAGACATGAACAGCCATGTTGAACGTGAGGTGAAATGTTGCTTTATGTAATTTTGACTGCGGCGGGGTCAGGCATTTGCCCTTCAGGCCTACTTTCAATGAGCGTGTCCGTGGCCGAGGCCTCCATCGCAGCGCCGCTCCCCGTGCCTTCGCTGGGTTCCTTCAGGGACTCTGCGGGGGTCTGGCTGGAGCCCTCTGGTGCTCCGGCGTCCGCCGGGCCGGGCGATGCAGGCTGAGCGCTGGCCCCGGCCTCGACCAGGCTGGCCTGTTCTGCTTGCTCTAAAAGTAAGTAAGTATCAAAAGTACAAGATGAGGTTTAGCACGTTTCACAACCTAGTTCTTCCCCAATGGCGGACATTTTGAAAATGTTGCAAAAACATTTCCCCGAAATGTACCACCCCCACCCATCAAACTGGCGCTCTTGCTTGTAATTAATGGGGGGGGGGGTCCATAATTACTGAAGTGCTTATCGTTTGTGCTGCAGGTGTTCTGCCCACTGAGGTGGAGGGGGTTGTGTGTGTGTGTGTGTGTGTGTATATGTGAGGGAGGGTGCGTCGGACCATCTGAAGAGGGCCACCAGGACTTTAATGGCCGACAGATTACTGACCAGCTGCTAATTAGCCAGACAGCTGTTGGGGTCTGTGGGAAAGTATGGCGTCTCCATCATTATGTGACCCCGGGTTATGCTAAGGGATGTAAAAAGAAACACGCAGAAGAAGAGGAAGGGGAGAAAATTGCTGATGTGGTAGACGTTGTTGTGCCATGACTCAAAGCCTCCAAAGTGTGGCTAGGTACCTCCTCCCCGGGGGCAAGAGAAAACCTTTCCAGAGTTGGGGTCTGTTCTTTAGACGATAACTGGAGCTTTGGGAACTGGGAACTCTCTTCTAGTCTTTGGTTGAAGTGAGGGTAATAATTAGTGTATCGTAATAAACAGGGAAATGACATGTACTTAGTCCGCATTGGAGAAAATGGTGAGACATCGGAAAGGAGCTAAAGGTGAAAGTAAAGTTGTGTTGAAATGAGTGTGTGGGTAGATCTTTCCAGACTAAAGATTTATTTCACTTATTTGCAAACCCCAATGATGTAATTTCCTCTTCTTCTTTTTTTTAAATGTTTTTTAGAGATGTTCTCTTGACATAAATGTAGTTGATTCCTCATTTTATGTAATAGGTGCTGAAGTCACGTAATAATAAAGAACAACAACTAATTTGTTGTATTTTGTATTGTATTCCGTATGTGTGTCGGTAAGTGTGTGTGTATGTGAGTGTGTTCACTCATGCAAGCAAGATTGGATTCCATGCTGTTTTATTAGAATTAAACTTTCGTAATGTTCAGTAGTGTTTAACTTTTCAAGGGCCACAGTTCAGTTCCCTGTAGCAGTTTTTCTATGTTGTTAGGAATACGGGAAATAACCACCAACTGTCCCCTTAACAGGGCCTGGGGGAGAGTTAGAGGTTGTGGGGGAGAAAGGGGGAGACGCAAGCATGGACATGATTGTACATTATGGCGCATTTCCACCGGCAGGTACACTTCGGACCCACGCCGCACGCCGCACGCCTCACGCCTCACGCCACACGCCTCACGCCGCACGCCTCACGCTTCACGCCGCACGCCTCACCCCAGTAGTGAGGGTGCGGTATAGCCCAGCTCAGTTACGGTGCGTTTTCACCACCGCCGCCAGTGCCCTTATGGTGGGTGGGGTTTAAGCTGGACGGTGATAGCCACGGCTGCTACGTAAGCATCGTGATCTCATAGCAGCCCGACACAGTGTAGCCTGCTAATAAAGCAAAGGAAAAAGAAGAACGCGCACAATGGACAAAGAGCAAGCAACAATGTAGGATGTCCAAGAAGGACGGCAAACTTTTGCGTGACATTTTCTTCCATAAACAAAGCATTTTCAATAAACGAAGCTTTCGCCGTTGGCCAGAAATAGCTTGCCGGTACTGTGTTTGTTTGTTATTATCCCCCTGTTGCACGGAAGTGATTCTGTCGACCGATCAACGGACGGTGTGTGTAGCTCAAACTTGCTGGGACCCTTTCAGGCGTCTCAGTACCTCAACAGAGTAGTACTGATGGCGCATTTCCACCACAGGGTATGCTTCGGACCCAGCACTCCTCAGCTCAGTAGTGAGGGTGCGGTATAGCCCAGCTCGGTTACGTGTCGCGTTTCCACCGCCGCCAGTACCCTTATGGTGGGCGGGGTTTAAGCCGGACGGCGACAGCCACGGTAGCTACGTAAGCATCGTGACCTCATAGCAGCCCGACACAGTGTGGCCTGCTGACAAATCCATGAAAAAGAAGAACGCGACACAATGAACAAAGAGCAACAATGTAGGACGTCCAAGAAGGACGGCAAACTTTTGCGTGTCATTTTCTTCCATAAACGAAGCTTTCGCCGTTGTCCAGAAATACCTCGCGGGTACTGTGATTGTTTGTTATTATCCCCCTGTCGCACGGAATGGACGATTCTGTCCACCAATCAACGGACGGCGTGTGTAGCTCAAACTTGCCGGGACCCCTTTCAGGCTCTCAGTACCCCAACAGAGGAGTACTGTGAGACGAGTACGGCTCAATATGGCTCAGTCCGGGTCACGCCCACTTTTGGCGGTGGAAACGCGACCCGTGCCGCACCTTTGCAGAGTGAACCGAGCCGCACCCTGTGGTGGAAATGCGGAATATGTGAGAGAGACTGTGAGTGACATTTTATATACACATCAGAAAGAACCTACAGATTGCACAGCAGGAAGAGGCTTTGTGCGTATGAGAGTGTGTGTGTGTGTGTGTGTGTGTGTGTGTGTATGTGTGTGTGTTTGTAAAGGCTCTTTATCTAAATGCAGAGGTGGGTCCGGGTCAAGTCCAGTTCAGAGTCCCTTGTACTATTTCCTGCACTCACACACACACACACACACACACACACACACACACACACACACACACACACACGCACACATACTCAGACAGGAGAGCCGGAGTCCCCAGTGCGTGTACTTAGAGCCTGTCTGTTGTAATACATCATGTCTTACACGTCATAGATGCCATCGATCTTTCCAGCACCAGTCTTCATCAGTGTCTTTCTGAACAGGTCATGTGATCATGTATCCTGCTTCCATGCTGCCATAAGTGAACAGGATTGAGAAATAATATGAAATGATGCGAGTTTGAGTTCCTCCATTACTGGATACGATGAGAAAAAGTACTTCAATGAGACTTATTTTTACAATTCAAATGCTGATCAGAAAACAAAATACTCAGTGAATAGCACTTGCTTGTCTATGTGTATGTGTATTTGTGTGTGTGTGTGTGTGTGTGTGTGTGTGTGTGTGTATGTGTGTGATAGAGAGAGAACGAAATAGAGAGACTAACATGACCTGTGGTTTGATATGAACATGTTTCAGGGAGTGGATGAGTAAACACTGAACCCTATCAGCAGTAAACACGTGTATACTACCACACACACACCCACACACACACACACGCGCACACGCACGCACACACACACACACACACATACACACACACACACACACACACACACACGCGCACACGCCCGCACACACACACACACACACATACACACACACACACACACACACACACACAGACACACACGCACACATGTACACATACAGTATCTCACAAAAGTGAGTACACCCCTCACATTTGTGAATATTTTATTAAATCTATTCATTGGACAGCACTGAAGAAATGACACTTTGATACAATTTAAAGTAGTCAGTGTACAACTTGTATAACAGTGTAAATGTTCTGTCCCCTCAAAATAACTCAACACACAGCCCTTAATGTCTAAACGGTGTCAAGCGTGTGTGGCAGCAACCAGGTGAGGAGTACAAAAACAAGTGTGTCTTGCTTACAGTCCAGCATGGTGGTGGGAGTGTCATGGTCTGGGGCTGCATGAGTGCTGCTGGCACCAGGGAGCTACAGTTCATTGAGGGAACCATGAATGCCAACATACGTACTGTGAATTACTGAAGCACTGCATCATCCCCTGTCTTCGGAAAAACTGGGCGGCAGGGCAGCATTCCAGCATGATCACGACCCCAAACACACCTCCATGACGACCGCTGCCTTGCTCAAGAAGCTGAGCGTAAAGGTGATGGACTGGCTGAGCATGACTCCAGACCTAAACCCTATTGAGCACCCGAAAACGGAAGGTGGAGGAGCGCAAGGTCTCTAACAACCTTCAGCTCCGTGATGTAGTCAAGGACGAGTGGAAGAGGATTCCAGTGGCAACCTGTGAAGCTCTGGTGAAGTCCATGCCTCCATGACATTTTCAATCAGGGGTGTACTCGCTTTTGGTGCCAGCGGTTTAGACATTAAGGGCTGTGTGTTGAGTTATTTTGATGGGACAGTACATTTACACTTTTATACGTTGGTTGTACACTGACTATTTTACATTGTGTCAAAGTGTCATTTCTTCAGTGCTGTCCCATGAATAGATGTAATAAAAAATTCACAAAAATGTGAGGGGTGTTCTCACTTTTGTGAGATGCTGTACATGCGGTAATCTATTTCCCAAGCCACTTCATGGTGTGTCAATGTATGTTATGTCTTGTGTAGTTTAAACTGGGTGTGTTAGGGCGTGTGTGCGTGTGTGTACATTTGGGAGATTTAGTTTCCCGACAACAGGTGGAGCAGACCGGCTCTCATTTGGGATTGGATCATATGACAAATTTGCTTCTTCTTCAAGTCCACTTAATTTACAGACAGACAGACAGACAGATACACACGCATACACACACACACACTCACTCTCTCTCTCTCTCTCTCTCTCTCGCTCTCTCTCTCGCTCTCTCTCTCTCTCCCTCTCTCACATGTTTAACTCACACACACACACACACACACACACACACTCTTTTTCTCTCACACACAAACTCTTTCTCGTTGACTCGCTCTCTTCTTCTTTCACAAACACACTAAAACACATGCAAGCACACACACGCAAATACACACCATATGGTGGCTTCTCTGGTCCTCAAAGTGATCCACCATGAATACGATCTGATTGGCCACACAATGTCCCATATCGTTTACGCCAACAGTTCTTCTCTAACACTAGTTATATGATCCCTAACACTGTCTCTAATGCTATCCCTAACCTTTTGTACTATCCCTAACATTAACACTGTCTCTAATGCTATCCCTAACCTTTTGTACTATCCCTAAAATGAACACTGTCCCTAATGCTATCGCTAACCTTTTGTACTATCCCTAACATTAACACTGTCTCTAATGCTATCCCTAACCCTTTGTACTATCCCTCACATTAACACTTTCTCTAATGCTATCCCTAACCTTTTGTACTATCCCTAACATTTACACTGTCCCTAATGCTATCCATAACCTTTTGTACGATCCCTAACATTAACACTGTCCCTAATGCTATCTGTATCCTTTTATACGATCTGTAACACTAACACTGGCCCTAATGCTATCCCTACCCTTTAATATGATCCTTAACACTCACACTGCTAAATGGTATCCCTACCCTTTATACGATCCCTTACACTGCCTCTAATGCTATCCCTACCCTTTAATTTGTTCCTTAATGCTAACACTGCCTAATGGTATCCATACCCTTTTATACAATCCCTTACACTGCCCCTAATGCTATCCCTACCCTTTAATATGATCCTTAACACTCACACTGCAAAATGATATCCCTACCCTTTATACGATCCTTTATACAGTCCCTAATGCTATCCCTACACTTTTCTACCATCCCCACTAATGCTGTCCCTAATTGTATCCCTACCCTTTAGTACAATTCGTCACACTAACAATGTTGTTGTCTGACCTCTTAAACTAACAAAGGTATCCCTTAATCAAAAGCAAAATTGGCGTGGGCTGTGAAACTGCTGTCATATATATGCCGGCTGTTTTTGTAATCAAACAAGTCTCGGTGAGACAAGGCACAACCATTCATGTGCTATCTCTGCCAAATATTAGGCAGATGTGTTTCAGGAGGGGCAAAGCAGCCATCACACACTCGAGCGATCGAAACCAAATGCAGGGGTTCGGTCGCGGAAATTAAGTTTTTTTCTGAGCGACTGCACCAATTCCGATTTTGTTACATTGGTAGTATAGCGGGGCTTTGACACTAACACGAGCACCACCCCTAACCCCTGCAACAACACCAGAGACATGACACACAGACATCACTACACCACATCATCAGACAGAAATCAAGGAGGCGGTCTGTGTGTGTTTGTGTGTTTTTCTGCAAGAGGGTAAGCGTGGTGCCCATGGATGAGTGCTTTTCCTATTCTTTGAAGGTCCCCTATCTACAATGCAGAGGTGTATCCTGGCCATTGGGTGCCAAAAGGCCCACTAGCTTAATGCCGCAACAACCACTGAGAGTGAAGCAACAATCTCACCCCCTTCCTGTGGATCCGAATTGGAGACTAATTATTAACCAGCATTATCTGTTACTCATGCCTATAAAATGTGCCATGTGGAATACACCGACAATGATTGCTTGAGTTTCGTTTATACAGTTACGTTTACTGACTGTGAAATTGTTTCAGGCTCATTGGTCTCTACCTAGAGTTTGTGTTAGAATTACTTTTGAAAATGTTTATATGTATATTTAGATTCAGAATTGTTTCATTTATATACCAAACTATATCATGCGGGTCAAAATCCGTAAAATTGCATTGTCATGGTCGCCAGTGTCAATTGAACCGAAATGATTCAGCCAAACTCGATCTTAGGTAATGCCATTAAGCAGAGTGAATAAAGATATCTGTCCATCAGCCACCATGAGCACCGTTGCTTCCTGCTCCTATTAGAGAACAGGACATCCGCAACCGTGTGCTCATTCATTGTTTCAAGACATCAATGCGTGTAGTTGTTTTCAACAATTTAACAAGATTCAGAAAGTCAATCTTTCTGTATTGTCAGTTCAACTCATGGACTAAACCTCGGCCAATCACTTAAGTATAAGTATCAAATAAGTATCGTTGTTTGTGCTAGTGACAAAATGTTATCATAAATCCCTACCTTTTCTTTGTATGGGTGGTCTTTGAGTGGGTGCCTATCGCTGGCAGTTGTAGCACCATGCTCATAACAATCGAGCTACAGAGGACCTAGCACCTGAACCTGACTCATAGCAGGACTGACACCTTCTGAAACTGTAGCACCGCTTCAACTTCCCAAACCTGGGAGCACTGTCTCGGTGTTAGATACATTAAGCCTGTAATGTGCTTCATTAAGCCTTTGTTGTTCCTGTGTGTCTCCAGTCATGGCTGAGGATGTACGGCTACTTGCCCCAGGCCAACAGGCAGATGTCCACCATGCGCTCTGCCCAAATCCTGACTGGAGCCATCGGGGATATGCAGAGATTCTACAGCCTGGAGGTCACTGGACAGATGGACCAGCAGACGCTCAGGTAGAGCCCTGTGCTACAACCACTTCGTAAACCTGCACGTCTTCTTCTTTTTATGCAGGATAATGTAGTACAGAATAGTGTGTTTACAACTCCCAGCTGAAATGTTCGGGGTGCGAGCGTCCATCTCCACAGCCTAACCTGTAGGTATCCTAGAGTGAGGTGTCTTAACCCTTGCTTGCTCGTTAAAACTTGTATTTGCATTCATTCATAGTCTGTCACTTTGGATTAAAGTGTTCGCTAAATGAACAACTCGTAACAGAATGAACTGAGGGGAATTACTCACAGGATTTTGTCCCATTAGAATGCAGCTCCCTTTTGTTTGAAAGTGATGTTTTGTTTTGGGTGATGGATTGTTTTGCTGCTCCAACTCACTGCACACACACACACACACACACACACACACACACACACACACACACACACACACACACACACACACACAC
>JAOPUD010000117.1:12355017-12366501 GCA_027122715.1 Trisopterus minutus
CACACACACACACACACACACACACACACACACACACACACACACACACACACACACACACACACACACACATGCGGGCACACACACGGACACACATGGACACACACACACACACACACACACGCTGAGCAGCTTGGCAGGGGCCCGCTGTGTTGTGGAATGTATGAGAGGGGACTTGGCCAGGCGGCCTGCTTGGCAGGTTGGCCCCAGAGGGATCACCCAGAGTCTGAGGAGTCCAGCCAGCGCCCGGGCCAGGGCCAGTGAGCTCACAGGGGCCGGAGACTCAGGGAAACACAACAGAGGATAGTACTTTGTAGTTATGTATATTTGTATCAAAATTTTAGGTATGTTTTTGTGTCGATCTGCATATATTGTATACGTCTTATTATACGTATTATTGCCCTGCTGTTTTCTTGAGCTTATATATTTTTTATTATGTATTTTATTTTAGTGTATTTTCTATTCTTTTGTTGGTTTTTTGGGATCTTGGGAAGAGGGATAAATTGCGTCCGAAACAAAGGCCCCACACTGTATAAGCTGTTTATCCCTGGTCTCCCCAATTTGACCCGAACATACACTTTAATACAAAATAAAGAAGAATAATGGTTGTTTTGACAATAAATCAGTTGGGTTGGAAATCATATCAAGACAAATAGTACACATTTTTCCCATGATGCATGCTAACTATTATTTCTTATGACTAGAAATCTTATGAAAAAAGTTATTGGCCTGTGTCCTTTCTCAGAAGGGCGAAGGAACAGTATTTAAACATTCTGCCGTTTGCCAAACCCAACCTCAATTTCCACTTCAACATAAATTTGAGGAGTAACCGACAACCTCATCCTGACCGCACAACTACCCTACATAGCCTCCCCGAGATGCTGTTGGTACCATCGGTTTAGATATTATTTTACATACGGCTTTACTCTGTCTATTTTGGCACCAAAGAAATCAACACTGTCCGAAGTGTTAGGTGTATGTATTATTGGCACGCTACTTTGGATCATACATTTTCTCAAAAGCCTTGTAGCTATTTGGCACAGAAATGTAAATAATTGTACGTGATGGTTTTTTTCTTCTTGGATTCCAAGCGTCTGGTTTCCCATCTGAATGCGTCAGTGTCAAGTTTGGAAGCACTGAGCTGACAAATGGAAATCATACACGCACTGCGCGGGAGTTGCCTGCTGGTTTTACCTTGTTTCTGTAGTGCGGCGCTGACCTCTAGCGGACATAGTCTGCACACGCAGGTTGGTCCAACACTAGACGTAATAACAGTATTCATGGTCGAATATGATCGTGTATTGCAACCGTTGAATGGTAACTATCTCTAGTGATTTTGACCTCTTTTTTAATACGGAGGTCATTGATTTAAGCACAAAAATCAGGGGACGTATTTCTCATACGTCCCATACGTCCCCTGACCAATCAGGGGACGTATTTCCCATAGGTCCCCTTGATTTAAGCACAAAAATCAGGGGACGTATTTCCCATACGTCCCCTGATTTTTGTGCTTAAATCAAGGGGACGTATGGGAAATACGTCCCCTGATTGGTCAGACGGGAGCATCAAAAGGCAGTTCACACGGACTTGTGTTGTGTTGAGCACACATGACAAGGGCAACAAGAATAGTCGTGTTGTCATGGACACACAATGGTCGCCGGGCGCATGGGGTACGCAGCAAGGCCTCCGTTTATTGTCGAGCTCGGGGCATTGTGCGAAACTATAAAAATTGCTGACTAAGGTTTAAACATGACCAATCATTCTTTAGACACAGTTAACACCAACTGTAGCCCTTTCCAATAGAATCAGATGATGCCTCTGTTTTAAAATACCCTTATCCTAAAACAAAACGACATCTGGAAATTAAAGGATTGAAAATATGTTATCAAACAAACATTCAGATCATGCTGATGTCATAAATATGAATTAACATATACCTTATTTATATACTGCTATTATTTGAGAGGCAAGGGGTTAACGTTAGATTGCCATAATTCACTCCACATGTGTTACATATGCTTTGTACCCTCAATTGCAATACATATTAGGTGTTATACATTTATTGACAATTATTGCGTTGCTATTTTTCATTCAGTGTTCATAAATAATGTTTTGTGACACATAATATCCCTCTTGTCACTGAGTCACTCCTTTAAGTTTACCTCATATACCCCCATGGAGCCTGACCGGACGCGGCCGGCCCGTCCTCTGCATTGAGCGTCACTACTGAGGGCGCGTCAGCTTGTGACGTAACGGCGCGCCATATTTCCTCCCGGCGTCCGCTCCCAGTAGTGAGCACGTTGCTTAGGAAAGCACGAAAAATAACTGAAGTTGCTCTGAACATTAATCTATAACACACATCCCAGGACCACACGAATTAAGTGGGGGATCGTCGGTGAGTCTGTTTCATTGGTATATATTTTCTTTGATCGATTGGCGTTAGAGCGCCGGTGTGGGTTTGTGAGCTGTCTCCTAGCCTGAGTAGCCTCACAGTTATTAGTTAGCATTCTAGCTAGCTTAGCCATACATACATGCTCATTATCTAGATCTAGATCGGAGCACGGAGCTCACTACTCTAACTAAATAATCGCAAGTGGTCGTTGTAAATTTGACTGTGGTCAAAGAACGCGTACAGTTGAACGTGATTTTATTGGCTTAAACGAGCCTTATAGGCTTCTAGGTGGGTAACGTTAGGAATAACAGCTGACTGTTCCCTTTCCTTGCCTTTATCCCACTAGTCCTTTATTTTTTCAAGACACTTGTCTGTGTTGATGTTAATATTTAGTTTTAGGCCATTGCTTTTATGGTGATATTGAGATAGCGGTATACAACCTGTCGAACCGGTGCAACCCATCCACTAAGACCAAGCATCATTTGCCCTTTCAGGTTGTTCGCCTCCATTGCAGGAGGAGTTTTGATCCAGGATGTCGGAGAAAAATACTAGGATTGCCATCGTCAACCATGACAAGTGCAAGCCAAAGAAATGCCGTCAGGAGTGCAAGAAGAGCTGTCCAGTGGTTCGCATGGGTACGATTTCCCAGCTCTCTTCGATGATAACTTATACGGATGTTGATGTTTTTAATTTATGTTATGATAACCTTGATTCATGTTTACTTTTTGTGTGCTCCAGGCAAACTGTGCATAGAGGTGACAAACCAAAGCAAGATTGTCTGGATCTCTGAATCGCTGTGTATTGGATGCGGAATATGTATCAAGGCAAGTGTTCTTTTTACCAAAGTTACCTGTTGATGATCAAGCAAACCTATGAACACACAATTTTAACTTGATTATCTGTTCTGTTCCCAGAAATGTCCATTTGGCAGTCTGTCCATTGTCAACTTGCCGAGCAACCTTGAGAAGGAAACCACTCACAGATATTGTGCCAACGCTTTCAAGTTGCATAGGTGGGTTCATCACTATTTAGTATTTAGTCATTCAGTAGACTTATTGATCCCAAGCGATATCATACTAAACCTAGATATCATATGTCCTTTAGTATGATGCCTTGCATCATACAACTGAATGGACTGGCAATGGGATCAAACCCAGTTCCCAGTTTTGACTCTTAAGAGGAAATACCCCCAACCACTACTAGACTATCCTGCGAGCAATGCAGGAATGAATGACTTGATGCATACTGTAGTGATTGACGGTTCTGTGGTAATCCAGGTTACCGATTCCTCGACCCGGTGAGGTGCTGGGTCTGGTCGGCACCAATGGAATTGGGAAATCCACAGCGTTGAAAATCCTGGCTGGGAAACAGAAACCCAACCTGGGGAAGTTTGATGTAAGTGAACACGGTGTATTACTGTTATGTTTACACTAGCAGTTGCTGGGGTTCAAGTCATAAACCAACCCTTTACTTACAATAAAAAAATTAACAATAATTCACAGATGTGGCAGTTTATTAAGGCTGTTTGTCATCTGAAGTCAATTTGGCAGAATTGTATCGCCAAGTAGGTTGCCCTTACTACTAAAGTGTCTCCGTCTGTTCAAATGCACTCATAATAATCCCATGCATTTGCTCCATGTCCTACAAGGATCCCCCAGACTGGCAGGAGATCCTCACCTATTTCCGTGGTTCTGAGCTCCAAAACTACTTCACCAAGATCCTGGAGGACGACCTCAAGGCTATTGTCAAGCCGCAGTACGTCGACCAGATCCCCAGGACCGTCAAGGTCAGCTCACGTCCATCCTATAACTGATGGTTTATTGGTTTATTGATGGTTTATGACCTGGAGTTTCCAAAAAGTTGTTTTGATTGCATTTACTGAGCTTTCTTCATTGAAGGCATAATTAATGTTGGGGATATTGCAGTTAAAATGGGAGATATCTAGAATATGTAGAAAAACAAATTTTTGTCCCCACAGCTGTGTTTTATAAGCAACAACCACTGTCATGACATTGTTGCATGATAATTAATCAATATAAGTACCAGCCTATAGTAGCTTTTTGCTGTCAGTATCGACCAATCAATGCATCTCTGGTGTATGTGTCTGACGTTTTGTGTGGGTTCATATAAGAAATTCCCAAATGACTGTACGTTTGATCCCCAGGGCAGCGTGGGAGAGATCCTGAGCAGGAAAGATGACTCCAAAACCGAGACCACAGTGTGTGCTCAGCTCGGTACGTTAGCGATACTTCACGCTCCTTCGCTGTCTGTCACAATTTCCCCCGGACTGTGGAAAAATTAAAAATAATACACAAAAATACAACAAGGCAATCAAAAATAGAAAAATATAGATAACTATATCAGATAAAGTATGTGTAGCTAATTACAATCAAGTATTGTAGAAATTGAGTAGACATGTTTATGGACAGCTACTTAGGATAAATGTTGCATACCATGAATGAGTAGGTAGGGGCCAGGCGTCCTGCGTTGATTGGGATTGGGAGCCAGAACCTTTTAGATGGCGATCAAAACGGCCCAGCACCTGTAAACCAATGGTGTTCCCTTTCATCGGTTTCAGATCTGACCCACCTCAGGGACAGGAATGTGGAGGACCTTTCTGGAGGGGAACTGCAGCGTTTTGCCATCGCTGTGGTCTGCATCCAGAGGGCTGACATGTAAGACCCAACACATGCCAGGATCCATCCACAGTGAAAGGCTCATGATGCCAATGACATGCACATCGATGACTCTCACACACATCTATATCAGAAAATGCATCAAAACACAACACAGCTTTCTGTCTCTCACACACGCTCTACTGTCAAACACAATAATTTTTTTGTTGAGTTATTTGAATTGAGTTGCAAACCGTTGTTCTGCTCATCCTCTTTGTTGCTCTGTTCTGACTGAAGTCTCTGCCTCCTCCTCAGCTTCATGTTTGACGAGCCCTCCAGCTACCTGGATGTGAAGCAGCGCTTAAAGGCTGCCATCACGATCCGATCCCTCATCAGGCCGGACAGGTCAGTCCAGCTCACATGAAGAACCGGATGACTATACTAACGCTAGCTCAGACGACTCGCATGAAGAGCTGGACAACACTAACTACGACTACCTTCCTGACGAGATCTCTAACACTACGAATACTTCACTAACTACCATTTAGAGCACTACGATGGGTCCTGATATTCTAGTTTGCATTCAAATACACTTTTCTAATTACCTTAACTCTATTTACAAGAAAATGGTATCCCAAAAGTCATGGTGAAAATGTTATAACGAGACACAGAAAACATGAATAAAGTGTAAAAACAAGAAGGTCAGGATAACGGTACTAGAGTTGGTATTCTTAAGAATATTGTGATGTATATCGTGGAAATAAATGTATTTCCTTTTGGTGTCCCACAGGTACATCATTGTGGTGGAGCATGACCTGAGTGTGTTGGACTACCTGTCTGACTTCATCTGCTGTCTGTATGGAGTGCCCAGCGCGTACGGAGTGGTCACCATGCCCTTCAGCGTCAGGGAAGGTACCTTATCAATAACTTGCCAATAAGACACATTTATTGTTCAATATACATATCATTGTTCAATATATTTGGGGGCATTTCTATACTCTTTGATTAGTATCTCTTTTGGTAAGTGCATAAAAATGTCATCTTGAAATTATTTTTTACTTGTATAGATAACAAAAATGGAGATGCGAGGTAAATGGATCTGGAATAATTAGGTTGTCCAATTCTGGCAACCGTGAATGCAATGCTAAGTAAATGAAGGCGCTGTATGAGCTAAAGGCTGATGGCACTATTGATTTTGTCATTTGACTAGTAAAAAGAAAACGGTCACAATTTAGTTTTTGCTTTGAACTAAGCGTCTTACAATCGATTCAAGATTGAATTCAGCAAAAGACAAGACATTGACCGCACTGTACTATGAGATTATACTTATTGATTTCCGATGCATACATAATCACAATATATATCGTTTTTGTATGAATGCGTAGTCACTTTTTTGCTCAAACCATATCCGTTTCACAACAGTTAAAGAAATCATTAATAGAACTGGCTATACCCGTTATACAATATCAGTTAAAACCTGAGTTTTTAGTTTACTGGAATTGAGCATGTGTGTGTGTGTGTGTGTGTGCGTGTTCCTCAGGTATCAACATCTTCCTGGACGGCTACGTGCCCACGGAGAACCTGCGCTTCAGGGAGACCTCACTGGTCTTCAAGGTGGCAGAGACGGCCAGCGAGGAGGAGGTGAAGAAGATGTGCCGCTACCAGTACCCCAATATGAAGAAGGCCCTGGGGGACTTCAGCCTCTCCATCGTGGAGGGGGAGTTCACCGACTCGGAGATCATGGTCATGCTGGGGGAGAACGGTAAGGGGTGGCCGTTCAGCTCACTCTTCTATCCAAAGGCACCGGCAATCCACTTTTCCTTTCTTCATTGCCCCGTCGCTCCCCGGTTGTCGGAATTCCGAATGTAATAATAATTTGGATACGTTGCTCTCTTCAGGTACGGGTAAAACGACATTCATCAGAATGCTCGCGGGCCGACTGAAGCCGGACGAAGGAGGTAAAATAACTGTTTACAGTCCTGAGTTTGATTCTGGTCTCTTGAGGTTTTGTCCGTTTTTAATAACGTGTATTATTTCTCTTTAACAGGTGATGTGCCCGTCTTGAACGTCAGCTACAAACCACAGAAAATCAGCCCCAAATTCAAAGTAGGTCATCTCCACACCGTTTTTTTTCCCCCTCTTTCCTCAAAATGTGTTCCAGTTCCTCACCCGGGCTAAACATCCATTCGTTACATTCTTACTCATTTGTCCGCAGGGGAGTGTGAGGGCTCTGCTTCACGACAAGATCCGCGACGCCTACACACACCCTCAGTTTGTCACCGACGTGATGAAGCCCTTGCAGATGGACAGCATTATCGACCAGGCCGTGAGTCTCTCCTGAAGAGTCTTAACATGATTGTGTTTACTTGCCGTGATCTTACATAGTGGTCTAAATGTTGGTGTGGTTCCGGGTGGCTGCAGGTCCAGAATCTCTCTGGAGGTGAGTTGCAGAGGGTGGCCCTGGCCCTCTGTCTGGGCAAGCCCGCTGACGTCTACCTGATCGACGAACCCTCTGCCTACCTGGACTCAGAACAGCGTCTCATCGCCGCCAGGGTCATCAAACGGTACGGCTCAAATGACCACCGACTCTGCTTCCCATTGTATGCTCGTGCTTGTTGATTGGATGATTTACGATTGGGGCACCTTTCAAACGGATGATTTTCGATCGTTTTTTAAATGGGATGGTTTTTGATTGGTCTTTTTTCCCCGAGATAAATCGACGTGTTTCAATGATTGTTGGTCTTCCCCCCCCCCCCCCCCCCCGGGCAGATTCATCCTCCCCGCCAAGAAGACGGCCTTCGTGGTGGAGCACGACTTCATCATGGCCACCTACCTGGCGGACCGCGTCATCGTGTTCGATGGGATCCCCTCCAAGGACACCGCCGCCAACACGTAAGCTGCTGGCTGGGCCCCCCCCCCCCATCTGCTGCGTCCCCTCATAGGCGTCATAGGAATGACTAAAGGATCTGTGTTTTGTCGTGGTATAAGTTCAGCTGGCAGCATGGGAATGATGCATTTAAAAATGATTTAGCGTTTTTATCTATGTATATAAGGGTCCTCACGTAGCTCGTAGAATACACCAATAACGCTTTCAATCCTTTCTTTTGTATTTTTGTATTTTGTAAATGCAATCGTTGCCAAAAACAACGTTGGGTAATGTGTACTGGTATAGATGTAATATCATACTAGTATAGTTGCTTTACAGAATCATGTGACATTACGGTTTGACTAAACCAGGGACCCTTGAGTAGAACAGGCCCACAATGTCTCACCCTCCTCTCCCTCCCCAGGCCACAGACCTTACTGGCGGGTATGAACAAGTTCCTTTCACAATTGGAGATCACATTCAGGAGAGACCCCAATAACTTCCGACCCAGGATCAACAAGATGAATTCCATCAAGGTATGGTTATAAAATAAGAAATGTAAACTTGTTCAACAAGAGAACGCAGTTATGGCAAAGGGATAGGTTGAATGCGATTCCACTTTGCACCAAAGTCCATAACCAACCGAAAACGAGTTACTAAGCTAGCTAGTGGGCATACTGTAAAGAATCTGCAGTCCTCCTAGGGTAGTGATTCAATTGGGGAAGTTCAGTCAAATGCTGTTGTGCTGGGAAAATGATAATACGATTATTATTATTATTATAATTGACCCGTGTCTGTCTCTTCCTCCCTCAGGACGTGGAACAGAAGAAGAGTGGCAACTACTTCTTCTTGGATGATTAATCACTCACTCCCCCCATTCGGGGGATTGAGAGGGGCTGGAGCGAGAGAGAAAGCGAACTCCTCCGCTGTCCCCCAGTCACATGTTCCATGGAGGAAAGCCCCAGTAAACATGTTGAAAGACTCTCCTCAAAGGCACCTCCTCCTCCAGGGTTTCCCCGCTGCTCCTCAGGGGCTCTCCTCTAAAGGTACATTGGGACGTTGTCATCACTGGGAGGAGTGGGTTGATGTGGTTCTCTAGCAGAACATGGTGGAGGTCGCTGAGGAACAGAATGGGAGCCCTTTTTTTGGAGATGCCTCGCCAATGCAGTGGTATGGGATGAGCAGCATCCATTTGCTCACATCCAAACAAGCTTTCAGGAATCATTGGAGTGTTTTTATCGACAGAAAAAAGCTATTCCATGTACTTTTAAAGACTAACTATTAAAAACATGTATTTCCTGTCAATGGTTGTTTTATTTTGTTATAGGTGAGTGTGAGATGAAATTTTATGTCACCTTATGACGCTATCTTTATCTCTTCTTTGGCTTATCACGATATCACAGTAATTTAATGAACTGACCAGATGTTGAACGCAAAGAAAGTCTTGAGGCTCAGTTATGCCTCTACGTAGACGCAACACAATGATCACGCAGACGCTTTGACGCAGTCGTGAACCTGTTTTGGTTCTGCGTTGGGTTTTAGTGAATGGACCAATCACAGCCCTTGCTGCTGCGTCGCCCCCGATGCAAGGTGAACATTTTTGGGAGGCGCATTTTTGTCAGGCCGTCGCGGTGGACACAAGGAGGGTCCGCAAGGACGTAATGGGTCCGCAAACCCCCTTTGCGTTGCGTCCACGTGGACCATAAGTAAGCCTTTGCCCTTTACACTACACTAGTGTTTCCCAAAAATTTTATTCCGGGGACCCATTTTTTTTTTATTACAAATTATCGTGACCTAATTCACAATAGGCTTTAACTATAAAATTGTGAGAAGAACGAATTTGAGCATAAATGAACATTCCTGAACGTTTATACTGCCAGTTCCGCATCCCATTATATATGAACTTAAACCAGCCATTTCAAATAGGTAAATCACGACTTCGTTGTATGCACTTCTGTTATTGAAAACATAATACACACTTTATAAATAAGACTAAATGCATTTAGGCAGAGTTACCATATCCTTGTTTTGGCTTTCTCGTTGTTTATTTCCTCTCATCACTAAAACAAACACCATGTACGTTAGCCTTTCATACTAGTTTCAATGCTAAGTAAAATTATCAGAACAATACAAACATTCAGATCTATCAAAAACATGCTTCTTGATGAAAGTTTTTTTAAATGCTAATGTATAAAATGTATTTTTTAAATATATATACATTTACTTGGCGATCCAATTCAAATCTCGCGCGACCCACGTGTGGGCCTCGACCCATTCTTTGGGAAAGACTAACCACTAGATGGCGCCCAGGCACTACGTGAGTGAAGCTTTGGTTAAACCAGGGCCACTCGCCTACCTTGGCCCCTGACCTCTGAACACCATTTTATTGTATTAGGCTTAACCAGCATGGACATGCTTCACGCCCACCTGAAAATAATAGCTAATTGCAACTGCAGGTTGAGATTGATAAGAAATTATATATATCATATTTTTATTGTGTGTATTTCTCCTTTTTTATATTTTGTCATGGTGCTTCTAAGTTCATAAATTGTGTTTTTTACGAAAGCTCTGGTTTAAATTGGGTTTTACGTCAAACTCAGTCAAAGCACATATATTTTAACGTTAATGACCGTCAATTAATTTCTTTGTCATAGCTGGGGTCAGACCCTTTTAATAAACCACCATCTTTTAGAGTGTTTCACAGGGAAGTGTGTGTGTGTGTGTGTGGTTATGTGTGGGTGTGGTTATGTGTGTGTGTGCGTGTGTTTGAGCATGCATAATCAATACATCTCCCAGGGGTCCAACCTTTTTTAAAACCATCTGAGAGGAATGGGCATGTCGCAATCTGCAGGCATCACAGGAGAAAGCCCCCGTATGTTCAAATCAAGAACAAGCGTGAGCATGTTTCATCTAAGTAGAGGCAGGCCTACACCTCGGATGGCACACGAGTTGTGATTGTGCGACTGCCGGGACAATCATTGTGGTCATCTCGTACGGTTGGATCGCATTAGGCTCTCGCTACACACAGATGTCCTCGGCATGGGACCGCGGCCCGGCGAGGAACCCGATCTCAAACCCCATGACATCACAGACGGCGGCTCTCACCTTTCCATCTGATGGTTCGATTCCAATGTTGCCCAATCCCTGGGTCACAACGCTCTATTTATCTCCATCAGATCGTCAGGTTACCGAGATCCTGTGCAGTTCAAAGGTTTCATTTAGCTATTTTGGATTTCCTCGTGGAGATCTTGTACATTTAGTGGTATTGTTTAACAGTGACTGTCCTCTCAAACCAGGGCACATCCACACCATACCCTCACGGCGGCCACCTGTGTCCGACAAAAAGCCCTGACGTTTGACCCAGGCTTTTTTTTTCTTTCTGTGATCCAATGTGTAACTTGCATTAATCATTTTCACCCAGCACTGAATCAATCATCACAGCTTTGTTTTAGAAGACATCTATTTTTGCCCTGTGCCTATTCTCTATCTTCAGAGGGGCCGAAACCAGGAAGGGATGATGTCATGATCGCTATCACTTACAATGCTTCAACCCCGCGAGCTCCAGATGTACAGACCCCCCCCCCCCCCCCCCGCACTCCCCTCCCCTCACC
>JAOPUD010000117.1:12629574-12671615 GCA_027122715.1 Trisopterus minutus
CACACACACACACACACACACACCCACACACACACACACACACACACACACACACACACACACACACACACACACACCCTTACACACACACACACACACACACACACTCACACACACCCTCACACATACATCACCCGCACACACACTTATTATTCATTCATACCAGTGTGTGCTCAAATTAGGGTCAGTTTTGAACTACGGTGGACGTGCTGATAGGAGGTTGGGTGGTCTAGTGCGAGGTGGTTTCAAAATGGCGACCCCCCCCCCTACCAGAAGACTTCTTAGGAATCAGATGTGGAAAATGGGTGCTTTTTGATTAGGATTTTTTACCTAAGCACAAGATCCCAGGACTCTTCTGCTCATTGTGCGCAACCCGGCTCTGTTGGCTATTGTTTGACATACTCTTATTCAATATAGCTAATCAATCAACGATCAATATTGAACGTAGTATTCATGAGGCCTCCTGGTCTAGAATAGATATAAACATACATATATAGCACTGTGAATTTTCTTTTGAGACACAAGAGACATATACTTTGTGTGTATATTCTTCAGCATCTATACATATGTACACTTTTATAAAGTGTTGTATTGTAAATTAATGGCATTGATTTAACAGTATTTACGTGTGTTTGAGGGATTTTGTTTTCATTGCAGACGGTCTTGTTCATTCAAATCATAAGAAACTAAGACATGACCTATGCTGCCCTCATACGATTGTTGCACATGGAACCATGTGCGTGTGTGTGTGTGTGTGTGTGTGTGTGTGTGTGTGTGTTATTTGGAGACAAACTTGTGTTTTGTACTTATAACTACAAAGTATATCAACTACAAAATATAAACTAAAGTGTAGGCTTTCATGTTGTGTTTCAATGTTATCCCTAGGCCTAAACTTTCAATATCAACCTGTGGAAAAATGGAAAAACTGAACTGTGGTTGGATTTCTTGTTAAAGAAATACATTATTCGTGCATACGTGCTGCTACTTCACATATTAAATCAATTTCTGACCAAAGAAGTCTACCTTCCAATGTCGAGCGAAAGTTTTCCTTTGACTGCACACACACACACACACACACACACACACACACACACACTTCTCAGGGTCTCTGTGGGAAGAAGCAAAAGCCCCCCCACTCCAACCCCCCTCTCCCTCTTCCGTCTGCTCCCCCTGGTTCATATTTCAAACCGGGGGCCGTCTGGGAGTGATTTGACGTGCTCTGTGACCCGTGTGGTGAGCAAGCCCCCGGGGGGGTTGCTGCGAGTCACAGTGAGGAGGATGTGAGCCTTTGAGAAAGAGCACTGGTGGGATTTGAGTCCCATGTAAGTGACTGGTGGCCGGCACAGCAGACCGGAGAAAGCTTTTGAGTGGTGATCGGACCAGAACCAGAGGGAAAGCACTGAGGCTTTAGCAGATACTAAATACACACGTTTCAAAGAAAGAAAATCTCTGTTTCGGTTTGATGGAGAAATTTGGAAGGAGGTTTTTCGAGGGGTGTTTATCTGCCATTCGAGATCTTTCTCAGTTGCAAGGACGCCACTTTTGTTGCTTGAAAAATTTTCCTTCTCCTTAGTTAATACCAAGAACTGTTGCATTTCATACGCAACACAGTATCTAGCTTAGTGCGCCAAAAGCAACAAGAACACATGAGAGCTAGGAGTTTTAATGGACGCCAGCTGGCTATTTGACCCAGCCATTTGCTGATAAGCCGTAATCGTAGTCGTGGGTCTTAATCTTTCTGAAACCATTACAATATGCACCTATTAAATTGAGTCATATTTACATTACACTCATGCTCCAAAAGTCAGGGGAGCCGCTTTCCCGAAATCTAAAATGGTTTGTTTTTAGGAAAAACTTGGAGATGAACTCAAGAACTCAGGATAACGACAACCAAACATAAAGGCATAAGATAAAGAATAGTTGGGTGGTGTTTTTGTTGGTGCTGATGATAGTGGTGGTGTGGAAATGCCATAGATGCGAGAGGGGTGTCAGGGTTATGGTGGTGATGGTGGTAATGGTGTGGGTGGGTGGTGGTGATGGAGGTTGTGGTAATGGAGATGATAAAGATGGTGATGGAGACGGTGGGGGTGGTGGTGGTGAATGTGGTCATGGTGTTGGGGATGGTGGTGATGGAGGTTGTGATAATGGAGGTGATGGGAATGAGGATGGAGATGGTGGGGTTGGTGATGGTAGTGGTGGAGGTGATGGTGGTAGTGGAGGTTGTGATGGTGCTGGTACGGTGTGTGAGCTTGGGTTATTCCGTGAAACAATGAGGAAGAGGAAGGGGAAAGAAGGAGAGAGTGAATGGAATAATGAATGGAAATGTGTGGGAACATTTTTTTCCCTTCCTGAAAGAAATTAAATATAGTTCTAAGGAAAGCAATAGAGGATGTCCGCAAACGTGCTCCATATTGAGCAAATATAGTGCACTGTTATCCGTGCCAAGGTCTCCTCTTCCAAAATGTACATATTGAAGAAGAACCACAAGCCCATTGTGGTAAAACAACTGCAGAGCTTTTTTGTGCAAGATGTGTAATTTTGGAGAAACAAAGGAACACATCCCCAGGTGTAGACACTAGTACATAAGTGAACACAGGCGTTCAGCTTTCAGTTTATTCTCGAGACGGTGCTCAAAGTGAAGCGGCGTCCATTAAGCCGTTTTGAATATCCCCATGAAAGAGTCGATAAGGACAAACTGGATCAGGGATGGCTTGCAGCATGCATGATCAATAATGGACTGAACTGAGTGAATATTATGAAGGAACATAGTAGCACCTTCACAGTTGTAACAAAGTCATTTTGAGTCTGTCAAATTGAACTGGGCATTCCTTTGGAGATCATTGGGAGGCCAACTGGGGCCTTTGTGGCCAGTAAAAAAATGTCATACAATAGAGATCAGATTATCCTCTAACTAGCTAGTAGGATTAACTCAATTTACTGACTAGAACATAATCATCACAGTTCACTATGCTGGATTATTGTCAAATTGTCTTGTGTAAATAAAGCAAATGATTTAGTGAGAAATCCAATGTATTTGGAGTTCGACTGACAAAACCCAAAGATAAATGAGGGAATGTCTATGTGAAAGTCCAGTTGGAGGACTGCATAGTGAAGTCGCTATAATGCGGCTCTAGGGCTATAATGGGAACTCTATGGAGGCACTGTAGCTGAGGTTATAGTGCTCTGTCTTGCCTGGGACAATCGGATTAGCACGTTATTTGGGAAGTGTATTCATAACCAATTTATAATAGAGTGGGTCTCTGGAGATCGCCTGCATGCTGTATCCAGTGTCCAAATAAACATAGCAGTAGATTAAACATGTATTTACATTACAGTACACATACAGTATATAGGAGCTAGTCACAAAGTTGGTGTAATATTACTTCGGTCACTCATGATTATCAGTGTTGATTCCAAATGGTGATTTATGGGCCTAAAGGTGACCTCAGTTGTTTTCATAAGGAATGGGTCGGATTGAGATTGAGTGCCTTGGGAACTGATATAGGCCTACACTTTGTTTGTAGTGATCAACTTCAGGAACAGATCCACTGAATTAAATGCCCTTTGTGCATTTGAACATTTCCCAAACATGTACCTGTAGACGTCTTAAGATCAATAAATAATAACGGGGATCAATAGCAGAGTAATGTATTCCCCTGACAAAGGTGGGGCACTTTAGCTGATACCGTATCTCTTGTTAGTCGTCAGGTATCAGACACAGCGACTCCTCCTCTGGAAACCGCTCGCTCGCTCTCTCTACTTCAGACCAATTCACTTCAATGTCTCTGGTGTCTTTGCTGTTACCTGCTAAGTAGGCAAGGTGAAAATTGCTCGATAATTGCATTAGAGATTCTGCAATAAAAACGCATAATCGATTCAGATATGGCAGACGTTGGGTGACATTATTTATGCAAAAAGTGCACAACGCGGTGAGGTAATTCAAATGTATTATCCCTTCATAAAAAGGCAGATAGATTCATAAAATCATGTTTTCTTACTATATTTCGATTTTGGCACAACTGACATTTTTTTGTACCATCAAAAATCACTTCTTAATTTGTATTAATTCACGTCCAACAAAACAAATCCATGTTTGATTATGTTTTCATTTCTTAACTTCCGATCAAACAAGATGGTTATTGACTTGAAAAAGTATATTTACATTTTTTCCCCCAACCTTTAATCATTTGAGGCTGATTAAAGAAGGCGGTTTGGAGAAGTTGTTATTGCCTAATTGATCTACATCTACAATACATAAAAAATAAGGTGCTGCTGCTAAAATAAAGTCATGGCTGCATAATGAGAAGCCTTTTTAAAGTGAATTAACATTGCCATCTCGTGGTGAATGGGAATTATTATGGTCAACTAGAATTCTGACCAGTCTATTTGGTCTACGGTCGAATCCGGAGCCGAAACTACATTCAAGGCGGAAAGGAATGGCACCCGTTGATTGGCTGTTATCCACCTATCACGAAGGAGGTAGGTGGGACTCTAGGAGTCAACAGGAAGTGTGCAAATCGGTCTTAAACTTCATCTTAGCTGCGGTTCTCATGTGTAGTTAGCAAATGGATACGTATCTGGACATTTATATACATTTTCAACAACAACAACTTTTACATTTCTTCAAATAAGCGTTTTGTTAACTGCCATGGTGTGGTCGTTATCACGGTTTGTTTACCAGATGAGATCAGCTGACGAGCTCACCCGTGCAAACTAGCTACCTCAAACCTCTAGTCATGTGAACTATAACTCAATTAACTGTTACCCTGCAGTTTGCCGTCCCTGTAACCGAAACGTGAAGTCAGGGAAGAGCGTCAGAGAGAGAGAGAGGGGGAGAGAGGAAGAGTGAGAGAGCCAGAAACCGCCAGCATATTGTCTTGTTAGCTTAATGCTTAGAAAAGGCACGTTCACAAAAGGCAAATCATGATGGCCACTAAGTGGTGAAGTAATATCTAACTTTGCAAGGCAGATATCTTTCTTCATAAAGATGCCTTGCTCCTGTGGAAACTGGAGAAGATGGATTCGACCCTTGGTCGTGTTGTTGTATATATTGTTGTTGTTAGTCTTCCTACCACTATGCATCTGGCAACTACAAAAGTCTGGGGTTAGTAGTCACCAATGTTCACTATCAAAATGAGAATGTGGGTCATTTCGTTTCACGTTCATGTTAAAACCACGCCTCTGATTACCATAATTTAGCCTTACTGTACTTCCTTTTGGCTATTACTTATTTTTGTTTAATCATTTCAGTCTTCAGTCCTACGTTACCCTGTTATCTATTTATGCCATGTAATGTCTTCCAGGTCGGGATTCATAACAAAGCATGGTTCATTGCCGGAATATTTGTCTTCATGACTATACCCATATCCTTATGGGGCATCCTTCAGCATTTAGTACACTACACTCAGCCAGAACTCCAGAAACCCATTATAAGGTAAGAGTGATTTCTTGGCAGACATTGTACCGCTTTTGATCGGTTATCAATTCTACAATTGTTTGTTTTTTATTGCTTATTGTAGAATACTGTGGATGGTCCCGATCTACAGCTTGGACAGTGTAAGTTACCTTCTCAATCTGTATCTTCCTCTTTAATTCTCTCTCTCTCACACACTTAATTATGTCCTTGTGATTCCACAGTGGATCGCCTTGAAGTACCCCAGTATAGCGATATACGTGGACACATGCCGGGAGTGCTACGAGGCCTTTGTTATCTACAACTTCATGATCTTTCTGCTCAACTACCTCGGGAACCAGTACCCCAACCTAGCCTTGATGCTTGAGGTCCAGGAGCAGCAGAGGCACCTGCCCCCTCTCTGCTGCTGCCCCCCCTGGCCAATGGGAGAGTGAGTTGGCCTTATTTAAATTTATTATTATTCCTTTTTTTGCCTGTGTTTTTTTTTCTTCAGGTAATGAATGATCAGATGCCAGTACATGGCAGTGATGGGACCACATTTACCTTGAGGCAGTTGGATTTGTGTGACCATGTTGAAGCAAGAATCCATCTTGCCAGGCTTTATGTAATGCCATTGTGGATGAACCACAGTGGTTCGGACCAATCAGCTTCTTATGAGGAACCTTGCGTTCTGAATGAGACCTGATGGATTGTTATAGGTCTTTCATCCAATCACAGGCCATGTTTTTTTTTATATGTTGTAAACACAACTTTACAGATGGTTCTGTGTCACAAACCATCTGGGCCATCAGGTTAGGAAGAAATGGCACTACACCTACAACTAGGTAGGTAGTTGGTAGTTGGTACCCTAATGTCCACAGTTTAAGGCGCCGTGGGAAACCCTGCATAACCTGCTGCTTAATGGTCACTGAATTTACTCTAAGTCACTTTCGATAAGGGAAAACAGACTGATTTAGGTGTTACGTTCACATGTATTCCACAATTCTGATGTATGTGATGAATTATTAAAGACAACACATTCATATTTGCCTTGCCTATACAGCTATCTTTAGACAAAGCCTCAGCTTTAAGCTCTATTTCGATTTCTCCATGGGCATTCCCCATTTTGAAATGGCTCTGTCTTTAGCTGATTAGCATGAGATGGGTTCACAGAAGGGACATTGTCTCTCCCATCAGAGAGGCAATACACTTTATTCATGATCCACAAATGATTGCATTGCAGGGTGTTGCTCCTTCGATGCAAGCTGGGGGTGTTGCAGTACACCGTGGTTAGACCGGTCACAACAGTCATCGCTCTGTAAGTGTCAATTTCTACTTACGTTTGAGTCAGCTGAGAACCTCTCTCTGTGAAATCAATGTTACACTGGCACTGCATCAGCTCCCGCTCAGATCCATAACTGCTGGTGTGCTCTGTCGCCTCCCTGACCTTCAAGGATCTGCCAGCTGTGCGGAGTGTATGACGAAGGCAATTTCAGCTCCACCAATGCATGGACCTATCTGGTCATCTTCAACAATATGTCCCAGCTGGTAATGAGGCTTGCATACTTTGTGACGTGATAGTCAGATATTTTCCCAACCTCAGCTAAGGCACCATTGGAACCTCAACATCACACTATTTCTCTCACTCTACCCCAAATCTAGTTCGCCATGTACTGTCTGGTGTTGTTCTACAAGGCCTTGAGGGAAGAACTCAGCCCCATCAAACCAGTTGGGAAGTTCTTGTGTGTCAAACTGGTGGTGTTTGTCTCCTTCTGGTAAGTGTGTTTGTGTTTGAAAGTGTGACCTTTTAACAGTTCGTTTTTTTTTGGTACCTTATCACCATTTGCATGGTGGTCACATGGCAGCACATTCCTTAGGGGGGGGTGTGTGTGTGTACATATCAGAGACCTATGTTTTGCAGTTTGTCTGATTCAGTTTCATCATTACTCATTATGGGTTACTTTACTTTTACTTTTTGTTTCAGGCAAGCTGCGTTTATTGCTCTCCTAGTCAAAGTAGGTGTGATCTCAGAGAAAGAAACTTGGGACTGGAAAAGCGTGGAGGCTGTGGCCACTGGCTTACAGGTGATATGACCATTTAATCATTTTGAAAACCTTTTCTCCAACCATGGGTTTGGGACCGGCAACGGGTGGGCCTAACTCGAGCTGTCAAGAAAATGGCTCCAAAAAACATTGAGCGTTTAACCTGTGCCTCACTTTATGGGATACGTGCACCAAATATTCATTGATCCATCAAATCACGTCACTTCAAATCATCACCCACAATCACCGATGTATATGGATATGAGAGTTCCGTAAATATATTCCGGCTTATACAGTATATGTAGTGGGCTCAGTCGGCCCCAGAGGCTGAGGGAAAGTTTGAGAAAGGCTGTTGGCCCTAGTGAATTTATGTCCATGCAATTTAGGAGCAGGTAAGGGATAGGCTTCTTCCATAGGGATTACTACGGAGGAGGTATAGAACCCTAGTGACTTCGTTATTCTGCCTCCCATTAATTATTAAAAGCATCAAATTACATATATTACAATGCCTAACATGCTAGGTTTTTTTCAGGACTTCATAATCTAGCCACACATATGCAGAATGTTTGATAATGGAACATATTTTCAATTTGCATGTGCAACATGTACAACAAAAATTTGCAATTTCCCTATCAGGATTTCATCATCTGTGTGGAGATGTTCCTAGCAGCCATTGCCCATCACTTCAGCTTCACGTACAAGCCCTATGTCACGGACGGGGACGAGGGGTCCTGCTTCGACTCCTTCCTGGCCATGTGGGACATCTCCGACGTCCGGGCCGACATCTCGGAACAAGTCCGGAATGTCGGTGAGTGTCTCTGCTACTGGTGCCCTTGGGCAGTGCCAGAAGGTGCTGGGTTTGATCCTCAATGTCCGCAGACTACCTGGTATCCTTGAGCAAGATTAATTATGTGCTCACAAAGCGCATAATTAATCAAGGAGCAGGTTGGGGCGAACAACCCTGAACTCCCCCTTGATTAATTCATTGTTTTTAGTCGATATGAAGTGTCTGGTTGATAATTAAACAGCCCAAAAAAACGGTGCTCCTTTTGAGAAGATCCGCTCTCCGTTCAACAGTCCATGGGTGTATTCTGTTATTCTTCCCTCACCCGGTCCTCTGACCAACAGGGAGAACCGTGATGGGCCGTCCCAGCAGGAACTACTTTGGCGAGGGGCCGCTGGACGGCGAGCGCTCCGGCCTGCTCTCGGGCGACTCCCCGGACGGCGGCAACTTTGAGTCCGTGTCCAATCCGGTGTCGCCCAAGGGGCGGTACCAGGGCCTGGGCAACACCATGACCCCCCACTCTCTGTCCGCCCCGGCCGGGTTCAACGCGGCCCCGTGGGAGGAGGACGGGTACGACGAGGCCAGGCGGAGCGACCAGCCGGCCGAGGTCGGGGAGGAAGTACCGAGCGGGTCGGCAGAGCCCACCGTGGCGGATCTGGTTGTTATCACGTAGCGTCGCTCAAACTCTTTATGGGGATGTGATTTAAAAAGATGTTGGACAGCGTCCCGGCCTTTTTGTTTTATTTTTTGATTGACTTATTGCCTCTATGACCAGACCAAAAGTACCAAGTCTTTTTAGTTATTTGACTAGTTCAGACAGCATCTTCCAATGGTCCTAAAATAAACTACAATTACTATGTACGGATTTTCTGTATTACTCCCGAAGGTGTTTCTCTTAAAACACACTAAATGTTATAGTTCGGTACATGTTGGACATACATACGTCTTTAGATTCGACCCAAGGGGTTTAAAGATGTTTTTTTTGCCAAACCCCCTGCTTTTTCTAATGGACAGCCCATGCTGACTACTTCAGTATCTGTTCTGTTGTTGTCGGCCGGCACAGCAGTTTATTTCACCTTGGAAACAAAACACCATTGTTTGCCCCGCACAAAAGATCCTTGTCAAAAAATTTCCTCTTATAAACTTGATGTTATTTGACTATATATTAAGAGCACATTTTTACAAGCTTTAGGCATTACAAAAAATGTAAAGCTTGTGAAATATTTGCTGCCAATAAAAAAGGTTGATTTGGAATGGGCTATCATTAGCGCAAGACATCATGAGCATTTATGAAGTCTAAAATGATTACTGTTGATTATTGCGGGAAGGGGGTATTGAGAAATCGTTCGTACCCAAATAGTAGCACATTTTCTATCGATTTTGAGCTCTAGCTCTCCATGCACTCGTTTTAACATGCATAGCTCCTAATCGGCTACAGAATGTAACTACTGTGCACTCATGCCTTACTGCTAATCTCTTCGCTATGGAACTACTCAGACCACGATGTTATTGTAAATACTACTCTGTATTATAATCACCTTAGAACAGCAACTATTGTCAAGCAGCTTATTCCATCCTTGGTACCATCTACGCTGGCCTAAGAATGCATTGCATTTTATTTCAAAGTTGCATTCACATCTGATACTTATAACATGAATTGAACTGATTTGTGCTGGGCAATGAAATCGGTAAATGCACATTCTCATTCTTTTTCTTAATCAAATGGTCTGTTTAAAGTGATCGGACCGCAGCACAATCAGCTGTATGTCAAGTTGGTGTGTCGCATTGCCTTATCTGACCTATTGAATGGTTTTAACTGTTTTGTTCAAAGTTGGATTAAATGTCTGACATTGTTTAAATGTTCACCAGTAGTGTTTTTGTAGTGGCATTATTGAAATTGTCAAACATTTATGTTCAGAGTGTCTTTAATGTGTTTAAAGTCAACTGAAAATAGTCTACTGGGACAAACACATACATGGGTAAGTTCTGTGAGGTAAGAGGTCACTGCTAGAGTTGCATTATGCTTGGCACTGGGCAAATACCCTCATAGGAAAAAACAAATAATAACAACAAATAATGACATGCTTTTTCTATTACAAATAGAAATACATTCCACTTTTGATGAGATGTTCAAAATGGAGGACGTCATTAGTTGATCCCTCATCTTGACATGTATAATTTTGTGAGGATATATCTATTAGGAACTTTGTTGTAAAAGGCTATTGTGGAATACAGAGGAAAAGGATGCTGTCGTTTTACACAAGCTCGGACACTTGGGGATAACATTGATGCTGGAATTAAATAACCTAACAAGTACAACGAGGGCAGAAAATACCTTGGAAAAACTTCACTTTAATTTAAAAAAAAAAGCATTACCTTCATAGAAACAATACTGACAAACTAGTCGACACGACGGCGCTCTGGGCCTTAAACGGCGCTCGGCGCTCCTAGCTGGTTGTCATGGCGACGGGGGGGACCCCTTCGGTGGCGGCGGGCTCGTCTATCCGCGCCGACATGGAGATGCTGCTCTTGTGGAGCTGCACGGCCAGGCGCACCCAGTCCCCGGCGCGGACCTCCAGGGAGGGCTGCAGCACCACGGCCGCCTGCTTCCAGTGGGAGTCCTGGCTGAGCGTGCTGACGCTCACCTCCGGGTCCAGGTGGATCTGGTACCAGAAGGGCACCGCCGTCACCCGGCCCGACGACGTGGCCCGCACCTGGTTGGGACGGACAACAGGAGCGGGGCGCTTGAGGAAGAGGTAGCACACTTCTCTCAGTGACTCAATACACGATCACATAGCAATGTACTGCTCTCAAAAATCAATGGAAAAAAGAAAAACAGAAAAGATAAATTCAATCTGTATAACGTTTTATTATGATGTGCGATAAATACATTTTCTGAAAGTGCTGGTTTCAAAATCTAAATTAAAAGCATGCAAATTCAAATAGCAATTTCTTCTGAGGACCCCCACCCGCCCCCAGTAAGTTAGAACAACACAAAGGCAATATAACAGCAGGCTCTAGCGTACCTTGACCTCTCTGTTTGTGTAGTTGGCGCTGGCTTTCATGAGATCCAGGACAAACAGCTCCACAGACTCACTGAGATGTCTGCAGTCCAGGGTGGAGAAGTCTAGAAACACATGGACTGGTACCTGAAGAGAAACCGAAAAAGCCAACATTGTTGGGAAACATTGTGGAGTTCCCATCTGTTGAACCAGGAAGACGGCATTGAGGTTAAAACTTAAATATTAATTTATTCGATTTGGAGAGTCAAATCCAAATGATTATTATATTTTTATTTCATTCATTATGTTTTTGTTTTACATTACATACCCTTGAGTTTCCAGAGTAATATTCCAGATTTAATATTAGTTGATAAAACAGTTAAAAAGTTATAATCTCTAAAGTAAAATGTGGATATCAACCCACTTTCACCACTTATACAACAATGGGGGGCTTAGAAAGCTACAGGCAGCGCGGGGGAACACCCCATCGCCACTGTCAGCTGCAGAGAGAACAAAGACTGTCACCTCCTCCTTGTCACGGTTGTGAGGATCTCAGAGTGGCCCTGTTTGATGTGCTTGAGTTAATGTGTGCTGATAGATTCAGGTAGACGAGTTTAAAGCCCGGGCCGCTGTGTGACAACTACAGAGCGCTTCAAAGAAGACATCTGCTCAAGTAGACCCTGTTCCATGAGCTATATCCAGGAAATTAAGCCTAAATATGACACTGAAGTTCGTAGCCTAAATTGATCAACCTAAATTGTACTACTCTGGTAATTTATAAGAAAAATATATATATTATAGTTATGCTATTACACTTTCACACCCTTTGAAAATGATCAGATCCAAATCTTTGATCACAGTAAAATATATATTTTAGGTTTTTAAATTATATTACACTCCCATGGAAAAACAACACGAGTCTCCCAGGGCTCGGATGTACGTGAATGATGCAAGTGTACAAACACCAGATCTGAGGAAAGCAACAGAGTGGAGGATAACATCAGGTACATGAGACGGAATACCAGACCAAAGGGGCAGTACCAGACAGGCTTGATGGAGATTTTTCGCAACTCTCCATCAACTCGTTCTATTCGATGGTGGTACCGAAAAGAACGAGTTCTGCAGACGATTACCAACGTTTACACTGAGGTTTGAAAGACTATATTCCATGAGGATTTATTTCTTATAGCCCTCCATGATATTGGACATACACCTACAGGGCCTTAAATGATGAGGCTTGCTGGTGGTTGACAGGGAGTTGAGTGGAAATGAGTAGTCGCTTAGATACATCCAGAAGTTTAGTCGTCGGTTAGGGTGAGAGTGGTGGTATTGCACTTGGGAGATACTCACGGTGAACTGGTTGATGAAGGGGGCGATGTTGAAGCCTAGCGTGGGCTCCTGTCCCTGCACGGCGCTCTCCAGCAGCAGCGTGTCCGACTCCACCAGCATACCGTACAGCACTATCCTCTCAGGAAACACGCGGCCCCCCTCCTCCAGCAGACAACTGGTGTAGGTCACACAAACCGCAAGGTTGCTCTGAACGCGCTCCGATCACCATCCAACTCAAATCATAGGACACTTAAAATGAACGAACAAAAGCAATCCTAAGTGGTGCTGTCTGCGGCCCATTGGCTCCCGGAGAAGAAGAAGAAGTAAATCAGGTTCCAAAACACAAACGGCGGTATTCCAAGAACAATCCGAGACCGGACGTCCAGGGCCGCACTTACTCACCTGGCCAGCGACGCCTTCTCCATCAGCCTCTGGCGTATGAGGCCGCACGTCTCCACGCAGTCCAGCACGATGGCGCTCCACAGCTTCTCCCGGGAGGGCCTCTTCAGCACCGCCTGGTCCTCCTCGTTCGCCTGGTTCAGCCAGAACTCCAGCCGCCGCTCGTGGACGCCGTTGGCCCCCGCCAGCCTCCGCAGGACGTCCTGGTGCTGGCTCTTCTCCACCGAGCTGTAGGCCTTGACGTGGGCGTGGCGCGCCGCCATCAGGGGCAGCAGCGAGAAGCCCTCCGACACGTCCAGGAAGTAGAGGAGGTCGTCGTTGGGGTCGTCGGTGGAGGCGGCGGCGGCTGGGGAGGGGGTTGTTGTGGCGGCGGTGGAGTTCACAGGGTGGACAGGGCTGCTGTTGCCCTTGGCGAGCGCCAGGCCAGTCAACAGTGTGTCCAGCGCCTGGTTGAAGCTCTGGTGGTAGTGTCTGTTGTTGAGCAGGGCTATCTCGGAGCACTCCAGCACGCACATGTCCCGGGGCGCGCTCTGGTGGGTCTGGAGGCCGGCCAGAGCGCTGCACAGCTCCGACTCCGGGGTCGGGGTCGGGGTCGGGGTGGCCGGAGCGGCGGCGGCCGTCGGGTTTGGGTCCAGGCGGATCTCGCGGCCGTCCCTCACCACGGCAATGCTGCAGAGCCTCAGGAAGGCGTCTCGACAGGAGACCTCCACCACCAGCTGGTCTCCGGGTCTCAGAGCAACGCCTGTCGATCATGACAGACAGTATGATGTTTGGAGTACAATAAAATATATTAAAAAAAAACAATACTTGAATAACAAGAGAACATGAGAAGTAGCAAATTGAATAAGCATTATAGACTGTTGAGGTGGGCATTCTTGACAAACTTGTGTGTATAAATAATTGTTTGATACTGAAACATGATTGTAAAAATAATGATGTGCACGATCATTTCACATACAGGACAGTGTGGTTACTGGGTTTGATCCCTTATGTCCTCTCTCTCCCAGTAGGCCTCTTTGAGCAAAATACCCAGACCCCCACCTGCTCCTTAATGAATTAATGCATCCAATTCACTTTCAATATATTGCAGGAGGTCACTTTGAATAGAAGCGGCTGTGCCAAACAACTCAATAGTAAATAGCAGAGAAAGGAAGAGGGATGCGCACCTAAAAGAGATTTGGGAGGACTGGAACTTGGGGGTGTGTGAGGATGAGGAGGAGCAAGGGGGGAGGGGGAGCGGGGGGGGGGAGAGGATTCCTCGAGGAATAACATCTGTTCACGTCTTGATGCCGGCGTGTCTCTTGTCAGGGGGTGTTCAGGGAAAATGCATATTTATTGCCTATAAGAATTTCATGAACACTAAAGAGTGTCACAGGCGATCGCGGCGCACACGTCGGCCCAGGAAACGGATGTCGCTGATCGGCGGGAAAAGGGGGGTGGGGGCTCCCCAGATGCTGCCCCGGCCAATTAGTGGCGCCGTGACATGCGGTGACGCGCTGCGGAGACGGAGCGCCCCGACTGGGAGCCGCGGCGCCTGCTCCGTAAACACCGCAGGCTTTGGAACCACCCGGTGAGATGACCTGATTGCTAAATCACATGTCTGTCTGCCAGGTTTACCGCAGCTGACGCCCCACCAAACACCAGGCCGCCCATTGTGTTGGGAATGGGGTGCAATGCAAATGCAAATATAGTTTATAGGTAATAATACAACATGATAATTAAATCATAAATTGTATCTTTTTTTTTTTAATGATGGGGATTATTTTGGGGGTAAATAATTCATTGTTTATTTAAAGATAATTTAACATATTTCCCTAATTTCCAGTCGGGGATAAATTTATATTAGTTTTACATTTTATTCATGTTTGTATTTATATCCATGTTTAGTGTTCATGGGAGAAAACAAAATCTGTTTTAATTGCCACTATATGACGGAATGAGTGACTTATGACCAAGACAAGATACAAACAACAATATCTCTACAAAAACAACCAACATAAAGCTGTGCATTAGTAATTAACAGAATAAACAGGTTATTCTGTTTTAATAGCCGTGACATAGATGCAGTATGGCTGACAACGAAGCCATTTCAGTACATATACTGCCATCCCCTGACAGAATTTGGAAATACACAAAACGTTCAATAGAAGATCAAATAATAACGGGCTTCTTATAACAAGACATCAATATATGTCACTGAAATAACATATAATCAAATGAGGAATAATAAAAAAGCAATGAACACCAACTTACAACTAAGGGAAATGGTGAGCAGCACTTTACAGAATGTGTACCATGCGTTTTTTGTCCGTAGGACAGGCTACAGGCTAGTGGTTGGGGTGTCTCACTCCCAGTTGAAAGGTTCAGGGTTCGCACCCCATTGTCCGCAGCCTTCTCATCGACACCCTTGAACAAGTTGCCTTACCCCTCGCTGCCATAAAATGACCTGTATCTGGATTCCTGCCCCTTAATGACCTGTATCTGGATTCCTGCTCCTTAATGACCTGTATCTGGATTCCTGCCCCTTAATGACCTGTATCTGGATTCCTTCTCCTACTTATTGACCTATGCAAGTCCCTTTGCATAGGTCAATAAGCATCTGCAAAATGACCATATAATAATATCCATCAATGAGTATGCCTTACTGTCCGGGTTCTGTATTGGGTAAATGGCCTGCTCCCAGCAGGTGTCCTCCTGGGGCCCGGTGGAGAGGCTGCTCTCCTGGTCCAGGTGGAGCTGGAACCACACGGCGAGGGCGTCCAGGTTCCCCTCCTGGGTGACGGGCAGGTGCAGGCGCTGCATCTCTCTGGAGCTCAGCCCCTCCAGCTCCTGGTGGTCATATGAGGGCTAGTATTAGAGATGCATTACAAGGCCCGGCTATGTCTAGTGCTGAATGTCCAGGGGTTTCATTCTCATTAATTCTCCTCCTTAACGCCAAGCAACACCCAGGCTTCCGCGGATATGTATATATATATAAATATATATATATATTCAAAAGGTGCTATGATTGAACAAATCATACAAACTCGTTTTGGTTTCGTTTCGTCCTTAACCTGGCAACCCGTGCAAGCTTCAAGTCTGGGGAGGAGGGGGCTGGCGTGGGCAACTCTCCAATACTGGCAATTCGGACTGCAGCACCCATTCAAAACACTTCATGTTGTTATTACACATTGCAGGAAGGACTTACGGATCTTGCTCAAGGATGCCTTCAAGGTATGGCTGCCGCCATTGGGCATTGATCCTGGCCCCTTTCACCCAAGCCACTACCCTACCCTGCCTCCATGGGCTGTAGCCCACCTTGACGTTGTTGAAGTCTATGTCCAGGGCCCTGAAGGGCTCGGTGAGGGCCGTGTATCCTCCGGGGATCCTGCTCAGCCTCTCGGTGGTGTAGGGCTCCATGGAGTCATCTGCGTCCGCAGTGCAGCTCACTGGGCTGTGGAGCTGGCCCACCGCCCCCAGGGACAGACCCCCGACCTCCGACACACACAGCCTGGTGAATCACGAAACTGATTTAATATCCAGGTAACATGTGGTGCTGCTTCAAAAGGAACAGACTGTTTCAGTCAACGGAGGCGAGTCTGAAATGGGGAAAGGGATGGATTGGATAGGTTTCAAATATCAAAGGCTTTTCTATGAAAACTAAGTTAGGAAAAATAATTGAACTGACAAAATGCCCTGGAGTTGGCCAGGATTATTTAGTATTAACTATTAGTCTTTGACCATTTTAGCAGACACTTTTATCCAAAGCAACTTAGAGTGATTTTAACTTTTTTGATACGTAATTAAGGAAGAGGTAGGATTAGACATCTTGCTCAAGGATGCCTACAGGTGACTACAGACAGTGGACTGCAAACCCAGAAATTACGGGGTTGACCATTACTTGGTGTTTCCCTACAGATAATGCATTGGAGGGATGTCGGGAAGACGTACACATGAAGTAGGCCTTCATATAAGAGTAACTGATGAATCCGGAAGGAGATCATGTGACCTACCGATGGTGCCGGCGGATCTCCACGCTCTCTACCGCCATGCCAAACACGGTGGCACCGGCCGGAATGACCCGGCCTGTCTTCGAAGCTTCCAGGGACATGATGTCATGGGGAATCTGCTTTTTATGACGAAAAAAATATATAGATGCACATTGCTCATCACTTCCTCTATATTCTATCTGGCCTATTATTCATGGCAAAGGTGCCATTTGTTTGTGTTCGATGACTCATAATAAGTATTGTATTCTGCCACACAGTTCCACTCATGATTACATGTTTGAATGTCAAATCACCTGTGGTGGCAGGAGCAGGTGGTGCCAGGCGTGGATGAGACTCTCTATGATGCCTTCTCCAAATAACCCTGCATCCACGGTCTCCGTCACAACCAAGGAAACCCTGCCAGCAGGGCAGAACCCAAATCATATTAGTAAGAATATAGAGAAACATACATCAAAAGGAGCAATGGGTATTATTTGGTTGACATTTTATTCAAGACAAATATTTCTATATTTTTCCTAGGACGGATTTGTCCACATAGAGCTAAACTAAATGCTTTGAAGATATTCCATGTGCTACCGAATTAGACAAGGTACAACATGATTAAAAATCCTTTTCAAAAACACACACCTTAAAGAAACAAAGTACAAAAATATATCACTACATTTAATTGAATACATATCACCACTGTGCTGTTTATACCTGTGTGGGATGTCTTTAGGCACCTCCATGTCCATAGATTTCTTATGAAGGATGTTAATTCCTCCTTTCATCCCATTCGCCGTCACCACCTCACAGGCCAGCTCATACATGGTCTTGGACAGTTCACAGGCAAACACCTCTGCAGCTCCTGCCTTCTTTGCACACATGCTGAATGTAATGTAAGCAGAAAATTGGAATGAATGGGGAGAACAGAGCAAAGGTCATGGGCATCCCCAAATGTGTATGTAGTATGACATGGAATATGATGTGTGACACACACACAAATATTAATTTAGAAGGGGTTAGAGCTAGCAGGGATGCATACATGCATACATGTAAATGCATGCATGCAGACACTGTGGTTTAAACCCAGGACCCTTCAGCTGAACACCCTAACCACTTTCCGTATCTACCAGTAACAGACAAATTACATATACAGCATGACATGACCACATCTAAACTGCAATAACTAGTACACTGTACTTGAACATATCACCCAGACATCAGGTGACTATATACACAGTAGACACACCAATTCAAACAGCAACACAACAACAGACCATTGTTATAGACAAACCAGGCGACAAACAAGTTATTGTTAATGAAGATGTCTCACCCCAGGATCCCCGTGCCAGTACCTATGTCTAGTACAGTGTCACAGCCCCTCTCCACTGCCTTCTGAATTGCTTGCTGATACTTCTGGTTCCTCCCGTGGTCGTTGAGCATCAGAAAGTGCCAGCGCTCCACCAGCCAGTTAGCCACACGGTAGAAGTTCTCCCTCGCTTCTGGGTAGTCCGGCTTCAGCTTAAGCGCCTTGTGGAAATGACCGGCAGCCTCATCCCGGAAACCCATTCTAAACAAAAAAAGGGGCTCGCTTTTAACTGAAAAATACAACCTCACGTAACATGGAATGTAAATACAAAAACAACTTTGACTACAAAGACCAACCAACACTAATTTGATACGTGCAATCTGCTAAACAATTGCATTATTGAGTAATTTAACTGTACTTTCATACAGTTACGTCACAGAATTGTTATGTTCTTGCTCAAGGATGCCTACAGGTAGACTGTGGACACTGAGGGAGCAAACCCAAAACCATTTGTCTGTGAATCAGACACCCATGCTTGAATTTTTTCATGTACTATATGAATTTTAAATTGGAACATACCTGAAGAGGTGCTCACCCATGCTGTTCAAGATAACCTCATCGGCAGGAAAGAGCTCCAAAGCTTGTTCGAAACAGTTAAAGAGATCCTGAACGCGCCCCACAGAGTCCAGCTCGTCGGCCCATTTGAACAGAGTGAACCTGAACGACTCCTGTGCGATCATGACATGGTTCACGAGTTAGAGATATGATATAATATATGTTATATTATTGGGCACAGAACGTTTACCACTTGATATCATTAGTGTGCATTGCAACATTTGACTGACAATACCACGTACGAAAGGTTTATGTTGACAGATAAAATGTAGTGGAGTGTGCTTTTGAATTTACCCTTGCAAAGTCTTTAAGCATAGGGGCAAGGTTAAGGACCAGGAGGTAGTGGACAAAGGCAGTTCCATAGTCTTGGTTAAACAAGCACTGCTGGGCACTCTCTAGGGACCGAGAAACCAGCTCGTTTCTGGCGGGATCCTCTCTTGGTTGCCGTCGGGTCCTCCTACCCCGCTTTGGTCTAGTGCTGGCATTGGGCATTCCTGCAATGTGCGTTGACATCTCAACATCAACGACATGAAAGATCGCACCAGACAGTGCAACATGGTGCAAATGACATGTATTTATATATTGATATATCACAATCAATATAACCATTTCACTCTCAGAATATAATTGTGTCAATGCAGTACACCGCATGTGGTGCGTGCAGACACTAAATTTTACCGGTTTATTTCCTTACCGTGTTATAGTTAGACCATCAACGGGAAAAAAAGAAAATACCAAACCGAATGCTTTTTGAACAGCGATAAATGGAATGTTTTCAGTTGTTTAGATAAGTAGCGCCTTCCAAGTGTCCAGCCTACAGTATCCAACCACATTAGCATCGTTGTTAGCTATAGCTAGCTGTCTTGAAAATGTTCTACAAACATTACAAGCGAGGAGGGGAAATCATCTATATGTTGAGGTTAAATCCACGCTAAACGTGAGGCTTGAACAATAGACATTTGTTGATTAAAAAACAATTCTACATCTGCATATGCCCTGATGAAAATACACGTGTCCACACACTAAGCAGCCCTGACAGAAACCTCCACCCGCACTTGTGTTCCAGGAGTATCTGTTCGTCAATCAAATAAGTCGCGACTGTACTTTGTACTCAATCTACATTGACTTATTTTTTTTAATGTTGTCATTTATACATACATAAAATATTGAAACACAATTAACATTGTACGTTGCGTATTACCTGAACAGACCAGGTCTGCCACACTGGGAACACAGCGGACCAATGTAAAGCCAGTGCCCGTGGGAGGAGCACAACTTTTGCTCCACTCGGACGCGCCCACTCGTGTCAGTGGAGTTTCATGATCTGTCACTTTGGTACTATGTGGATTTCGTGTTTGCAGTGGAGGACACATCCTCGGATAGGCTAGGGTACTGTTTTTGACAGCGCTATTTTACTGCTCAATCATAAGTCGTTGAAACTTTTAACCTTTTCGAAAAACGATTCCCTTTTCCCACCGTTTTTTCTTATTACCGCGTATTAGAAAACGAAGGAACTGCACCCATGCGCCTGAGTCCAAAGTTACCGTGCTAGCCAACGCTAGCTACTTACTTCAAAAAAGCTATGCTTTGCCAAACTAAACTGGGATTTAAAGGTCAACTCTCAGGTAGCATAGCTGTCGTTTTGCTTATCCTTTAAGGGAACAGTATATATTTTCACCTGGTACCTTCGCTAGCAGCATTCTGCTAGCAATATATCAAAGAAATGGGATTACACCCTCTGGAATTCAGTGAATGCTATCTGGACAGCCCAAGCTTCAGGGATAAAATCAAGTCACACGAAGCAGAGTTGGAAAAAACCAACCGATTTATCAAAGAACTCTACAAGGATGGGAAGAATCTAATCAATGCCACTAAGCGTAAGTTTGCATTTTTGTTCTCTCACACACATAAGGATATATCATCTTTGAATTCATGTTCTTTATTTGCCTTCAGTGGGGTTGGGCTTGTCGTTCAGGTGCACAATGAAGTCCCTCTGTTTACTATACGTTGTTCAGGTATTTATGGGCCTGGCCGACTAGGGTGCCCCATGCAGCCCCTGCACCCCCTGCACTGTGTTATTGTTTGTGTTGGGTACTTTCATCAGGAAAAATAATTAAACTATGCTTTGCAGGAACCTATTCACACAACTAACCCATTTTCCATGTTTGATTTCATGGCTTTACAACCATTGTATTGTGTCTTTACATTACGGTTTACTGGCCTGTTGCACTTCAACTCATTTCGAAATGAAAATAAAATAAACTTCCTCCTGACAAAGTAGCTGTTGAAAATTTTATGCTTACTTTCGCAAGCTATTTTAATAGGAAATGCTTCATATGTAGACGCTATAGGCAGAACAAAATGAAATGTCTCATTCATGTCATTCATTCATTCATGTCTTGATCTTGCACTTTCATTTTTCTGATTTCTGAAGCCTCTTATCAGCCTGTTATGTCAAGCTTTAATGCAATACATATCTATAAGATACCTGGATCTGTAAAATAATGTATGTTTGCTTCTTAAGACATACAACCCAAAAACTGTGTCCTGACAGTTAGTGTCACACAAATGCTGACAGCCCAGCAGCAATGTTATCTCCCAAGGTAGAGCTCATTCACAGCTACACTCAGCCTAATACCGGCATTTTGTCCTATGTTACCAAAAGTCTGCTGAAGAAGGGAGGATCTTTTTTTATCCGTCTTTTCTGTGGCTTCAACAACAAGAGGGCCACTTCTGTCACAAGCATGGCTAGATGATCATATGACTATTGACTATTGTGCTGCATTCAATTTTGCCTCTACTATAACCCATGCTAGATATAATGAGTCTGACCTCATGATAGAATGCAACCCTCAATGTTGTTTGCCTAAATATTGTGTTTTTTCTTCCACACATTGAGAAGCACTTAGCAGTCAAAGGTGTGCTAGAAAATAGCTTTGAACGCTCTTCGATCTCACTTCTCTCTTATTGTGCCAGAAAGATGGTATGTATCTTTCATGACCTCACTCTCCCCCCCCCATCCCCGGCCAGGGTTGTCCCATGGCGGAAAACCCTTGGCCCTGGGAGGAAATGTGCACGCAAGGCCTCAGCCCTAGTGCTGTGCCATGGAAGTGCCCACTAGAAGAGTGACAAGAGTGCAGAGGATATGCTCCTGTTTTAGTGGGTTTCCTCTAGAGAAACCCTCCTCCTCTTTAGTCTGTCCTTCATTGGCAATCCCATAATAGTCCTCCCTGATTAAAGCTCATCAGGAGTATAACAGTTAATCTGATCTATTCAGCAAAGGACCTTTTCTTAATTGTTCTTAACAAGGTCAAACCAATCAGAATAAGTTTCTATGTGTGATTCATCCACCGCATCACAATAGTAACACGTTAGATTAATGTTGAAGAACAATTAACAGCCAGCGACTTACTATCTTCTTTCAGATCCAGGTAGCTGAACTGATCATGAAGTATTACATTAAGTTTCTGAAAGTGGTCATCTAGAGTTTGCTATGTTACCCATTTGGACTTCTTCTATTTGACTTTGCTTTACAGATTCAAGTGTCCTCGTTTGCTCTGTTTGTTCCATCAGGTAGTTAAAACAGCCATGTGAAAGTCTGTCCCTGGCAGGTACATTTTGTGAAGGCCTGCCAGGATTAACAGTGGCTGGCTGCTTCTCCCTGTAATCACATTAGTGATTCTGCCAAGGTGCGACAATACACTCATTCATTAGAGCGGCATAAGCAGAGATAGACATGAGGTCATATGGGTGGAACGCATCTTCCTTTCTGACTCAAGATAGGACTTTTCCCTACCTTTACTAGTCATCCAATTGTAGATCCTTTATCAGCCCACTCTAATTTTTCCTTTTTTAAAATGAGTTAAGGTTTAAGTCCGATCTCCTACCTTCCCTTATCCTGGACGACTGTATAGCACATTCCATCTTGAATATTTCCTTTATTCATCTTTATTCACATTGTTCTATACTTGATGTACAAGATTGATTAGGCCTGCATAATTCTTGGCATCCTGTAACGTGCACCAACTAGTCTTCTTCTCTATTGGATGGTTGGATGGGTATTATTACTGCTTGGCAACAATCATCCACAGCCCAAGAGCCCATAAAATCAAGATGAACCAGAGAGAGACAGAGATGGCCAGGGCCTCTGGAGAGGAAAAACGGTGGAAGCTGTGTGAGATTCTGAATGGAAATGATGGGCGAGTGGAACAGGAAGGATTGAGGAAAGGCATGGCCTGTAAATATTGACTGCTCTTTTAAGGTCCGGGTCATAGTGAGAACCTGACCCAAGTGGCTAATCAGATAGAAACGTGTAGAAATCATAATAAACAGCGGGCCGAACAGGGGCCAATGAATACATTGTGCACAGGGCTGATAGTACACCCTAGAGGGTCTCCAACAAACTAGGTTTGACCTACAGATGGCTTTTTGAATTTGGTGTGTGTTTGTCTTTGTGGCTCTGCCTTTTCATGATTGTGTCAAGTATTCATGTGCTTAAACTTCTAAAGCAGACTAATTGTCTAATTGAAATAACAATTCATCTAGCAAGCGAAAACGTTGTGCTTTTGCACTTTTTAAGTCCATACAATAAGAAAATAACAATGAAATAAGTGTCTTAATTATTTGGGGTTGTGTGACTTGCGGTCTATTCCCACAATTTTTCAGGTAGTCTAGTTGAGCAGGGTTCCATTTTGTACGCTAGTTTTATTTCTCTCTATGCAGAGGGGACATTAAGGAAGTATTTTGCTGCTGTCAGCACTGATTATTAATGCCCGGTTTATTTTCCAAATGTAAGCTGGTCCGCCCTCTCCAGTGATTAAGCTGTAGTACTCAAACAGGAAGTGTGTCCATGCTGTAGATAGAGGTCACTTTGTTTATTGTCATATAAAACATAAATCTAAGCCCTTTCTAATTGTTGTAATTGTAATTTGAGTTTGTAGAGTGACATTGCTTTACAAAGGAAAAGCCCATTTTCTTATAATTGTTGTAGGGATTTATGACTGTAGACTGTAGAATCAGTGATCATGAGTGAACATCATTTTTTATTGCTGTCATCATTCATCATAAACCTAGCTATGAGTATTATACTTTGATCTGCTGTAGAAACTATATGCTACATCTTGTTGATTCTCTTCTCCTTTTAACTTGGCGGGGGACACTGCAGTGTCTCCGGGTTAGGTAATTTTCCCGGTATGCCGCTGTTTCTAAAGACTCATAAAAAAAGATTAGTTTGAGGAGGGGTCTCCATGAGTCATACTTGTGAGGCCAGCAGAACGGTTCCTCTGGTTTCAGTACAGAAACTAGCCAAGTTTGACAGCTTCCAGGTTTTCACCAAAATACCTTGCTTTAAAAGGCAAAAAACAAGGGGGAAGATTCTGCTTGGCCCCCTGTGTTTGGTATTTATTTATTTTTATTGCTGGGATAGTGCTGCAGTTATCGTTTTAATCTTTAAAAGCAAACCTTCCATCTGACACAGTTGTTATTGTTTGAAATAATAATCTTGTATTGATGTCAGTGCTTGGAATTCACACCCAACCTTTTGCATTGGCTGTTGCAAACTGTTGCTCTGTCTAGTATTTTCCTCAGGGGTAGAACACCGGGCATTTATAAATCGCCGTCATTAAAGTTCTTTTCCCCGTAAGTTTGGTTTGTGCTTCAAAAAGTGAGGCGGAATCTTGCAGTTTCTCAAAGTACACTACATTCCTGTAGCCGTGTAGCATATCGTATGTAGAGTGGATTCGTTGGCAGACGCACACTGTGCCAGACTCACAGATGGTGCTAATCAAGACAATGCAGAACTATTCTCTGACATCACCATCCCTGTTCCTCACCGACAGGAAGAACATGCATGAAACTGGAATCCTTTCCAGCTGAAAAGCATAATATGGTCTGCCTAAATTAAATTCAGTTGTAAAATACATGGGGCCAACATTGTTTTGTGCAGTAAAGCCACCCTCCCCCATTTAACAAGACCTCACGTACAGACACATCAATGCAACATTTACACGCACAAATTACCAATGAGTACCAACACATTTTGTGTGTAGCAAAACTTTTTAAATAGTTATATTTTAAGTTACTTTTGGACTTAAGGACTTAGCTACACCTTAGGAAAGAGACACCCTGTGTCTCTTTTTCTCCTGCTACCAGTGGAATATCTGTGGCAATGATTGCCTTAATATATGCCATGGTCTGTTTGCTACATGTGCTGTGTTAGTCAAATACAATCAACACTGACCGGGTTCTAGTGAAGCAATAGTTTTATGTTGAGAAAAGGGACACCAGCAGATGCCTTACTCTTCTCTCAGGTATTCTGTCTATTAACTCTTTTTCAAGGTTGTGTGCAATGTTGTCAAAACATGTTTTCACCGGCAGTGCTGCTGAGGCCTCTCACTCTCACTATTTCTACCGCTCTAGTTCTAGAGCAGTAGGCCAATTCCTTGGGGCAATGGGGGATTACAAGAGTTAACAATTATTTATGTTTTATCTATCTATTCTATTCATTATTTATACTCCATTTGTGAGTTATCAATTTATCAGTTACTAGGTTATAGACTACATTTTTATAAATAACGGCAAATGCAAACAATGCATATTTGCCATTAATCATATAAAGATTTGCTTGCTTTGTTTGAATGATTGCTATTGGTACCAAAAATTTATTTATGCCTGTTTGCTGACCAATCCCCAATTAATTTTAAAAAGTGAAAACATAATTCCGGGTTGATTGCCATCAGTGGGTACTGGGTAGGAAGTTACTTTTAACTTCTAAAAAACATATTGTCTGCTGTGATCAAGTAAGGAAGAAGTCAGAACAAAAATGAAACAACATTGTCGACAGTGAAAACGTTAGCCAGTGCAGGATTCAGGCCTCTGGCTAACATTAGGAGAGACGTGGCACTTTGTATCGCAAATCTTCTGTACAGAAGCAAAAGTAATGACAACCTTGACATAAATTGGCAGTCTTGCATAGTGCATGTTTGTGTCATCCTGAAGATAATGGTAGAATAGCATATAATTTTAATAGTTGGAGGCGTTTCCCATAACTTGCCAATCCCAGACGCTAAAAAACCCTCCCAGGTGCCCCGCAGGTTCTCATGTAGAAAAGGTATTGGTGAGACATATCCAACACGCAGCTATAATCGGTTGAGTCATCTCCAATGAACAATCAAACCAACTCTCATCTATGTAAACCTATCTAAGCACAAAGGTTTCTGCTCAGTTGACCGCCATGGAGCGGGACAGAAGTAGACCTGGCCTGAGTCACGATAAGTCTTACCATTACCCTTCACTCCATGGCATGTGCTTTGCCAGTGGGGACATGATCAAGACCATGTATGGCGTGCATTTTGACTTCTGGAATTAGTTCTACCTGTAGTTCTTTGTTCATCAGAAGAATGGAAGCATGTTTTACTACCAAAATAAAGGCTGAATTTGCCTGTTTCTGCCATAGCTTTGTATTCACAAAACAGTCCACCTACCTACTTCCACTTCAACGCAACAGTGCAATGTTTACATCACTCAGCCACTCCGTCAATAGTTTACTGAGGGCTGTGGGGGAAGGGGGGGGGGGTAGTAGGTTCTCTGTGTTTTAAATTGATTATCTATTTTCCCCTCTGTTCTGTGTGTACTGTATGTATATGTGTCGCCAACTAAATTCTCGTTTGGTAACAGGCTTTAACATCCAATGATGTTATATATTACATCAGCAGATTTCAGGCCTTTTCAGAGGATCTGATCTGACAGAAACCATCAGATCAGTTCTTCTTAATGCTATGCTTACACATTGGCCTTATTGTCTTTAAGACAAATACAACAGGAACTCCTGAATCTGATCCTTGCTGTTAATTAGTCAATGCTGTCATTGACCAATTTCTGTTTCTGTACCCACTGCAATGCTTGAACATGTTAGGGCTAAACAATGACCTCAATCTGTAATGAAAACAGTTTCCTGTGGTCGCTATTTAAAGGTCAAGTCAAGGAACAAGGAGTTGTAAATACCCGAGCCGTCTGAGCGTGCTGACTGAAGCCCTTAGCTTCCTGCTCTGTCCACCACATCATGACAAAGGCTTTCTACCACAGGTGTGCAGCGTTCACGCTGAACGGGCCCATGTTTGCATTGTTTAGTGCAGCAACAGAATGGATTTATATGACATCTGCATGGCAAGTTTGGATTGACGGAAAACCACAACGAGGCTACCGCTTTGAAACTGTTTTGAAGTGCACTCAGTGAGGCAGAAGCTCTGCCCCTTTGAGCCCAGATCAGGCAGCCATTGTCCAACACCATTCACATGCTTTTGGTCGGAGCTTTTGGTTGGCGTTTATGTATAGGCCTAATCCTTTGCATGTGCACACCACACACAAACACTGCTGATGAAGAGAAGAGAGCTAGCGAAAGAGAATGACATAAAAAACCAATACAAATAAATGATTAAATTGAGTTTAAAATAAATAAACATATGCAATTGCATTAGCAATATCTATTTTTTCCAATTAATGAACAAAGCTTGAACTTAATTAGATTAATTGTGGTGTGCTGTTAAACTGCACTCTGTCGTGCTCGCATTAAAACCCTTGTGTAAACCGTCACCTCCAAAGTATAAATCGTTTGTACCTCCCCGAAGGTATAAACTGTTGGGAGTATAAATGTCCTATTAATCTGTCATAGTGTAATTTGTTTATTCAATTTAAGGTTTTCAGCTGCCAGCATGAAAAAAGAAAAAAAAAGAAAAGTTGTTCTACGGCATATGCTCATAGTCATAGCTCTGTTCTTAAAATACTTTCCCTCTGCATGCTGTAGAGATTCCCCCGGGAACATCCATAGGCCAGAGATTCCCACCTCAGGGAATCTCAGCAATGCTTGGAAATAGATCACGACTGGTCCGATATACTCATTTGCCCTGGGTCCTTTCTCTGTCAACACTATCGAAAGTATGCCCTTGTATGGAAGCTGCTTTGGACAGTCATTTAGGACTAACTTTATCTTGTGTTATTGTGTTGCATTGGCGATCGGCTAATGCTTAAGAATATACCATGACTGCACTAGGCCCTTATATACAAGATCTCTATGTATAATCTATTCTGCGGTTAGTATAGAACAGTTTCTTTCTATCGGACAGTGGTTTTATGATACGATACGATACAACTTTATTAATCCTCCCTAGGAGAAATTTGTTTGTTGCAATAGCCCAGCAGCAGTAGAAAAACGCAGGATAAAAATAAATAAAATACAATAAAAATACAAAGTACCTATACAACAGTTTTAGTAGTAACTTGGTTTTAGCACCTCAATAGACTTGAAGTGGTTTTATTTCTTTCAGGTGTGGATTTAACTGTGTATATACTAGCATGCATGCAATGCAATCAAAGCTTAAGTGTCATGCAAACATGCAGCTCCTGCCCTTGACAGATTAGAGGTTTGATATACAACAGGATGTAGCAGGCCACCATCACAATGTAATAGGATGTTTGAAATGCAGTCAACCTCTTCTGTACCTGCATGGTTGCATCAATAGTGTAACCCTCCTGTCTATGCCTATGAGAAATTAGCTAGTATTGGTAAGACGGTTGTTGTGGATCACTAAGATCCATGTGATATATGACTGATGATGTGACATATGACAATATATTATGCAATAGTACTTACATTACATTGAACAATATGTATGTAAAGTATGTATTGTGCCCTTCTTTTAGAGCTTGGGATGGCACAGAGGAAGTTTGCCCAGTGCCTTGGTGAATTTCAGTTTGAGTACATTGGGGACGCAAAGACTGATGATGAGAAATGCATTGGTAAGTTTTGTTGGTAGTCCTTTCCACCTTTCAAACCAGATTATGTTTGATTCCCACCAGTACAGTACAACAATACAAAATACTTTTTAATAAAAAAAATATATAATTATATGTATGTTAGATTTTTGGTTTGCACCATTGACAACTTGTTTTACTATGATATTCTTTCAGTATAACGCTGTCCTTTTTCACATTATTTGATATGCAGTGTACGTGCATATTTGTGCATGCGTGTGTCAGTCTGTCTGTGTATGAACACTCTTGCGGTGTGTTTCCTGTTATAATAATATGTATTTTTGTTTTTTAGATGATTCATTATTAGAATTCTCTTCCTTTCTCAAAAACCTGGAGGACCAAAGAGAGCTCATGGTAAGCATTGCTTGTAGGAACATGCCTGGGACAGGGGGATTCTCCAAAGCAGCCATTTGACTGTACACCTTATGTGGTTTTTTTATGACTAGGTCTATGCATCCCGCATGCGTGCTTGTCCTTGTTTGTGTTTGTGTGATCATTTATCTCTATGGAAGTGTTCAGTCACATGGTTTCGTTCCTGTTACTCAATGTTACTCTGCCATAGAGCCAGTCACTCTCAGATGATTTCTACATAGATACTACCCACATAGTTTCATAGGATGTTGCGGGAGTAGTTCTAGTCCTTTGTTTACTGGTTAGCAGCAAGGGATACATTTCAGTTAGCCTAATTCAGTTGCAGTTAATACAATAAAATGTTTAACTTACATTCTTTAAAGGCCCATTGCGTTGCGGAGTCATTTGTAATGATGACCACCTCTTTAACACTGCATTCTGGCAATGTTTGACCACCAGTAGCGTCCACAACATATTTGTAGTGTCAGTTGAAAATCCATAAATGCATTGTAATTGGTGCTAAAATCCCCAATCATTGTGCGAAAACCACATTAAAATGTGTCTCTGAAACTAAGTTAATTGACCTGAATAAGAAGTAGGTAATGCTTTCAACACATTTCCACCATTGGGTGACTCATTAAAAAACGCACTACAACAGCCCGTCCCTTGTGCCTTGGCAGCCTGTCTAAGGTCCACTGTCCAAGCACATGAGACAAGACTGGAACTAGGCAGGGCTGCAGAGTTGAATTACCAAAGTTACCACAGTCCTTTTAATGGCAGGACATGTTCAATAAGATTAACATAGCAGTACACCTGACGTCACGGCACAAGCTATGAAAACAAGGAACTACGTTAAGACCAACGTACCCGCAAGTTTCTCATTCGAAGACGAAGCTTTGCTACACGGTCAGTCTGATGAGGTTATAATAAAAGCAAATCTATTTTGGAGGGCGAGCACTCCAGGCTCAGGTTACCCTTGAGACCTTGAGTTCAGCGCAAGTTGAGTCACACTGTGCAGAGATGATAGCATCCAGCAGACCGGTCTTAAGGCAAGCACCCAAGGCATCATGCAGTTCGCTCATATTCCCCTCCTTCCCTCAGCAAGCTAGCTAGCTAGCTCCTCTCCTGTAATGAGCACTGTCTGGCTGTGTGCTGAGGTTGTCTAAACCAACATGCTTGTTGGTACTTGATAGGGTTAGAGCAGGATTGCCCCTGCTGTATCATTACTATGTAATGTCCCAGAGGCCTGTGGTGTTGGCTGTCGGTGGGCAACGAAGCTGTTGATCCGTTGGTTCAGGGCCAGCTGAAGAAACCGTCATGCAACATATGCAGCTTAGTTATGTGCTCAGTCTACAGTGACATCATGGTGCAAAGAAAGAAAGGGGGCAGACCCTGACATGGTTAGAGGAACACTGTTCAATTTCGAGTGGTGTGTGTGTGCCTCATTGCTGTTTATCTAACACCATATCAAGTATCAACACTCCTGTGGGCTTTGGATGTTTCCGCCTGTAGATTTTGACATTTACGGTGCTCCACTTCACCTCTCTTGGGAGGGGTAGGCTACAGGGTGAAAATATTTCAGCCAATCCCAGAAATGGCTCGTGTGTTTTGAAATGACAAATGTTACTAGTTTTTACTCATCTGTCTGGGAGAACTGAGTAATCTGGGATGGGCGTTGTGGTTGAGGACAAAGCGTGGAAATATTTAAATCTCCATGTCATCAGATTCTTTAGTGATGCACAAATGAAAGAAACTTAATCCTTATCCATTACCTTAAAATAACCTTTATCCAGGAGTTAAACTAAGAAAATGACACTATTTACTATTTTGAAAGTCATATTTCTATGCCCAAAGGCTCACTCCACAGAACCAGTGTAGGTCTTTATTAAACAGGTTAACTGAGTTCAGGCGCTCAAGATTACTGGTTGCTTTGGGAAGCTGATCTCCCTTTATCTAAGTATAACTGAATGACTATTATTATTCAAGTGTTGTATTATAATCATAGACTCCTAGCCCTTTTCTTTTTAAACTGCCATGCACAAGTGCCTTGAAAATGTTACCGATACAAGCTCTGTGTTAAACTATGAGGAAGACATAAACATGACGAAGAAGGTCTTGTTCTTTCTAGATGAGGAACATTACAGAAACATTGATGAAACCCCTGGAGAAGTTCCGGAAAGAGCAACTGGGCGCGGCAAGGGTACTGTATGACTTTGTTTCAGACACTTTTTTGCATGCAAAATTACAATAAACCATCTCATCATTTCATTTCTGTAAAGCAAACCCTACTCTTTGAGTTCTGTTTCCAACTATCCCAAACGTCCCTTCCGTCAGCAGGACAAATCATGTGTTTCCTCGCCCTCCCTCAACTTATCTCACTGTGTTTTCTTCTAGACGGAAAGGAAGAAGTATGAGAAGGAAACAGAGAAGTACTACAGCTCCTTGGAGAAGCTTTTGAACATGTCAGCAAAGAAGAAGGAGCCCCAGCTCCAAGAGGTACCGCCACTTCTCCAATCCACACAAATAGGGAAATGGAGAAAAGTCGAAAGAGGAAAAAAAGAGGGAACAAACTCTCTCTTTAAGAGGTTAGGAAAAATACAGCGTGAGGGGGGGGGGGATTTGTCTCCAGTGTCATGGTGATGGGCAGCAAGGGTTTTTCTTTTTCAACAGTGACTTTCCGCTGGCCCGGCTAACAGTAACAAGCCGTTTTCCTGGCAAAGTGTGGAGAGGAAAGGCATGCTCAGTGTTAGCGTACTACCAAGGTCAAGCCCCAGCAGCTGTGGGCGTTGGAACAAACCCGTGACATAATCGTAGCCCTGGCTACACACACGCTGGGCTGCAACGGCTTTACGTTGCCGGAGGGAAAGCGTTAACGTTGTGCATTGTAAAGAAGGGAAATGCAATCCTATACACAATGTCTTTTACTGTCTTTCCCCTTTGGCCTTTGAGATCCTGAAGTATGGAGGAGATATGGGAGGTCATGCCATGCCATATGACTAATGGCTTGATTTGACAAGGAGAGAAAGCAATCTTGAACTGTTGAGTTTTTTTACTGCACGCTGTAAAAATAAATAGAAATACACTATTATTTAATTCCATCTCAGATAAAAAGATTCTATTGTCCCTGATAAGGACAATACAATCTTGTTACTGTACCATTAATAACAAAACTAGATAATATACTTGTATTTATTTATTTGTGCACAATTTATGGAAAGTTATTATTATTCAATGTTTTTGACACACAGGCTAAGGTATGGCCATAAATGCCAAATAGCAAATTCCCCCCAGCACTTGCTTAACTGAGCAGCATTACTATCACGTATTAAGTTAAATCGTATCACTTATGTTAATGCCTCAATCAAGGGACTAGTCAAAGGACTTCATGTTAACTTGCAGACAGCTAGTGGAGGCATGTAACAAGCACCATCACGCATTGTCCTTTTGAGCCAACTAAAGCAGCGATAGCCCCAATCCCTGCATCAGCCCATGGCTGAGCAGCACTTAGTAATGTGCTGGTCCTCTCGTCCTCAGGCAGACAGCCAGGTGGAGGCCATGAGGCTGCACTTCCAGGAGGAGTCCCTCGACTATGTATGCAAACTGCAGGAGATCCAGGAGAGGAAGAAGTTTGAATGTGTCGAACCAGTAAGTCCACCGGTAGTAGTATTCAGACATGTATTTTATATACATTGTATATGTATTCATTCATTGATTCATCTGTTTAAATGATTATGACCAAAGCCGAACTGTGAACGGTCCTATGTCAATGTACTCAAATTCTCCTGATTTTGATCTTTGTCTTTATTGTATAGTTTCTGTTTAAAGATTGAATGCTGATTTCCATTGACCTAATCATTTACTTTGCTTATCTTCATCTTAAGCATAATTTCTTCTCCCATTGCCTCTCCAGATGCTGGCCTTTTTCCAGACGGTCTTCACCTTTTATCACCAGGGATTTGAGCTTGCCAATGACTTTGACCATTACAAGCAGGCCTTGCAGATAAATATCCAGAATGTAAGAGGCACATGAAGTCACTCATTCCATTTGATGATTGCATTTCAGCTTTTACCTCACAATAACATTGCATTACCAGACCTATTAGAAATAAAATGGATGCGGCGCCCTGGTGGCTTAACCCCCTAGTGCGCTAACCATTGAGGCACTAGCCCTAGTAGCGGCCTAGGTTTGATTACCACCTGTGGGAATCAAACACCGTCCGACTCCACCTTCCAGTCCACCTAGGCACAAAAAGCCCATCAAATATATTAAAACTATTAATTTAATGGCTATTCGACTCTGGCTATGTCCAAATAAAAACACAATGTGCAATGTGTGTGTTATGGCAGTATCCACAATCCTTTCTGATCTTGCTGGAATACGTTCACCTCTCAAACCTCCCTCAGGGGCAGTCGAGGGCGTTTCCTGGGGAAGCATTCAGAGTTTTTGTTTCCAGCGGTTGTGCATCATGACCGCGGTCTGTGTGACCCCAGAGCACCTGGAAGTGACGACAATCCAGTGTCCCTCTGACCCGCTACCTCTTCCCCCCCGCAGACGCGGAGCCGGTTCGAGGGGGCCCGGTCGGAAGTGTACGAGCTGATGAAGCGGATCAGGGAGGCGCCACAGGAATACAGACAGACGAGTCCGATAAGCAGCGAGGGCTACCTTTATGTGCAAGAGAAACGTAAGACTGCACCCCTGTGCTGAGTAGGTTTTAAATCGAGGGATTTAATTGTGCGTTTAACTTGCGCCAAGCCCTCTTGTGCACTTAACTACTGCTAATAAATGTTTTTTGCTGGCCAAAGCTGCACTGCATTCTTATCAGTTGTTTTTTTGTTGGCAACCGGGGCAGCACTTTGTGTGACAATATTGAGGGAATGCTTTGATCATTCTCAGTTTTGCCTGTAAGTGGCTTTAGATAAAACAATCTACTCAAGTGCTGTTAGTTTATTTATGGAACAAGTTTAAAAAACAAACAAAGGTTAGCCAAAGTGCTGTATAGCTTAGGTTAATGAAAACCGCAATATACAGCATCAAATAAAACGGTAGATAAAAGACATGCATGCTCTGAATAATCTAGTTTGATTCAGACACTAAATAATGTAATGCTACAGTGAACTCCAGTGGTCATCTGTGTGTGCGTGTTCCAGGACCACCTCCCTTTGGGTCGAGTTGGGTGAAGCGCTATTGCACATTCGTCAAGGAGCAGAAGATCTTACACATGGTGACCTTTGACCACAGATCTGGCGGAAAGATGGTGAGAACCCATCCAAACACATAATGTTACTACAGTCTGCAAGACATGTTAACATGACTGACTTCAGTCGGTTATGTCTCTCTTTATAGCAATGATCACTGTATTTCCGCACAGGAATGTTATACTCTATACTACTATATTACTCTATATACTTTATTTGACCTGACGAATTTCCAAGAAAATAAATAACTGCGTTACAGTTTTACCGGCTCATAGATGTAACATCCTTTTATTGTCCTGGGCAATATGGGTAATTTGAATAGACTAACAATGCAATATAAATCAGTGTTAAGCCATTAAGTTGAGGGCAGGGCCTAGACTGCGCTTTCAGCTGGGTCAACTCTCCGCCGAATGGTTCCCTTACTTTCTCTTGTATCGGATAAAATCATTCAATGTGATCATCCATCCAGCAATGTATTCTGATTGGGCCATTTTTCTCTCTTCAGGGGGAAACCGAGTCGGTCACTCTAAAGTCCTGTGTCCGCAAAACTACAGACGTGCTGGATCGGAGGTTCTGCTTGGACCTTGACATCACAGATCGGTATACGCCATGCATCATTATTCTCACACTTTCTCTTTGTGTTATGTGGTTATACTGTAAATGGATCACATAAGCAACAACCTTATAAAGATAAAGCAAAAATAACCGCAACCTTCAGACATACACTGTCCCAAGGCTACGTACACATTTGGCTTGCGCTGTGCGTAGAAGGGCATCAAGTGCCGCTAAATCATCATCATCATACTAATTATTTAAATGTACGAGGAAGCACAGCTCCCAAGAGGCATCGTAAGACCATTAAAGGTTACACAAGATATATATACAATTGCTTGAACTAATACAATTCATTCTATCTAGTGCCCCCCCTCCGTCATCTCCCTGGGGTTCGCGCCAGCCCTGACCACGAGACGGCATGGCCCAATTTATTGCCGATGGTAGAAAGGGAAAAGGAACAGCCCGGGATCGCAATGATCCACGTGTGCTTGTGGAGACAGTGAATGTCTTGAATGACCTGTCGTCTTTTGCTATATTCTCAGAGGTCCCCATCGAGGAACACTCTAAATTCTCCTGAAATAACTATTAACAGTGGTTATCAATCGCTAGGACATAACCAAAGTATACACCACAGAGCAATTACAATCAGGCTAGCGAAATGGCCAGCCGCTGTACTGTAGAACTGTACAGGGCGACAACAATTCCTCAACCTGCATAGATTGAGAACTCACAAATGCTGTTCTCAAAGAAGCCTAATGATACGGAGCATACACTACAGTCAGTATCTGCACATCTCCACATTGGCATTGTTTCCCGTCAACCTGTCTCCTACAACCGTCGCGTGCGCTTTCACACGTTCACCGAACGTTTGTTTGCGCTCACTGTTTACCTCTCGCCCTGTGGCTTTTCTGCTCGGCTGGCGGAGGGGAAACTTGTGGGGGCTGAGGGTTAAGTCGTGACACACTGCTGCAGTGTTTTGTCGTCAGGCTCCTTGCCTGCCCTGCACTACACGGTTGTTCGCCATCTTTGTCTTGCTGTCGATTAAAGGTGCTATAGGAAAGATTGAAGTGCATTATTTGGATATAATATGTTTGAAATGTCATAGCCATCTGAATACGTCCCCATAGCATCTTTAACACAGATGTTTTAAGAAAAAGATAATATGACGCCTGAATAAACGTCATGGGTGATTTCTGCTGACCTAAGCAGCAGGACTCACCCGCGACTTGTTTAGTGTGGTTTTAGACAACAAAAGCTGTCTAGGCCGCAGAAAGGTAAGCTGTCTATTTGTGGATCACAGGACAGACTAGTGAGCAGGACATGGGTTCATGGGGGATGTCAACAATAAGAAAACTGTGGATTTACAGTGCCCATGTTGTCATACGGTTTGGTTATTTTTGCGTGATTACCAGGTCATATCATGCATTATTTTGTTTCTCTCCCCCTCTCAGTCCCGGGACAGTCCTGACAGTACAGAGCATGTCCGAAGATGACCACAAGTTCTGGATGCAGGCCATGGGAGGGAAGGAGCCTGTGAGTCAGCTAACCCTACCCTCTCTACCCTCTCATCATCTCTCACACTCCCTCTTGGCTTGTCCAGGCAAAACAAGGCTATATGCTGTTTATGTCTTTATGTAAAATCACATGGTGGCTTCTTCATGTTGTTACCCAGTGTCACTGTGTCGCTTACATTCCTCATCACTATCAATGGTTTGAAAGGCAGTATATGTAATAAAAGTAAATGTGTTTCAGGCTTTTTCCTTTTCTTTTTGCTTCTCCAGGTTGGACATTATCTTGGAAGGACCTGCTCCAAAGAAAGAGGAAGTAAGTCTCTAGTTGAGGTGGAAGTTATAACTAAGTTGTGGTTTAACTTAATTGGGGGATAGTTCTAACTTTTCTTCTCAAATATATTTCCTCCTCCGTAGTTGATGCCCAGTTGGACGACTTGGGCTTGACCTTTGTGCAGAACTCGATCAATGCCATAGAGAAAAGAGGTATGTTTCTTTTAGCCTGGGACTTGCAGAGAATACAGGGTTCTCTGTGTGTCCGTAGAATGATGTAATATGCTTTTTAAAGCTCTGTGTCAGAAGTAGCTACATTATTCTAACACAAGAGGGCAGACTTGCTCCATTATTGAAACCATTAAACGTATTCTAGTACGGCTGTGTTCTTTCTATCCTAGTGAGATATTGATGTTGAATGTATTAATATCGATGTCTCTTGTAGGTATCAATGACCAGGGCTTGTACAGAGTGGTGGGGGTCAGTTCCAAGGTCCAGAAGCTCCTCTCACTAATGATTGGTGAGACACACACTTTCGCTTCATTCCTCCATTGTGCATTGTGCATGTGTGAGCCATACGAATATGTACTTTATGGTTTCTCAACTCTCCTCAGCTTACACTTTCGTTCTTACTTTTGTTCTTTGGTTCTTTCTTTCTTTCTTGCTTGGTCGATATTAGCACCACAGACCTCAGTCTACCATGTAGGGGAACAGGTCTTGATGGTGGCCTGGCCAGCCAGCGACACCCCGGATTCACCCGTGCAATCCCCCTGCAGGGGGGCCACTTTGCTTTTTGTTCACACTAAGCCAAACCTTTATAAACCTCACATCTGGGTTCTTGCCATCCATAGCTCGCACAACAACAACAAACAGATCCCTACCCCCTCCCTCCCACCCATCTCCTCTCCCCTTGCATCTCTTTTGACTCTGAACGTGTTCTCCAGGATCTTGTCCCTCACCTCCAGGCCCTCCCCACACCCCCCTGTCTGCCCTCCCGGTTCCTGCCGTCTCCCTCAGACATCAGCTTTACTCTTACTCTGTGCACTGAATGACAAAAGAGCCAGACCGATGCCAGCCCCTGGCTGGCCTCGCCCTGGCTTTTCGCCCCCCCCTGTCTCCCCCGTCCCCTACCCCCACCGAGCTCCTTTAGCCTCCAAACTGCCAGCTAACTGTTTAGACCCCATTAACACTCTGCTATAGAGCACAGGGTTTGCCTAATATGGTGGAAGACAGGGCTGTTGGTTGTCTGGAATCTACACCCTTTAGCAGTTGAAAACATGCCACATTTAGAGGTATACTGTCTTTACACACATAATCCTCTAATGTGTGTGATTTAAGTTATACTGATGTTATGTTCCCTGCAATCTTCTTATTTTCTCAATCATACGAGTACAGTTTTAGGACGTCCAGTTGCGCAGCCACAAAATGCAAATGCAATTTATTATTCACACCCCATTAAAGGTAACGTATATGTGCCATTTGGCCGTGAAATAATAGATGTGGAAATCCAGAAAGGGAAATTAGATCCTCTTTAGTTCTTGCTTAAGAGAATGTTTGCTTTTCTTGGTTCTTGCCAAGTCAATAGCCATACCCTCCAAAAACGAGTCCTATCCATCCCGCATGCGGCCCCATAGAGATTTTACTGTTGTGCAACCTCTGAAACCACTGCTGAGTGGACAGGCTTATTTAATCTCCGTACAGGGCGCAGCAATAACCTAATAGCAATAACATAAACTGCTGGAGAAAAATGTGTAATGTAATCACATCTTCCCCATAATGTGGGGAAACCCTTTTTTTCTAATTTTTTTAGTTTATAGTAATCCATACTCTGTAAACAATTTTGTTTACATACAGTTCAATTCGAAACACCTGCTGTGCTTCTCTCTTGGTTGTATGCTACTTTATAATAAGTTATGGTGGAAAGGGAAAATAGTGAGAAATAATTCATTACATAGAAGTCAATAAAATATGGATTAGACTGGGCAGAGGCATTGCCCCATATCTCACTTCCGTTGGTCTATATTTTAACAGGAGTGCGTATCCAAGCCTACAAGGGATTAAAGCATACTTTCTGTGGGTTGTACACTAGGGGGAGCCAGCGATGCCAGTAACTGGGCCTGTAACATAACGATGAATACCAAACACGAAACATAACACCCCATTAGCACTTCCTTTTTACGACCATTTCGGGATAAATGGCCCATGATGAGACTTATTTAATTAAGTTTATTTTGTGTTGCATCACTCGCTATGAATAAATTATGAATACTTAAAAAAAATACATCTACACAATATTTATTAAATCATAACCCTTACCCTGAACAGCATTCCATTGCTGCATTTTAAACCCCTCTGTATCGTGTTAAAGTGTAAGTGAAGCCCCTCTTGCAGCTCAAATCCGTACACTGAGATAATCTAAATGTTAAACAGTTGGTAAACTAAAAGTCTTCTAGGAAGTTCTAGGAAGGGGGGGTGATGTGTTATTCCCATGGTTACGACCCATTTGTGTTATTCATTTACACAACTGTCGTTGTGTAGGAGCGTTATAATGAGATATGTTTTACGTGAAATGAGGCACACACTGTGGCGCTATACTATAAGCATCCAAGATGCATAACTGTCTCTCGAAACCAGACATCAAAATAAACCGCTGACCAGCTCCACGCATCCACCGTGATGTTCTGCTGTAGTTGCCAAGAAGTTTATCCCCCTCTCGGACACTGCTGTCAACGTATAGTCACTGGCCAGGCGGAGCTCAACACATCCACATACACCTCTCCACACTGTCACGAAAAGAGTTTGAAGCAGAATAGAACGTTCCCAAACTGGTTGACGAACAATGGCGTGAACATAGAAGGATTATACTCCTGTTTTCTCTAATGTTTTAGTAACAGTGACCAAATGGCTTAGATGTATACATTGATAAAGAAGACATATCATCATGTTAAAAAAAACTGTCTCGATTCAATGCCCCTTTAACAGTGGTTTACAGAACTTAAAGAACATAACTAACATTTTTATGATGAACAAACATTTTATCCCAGTCCAGGTCCAAAGTACAATTTTGTTTAACGCATACAGTATACACTCATAGAACCGCACACAATTAGCTGCAAACTCCACACATGAACTATAGCTATCAGAGGGTGATATTGGGCAGATGATGTTGTGTACAGAACGGCTGAGGGAAAGCACAACACCAAGGGGATTTAGCTCATTTATTTAGTTATTTATTTGTATGGGCTTTTTTTATTCCTTTATGGACAGAGTAATGAGAGACTGGAAAGTGGGTTGAGACCGAGTGGGGAAGCCCTGTAGCAATGGACCGCAGGTCGGAAGCAACCCTTGTTTGGTACGATGCACACCTACTATGTGGTAAAGGAGTTAGTGGGTTGAGCCACTGAGGCACACATATAAGGGATTTACCAGTACTCAAAATCACATGAATGGACCTTAAATCACCCCGGTAACGGGTTTCCTCTGTGACCTGGGCTCCATGGACATGTAGATTCTGCTTCCGCATTACCCGACTCACCAGGGGGTAACTTAAGGTGCAACTGTAACACCACCCTCCTTGATTCACTGTCGCTACCCAGCCCTCACTGGTTCCACCCCCTGCGGGACCTGGTGCAGCAGTAAGGGATTAATTAGACTCCATAACGTGTAAAGAACCAGTGGACCCTCTCCAGCAGCTGTGATTTCCTGCCCAGGAAGTGAGGCTGGAGGAGAGGGCTCTATCCTCCCACATGGCCAATTACCAAGAGTTATTTTTTCATTGTACAATATTCAAACTTTTGTTAATCAAGACCTCACACATGGAAAGTTGAGTTACTGCTGCTGTGATTTTAGAAGATGAAGAAAAGAGAAGGGGGCTCATTAGAGTGTGTTTAATTGCGTCTCATGACTTTTGTGTTTTAATGTTTCGATGCAGAAGAGAAGAGCCACGAGGTGGATCTGTCCACCAGCGAAGAATGGGACGTTAAAACGATAACCAGTGCCCTGAAGCTTTATCTGAGGTGAGACACACGCTACAGCCATGTTTGACAGCCCAACACAAACACAAGCCTCTTTCACACACACATGCACTGCAACCTTGAACTTGCCCGGAAATCACCCAAAAATGAAGGGGGCAACTGCAGACAATGATCCGACCTCTCTGGATGCTGCCCCGGGGTTCATATGTGGAAACTGCTGCACACTTCCCTACCGCGCCCAACAAGCTCACAGGGACAGAGACATATAGCAGTAATTGAACTTCTTCAGCGTATGATATGGTACGTACAGGGCATATGGCTGTATTCATTCAACAGTTTTCGTCTTTAATAATATGCCTTACGAGACATGCTGTTCGTCCATGTTTCAATCTAGTTTGGGATTTGACTTTCCTCGGGTCCGCTGTGTGAGTACTACCCGGTCTCGGCTCATAAATGTGACAGTTTCATTATTCAGAAAAAAATCGTTGCTGACTCAAGACATCCCCTGAAATATTAGTTTATTTGATATCTTACTCTCCTCTACCTGTTCTGTCACCTCATTCTGCCACTTCCTTTTTTTTTTTAAATCACATATGACGGATAAATGACTGATATTGCAAAAGTATTACGAAATGTGTTAATTGGGTTTAGTGGATCTCCCAGAAGCATTTATGTAGGAACATGGACTTCTTCCTTCTGGCTTTCTATTCTGTTTCTTTCTTACTTTCTTTCTTTCTCTCTTTCTCTCTCCCTTTTCTTTATTTTTGTGGTTATCTCGTTTTTTCTTTCTGTTGTTCTTTTCCTTTCCTTTTCTCGTTTTGTTCCGTTCTCTCTCTTTTTCGTTCCTACTTTCTCTTTATTTCTTTCTCTCCTTCTGTTTTCCTATCTCCCTCCCTGTCTTTCTTTATTTCTCTCTTCCTATCATTTCTTTAATTCTTTCTTTTTCCCTCTCGTTCCATTTCTTCCTCAGAGACTTCTACCCTCTTTGCCTCTCTCTCTCTCTCTCTCTCTCTCTCTGCCTCTGCCTCTGCCTCTGCCTCTGCCTCTGCCTCTCCCTACCCTGCCTCTCTACCTTCTACCTTTGCCTCTATTTCATCTCCCCGTTTCCTTTTTCTCTCGTTCCTCCTGACAATTCTGTCTCAGTGTCCCGCTCTCTGTCCCTCACCATCCTTCTCGCTCTCTGCTCCCTCCATTCTGAAAGACATGGGCGGGGGGGGGGGCGGACATGTTGAGACCGGCTGTTCCGAGTTCAGAGGTCTTTCACCGCGCGCCGGAGCCCCTCACTGCCGTAGGCCGGCCATAGGTCATGGGAATTTTCCACGCTCATTGTCTCCTCGCACTAGTGTGAACTCGCCGGTCGCTTTTCACCCCCACTTCATAAACATCGGTGGAGTTGTGCAAACTTGATCTGCCGTTATGTTATTATGACACATTACACCCCATTGTATCCTACTTGGAGACTGTGTGTGTGTGTGTGTGTGTGTGTGTGTGTGTGTGTGTGTGTGTGTGTGTGTGTGTGTGTGTGTGTGTGTGT